>CAUYUJ010006247.1:170580-175580 GCA_963575745.1 Prorocentrum cordatum | reverse complement strand
GCCCGAGCCGGGTCATCGCGCCCGGCCCGCGCCGCCCCCTCGCGGCGGCGCGGGCGCTCTGGCCCCGCCGGCATTCGCCATTGCTGAGAACGTATGCCGCGCCAGGGCTGGCGGGGGAGAAGAAGGATAGCCGGGGGGCCAAGCAGGCCGCCGGGGCCAGCGCGCAAGTCAACGTCATCGAGCACATCGAGAGGGGCATCGACCAACGAGGCGGCGACGTTACGCGGGCACTGGCACCATCGGACCCTTCGGCCTCGGTCACTCCAACAACGCGCAGACGCATGGCACTTGCTCTGGGCGTTGTGAGACGACCTCTCCGAGTGCCCGTTCTGCGGCTGTGGCGCGCGCGCGCGTCGGACATCGGGGGGCCAGCGTGCACGAGGCGATGCCGCGGCGTCGCGCTCAACGAGACAAGGGTTGGGGCAGCGCCGAGCTCGCGATCCAGCATCAGACGTGGAGGCGACTTCGCAGCGGCGCAGCGGTTCAGCACTCGGCGGGAGAACGACGCGCCAGCGCATCGCATAAACACGGAGTTAGATCAACTTGAAGGCACAGCTGAATCACACCATGGCATCAACGGGGTCGAGGGCCACCCGGAGCACAAGGCCAAGCAAGCCAGGCACGATGGTCGAATACTCCTGCGAACTGGACAGCCTCATGGATGAGATTAGGACTGCTGCAAGTGGCGTAGCACATCGACTCGGCCTTCCACATGGAAATCTACGCCGGCATGAACACTCCAAGAAGGCAGGTGGCCTGTTGGACGGGCCAACTAGGGCTGGAGGCGGACAAACGGACGCACTGCGGGGCAGCCGACCCTGCAACCCTTGGGCGGCGCTCCAGAACTTCATGGAGACCAGCGCCCAGCTGGCCATCGACGGGGCCGAGAGCGGGCGCATGATCATGCTGTTCATCGCGGGGCCCAGGCGGCCCCTAGAAGTTGGAGCGATCGTCGCGTTCGAGTGGCCAGCGAATAGGCGTGGCTGGAAGGGGCGAAATCCTGGAGCTCAAGAGGATGCTGCCCTTCGAATGCGCGTTCGACGGCTGCGCTCACGGCCCGAAGAACGACTGGGCCGACAAGTGTGCCAGGAAGCCCCGGAAGGTGCTCGCAAGCAACCAGCCACTTCAGAAGCTTCTGGATCTAAGATGCCCACAGGACCCAAGGCCGCGAGTTCAACGAGAAGGCGTCCGAGAAGACATGCCCCTGCACTCAGGCTGTGCGCAGAGCGGCAGTGGTGGGATTCACGGGGGCGCCGCGGACGCCGATTACACTGTGGTCACGCTGCGAGGCGATCCCGAGGGCGAGGGCACATCGAAGGAGCCTCGGGTCACCCTGGCGACTCTTCAGCCCGAGCAGAGGATCATGCTGACGAGGGCCGTTGCAATAGTGCACGCCAACCTTGGGCATCCGGGCAATCGGGCCTTGGCCAGAGCCATCCGCCTGCCAGGCGGGTCGAAGTGCGCTATCGCGGCTGCGCTGGCCCACCGTTGCCCTGCTCGCATCAAGCTGGCGTCGCCCTCGGCGACCGCGGTATCTTCGCTCTGGGATCGCCGGAAGGAGTTCGGCGACTGCTTGGCCACCGACACTTTCGAACTCGCCGTCGCCCAGGGCGTCGGCAAGGGCTTCCTCAGTCAATTCGACATGACATCTAAGTTCCAGCAGGTCATCAACTCGGTCGCCTGCCGCAAGCCGACGGCAATCTGGCGGGCCATGCTAGACCCCTGGTAGCCGACGCCGGGGAGTCCGAGCGCGGTGTTCTTAGGGGGTCGAAGCCTGCGCGTGCCCCGGGCGCCTCTATAGGCCTTGGCCTGCTCTCCTCCTTCGCCGCTATCAGCGGGCGCGCTGGCGTGGGCGTCTGCCGCGGCCGAGACGCAGTGACATGTGCCATCGCCCCAGCCTTCGTTGGCGGAGCCTCAGGCTACGCGCAATCAACAGGGAGATCAAGCGCGGGGCGCAACCATCTCCGCGACCCCCCCATGCAAGGCAGCATCGCCAGCGCCGCCGCTTTCGTCGCCCGTCTCCAGACGAGCGCAACAACGCAGCAACTTGCGCATGCTGCCGTGACCATGAAATTCGCGCGACCAGCAAAATGCCGAAGGCTCGGCGAGATCTCCAACTTGCGCGCCAGCCGACGCATGGCCATGCTCGGGGGGCTGCGCCAGCAGATCGGATATCATCCGAGGGGGGCCTTCACGTGGCCTGGCGCCCTGTCGCCAGCGTGGAACTCGAGGCGGCTGGCGCGTCGACGCGCCCGCGGCCGTTCTTCCCGCGGGCGCCAGCCCCCTGCCCGCTAACGACCATCTTCAGACGTTCCCCGCGCGGGGGGGCAGGCCCCCGTGGAGATCGCCGGGCCAGCGCGGCAACGCGACCGCAATGCATCGCGTCGCCGCCTCGAGCTTCTCAATCGAGCTCCGGGCCGCGCCCCGTTCATCGAGATGGCCCCGAGGCGCGTGGGAACGGCCCGCTCTGCCCCCGAGTCCGCGCGCCAGGTGGCTCTTCCGGCGAAGCGCCCAGGCTCCGACAACTTATCTGCGACAGCCAACCCACTTCTGACCGCGCGCTGCAGGGCCCCCCGCCCCCCCGAGCCCCGCGCTGCATTGGCGACGGGGCAGTTTGGCCTGAAGGGCTCTGTCGCGGAGAGCCGCCGCGCTGGCGCAATTGCCGCGGCGCGCCCCTCCAATGGGCGGGGGCGGGGATGGGCGGGGGCGCCGGCTGCGGCAGATGGACAGCCTGACTCGTCCGCCGCAAACTCGGCAATGCAGGGCCCGCGCCGACGCCGCCCTCGGCCCCTGGCCCCATGGCGATGCACGGGTTACACTGCTCTTAGTAGCTCCGTGATCTGGCGCGGCATGCAAGATCCATCCCCTGGCACGCGCGGGCCCGTTGCGTCGAACGAGGCCCGAAGCCGCGGCCCCGCCGGACCCGCCTGGGCAAACTCGGATCGCGCTGGCCCGAGGGCGCGGGCCGCGGTGCGATATGGCGCCACCGCTTTAAGCCCGCGATAGACCTTCCGTCGCCCTCCCTCGCCCCCCGAGAGAACTTGTTAGACGCGTTTGCCCCTTCTCGGGCCGCGCGCGCCTCTGGGCCGTCAAAAACAAGCTAGTCTTTGTCTGGCGCGTAGAAGTAGGCTGGGCACCTAGAAAGGGCACAAGCCATTCGAAACTTATCCATGTTTAGCGGCGCCGCCGTCGGGCCCAAATCCCCCGCGCGCGGCAGACATGGCCAGATTTCTACCTGGGGCCGCGAGCCCAAGGTCAACATCGAGCCCCCTCTCCCCGCCCCAGTTTGGCCGCCGGGGCCCTCTCTCGGCGCCGCGGGGCACCTCCGCGAAACGAATAGCTCATCGTCGAAAGGGAAGTGCGCGGCAAACGCAGCGCGAGCGTTTTGCGCATCCAGAATTTCCCCGCGAAGCCTGCGAGCGATGCCGATTCAAAGATGGCGGCCTGCAGGCCGCGGCATTTGGCAGGTGTCGCTTGTTCCTGCGATGGACCGCCAACCAAATCCTAACTAATCTACGGGGAGCAAGGTTGCACCGCTTCTTGGGTCATCTGTATTGCCTCTGGTCGGTGATTCTAAGCAGGTTCATCTCAATGCAATTGCGCTTCTGGTACGGTTCCCCTGACAAACCCGACTATATCCGCGCGTCGTTCCCTCTCTCGTGTGTCCATCTCTCAACACCCCATCATGCCATTAAACTCGACAACGATGGTGTCGCATTGGGTCGGGCCCGTGTCGGGATGCGGTTTGTGCAACAGCTCTCTGGTCTTCTTGCATATTTCGTGACCCAATGTTTTCCTGATGTCCAAGAATGTGTCTACGTCGTTGTTCTGAACTTGTTCTCGAATGTCTTCTCGGGGGCCCGTCGTGCGCCCCCCAATAGTTCCCGCGCCCCATTGGCGGTACCTTCCTGCGCTGCAACTGTCCATGCGTACTGTCCTACTACTTTTACCTCCCCGTCCACTGCCCGACTCGTCGGGCCCATGTGCGCCCACTTGCCAGGCACTGCGTCAATCCGTCCCTGCGGGTCGCGCGCGCGGGAGGGGCGCGGGCCAGTGAGGCGGCAGAGAAAACGAGTCCGATTCGTAAATGGTCTCTGTGCCCTCCGATTGTAGTTTTTGTAGATGTTGCCCCGCAGTGTGTGAGTAAGGTGCATCTTTGTATTAAGCCCAGGGCTCCCAGAAGTACTGCGATTTGCTGGATACTGTTGGTGTAACCTGGGTGCCCATGCAGGGTGTTTTAAATCATACTGGTGTGGCAATGCTCATGTCGCTCGTGCTGCACATGATTATGACACTTGCCCCGCATCCGTTTTCTAACTTGGGTTGGGTCCCGCCTACTGTTTCCCTCCTGGTAGTAATTGTCGTCCCATCGTGGTCCCGTTGGCATCTGAATTCGCTGTTGCTGTACCCTCACACAACTGGCGTCGTGGGGTGGGGGCATAGTAGCATACGTCGGGTCTGTAGTCAAACTGCTTTGTCGTAAATTGAATGCATGCTGACCTGCCATGGAATCACAAAACTGGTTGGTGTATCGCCATTGTGGTTTTCTCGTCTATCCCGCGGCTGATTAACATGCTGGCCCGCACGATCCACTTACCCTGCATTGCTCCGAACTGCAATGCAACATGGTGCCGTGTTTTGCTCTGCACTTGTTCCTCCCTGGCGCATCTGCGCGCGCCATTGAATATAATCACGCCCCATGTCTTCAATTTTCTGTTGGTGTGGTCGAATCGCTCCATTCCAATAGCCTCCATCGGGCTGTAACATCATATGCGGCCTGCGTCCATGTTGCCAGGCGAGATGCCCGGCCGTGGTGGCCCCGCGGCCGCCCCCCTGCTTCCGAGGCCTTGGGTGGAAAACACAAGTCGCTGCTGTACAGTTGTGCGTGAAGTACGGTCGTGCGGCGCCTGAACAACCGCAAACGGCGTCTGGAGGAGGAGGAGGAGGAGGAGGAGGAGGAGGAGGAAGAAGAATAATGAAGAGTGAGCGAGAAGGAGGAT
>CAUYUJ010006247.1:165580-168080 GCA_963575745.1 Prorocentrum cordatum | reverse complement strand
GGAGATTCCATAATTTCCAAGAGTTCTCTTTCTGAATCGGGAATCTCTGGAATGTCGTTTCGGAATTTCTACAACCATGGCTTGTGTCGAAACAATACTGTTGCTAAACTCTTGAATATTCAGAATTAGTTTTTCTGCGATGCGGAACATCCGGAATCACGCTGCTCGCGAATCGGAGTTTCCAAAATTGCGTGCTCGGTGATCAGGCGGCCTTGTACAGGTGCTTGTGTTTTCTATTCGCATGGAGCTGCGGTCGTTCGGGGAAGTTGGAATCAGGAAGGCTGACGTTGTCTGAGACGGTCGGCGCAAAGCCGAGCGGCTATCGTAGATAACATCGCCACTTTCGGCATTGGCACCACCCTCCTTCATACCACACTCCTTTTCATGGAAGAAGAACGAGCGGCACAAACATGAACTTTTGTCGCTGCGCGCGGATTTCTCGGATCTGCGCTGGACTCCCCTCCCTGGCGCGCGGAGGGCGCCAAGGGCGGCGCCGGAGGCGCCGCCGGGCGGGCCCAGCGCGGATCCAAGAAATCCGCGCGGAGCGCCAAAAGTTTATGTTTCTGTGGCTTTGTCCCTTTGATTCATACCACACTGCTTTCAAGCTCCAGAACTATCACTCCTCCCCTCCCCCCCCCTCCTCGATCGACCCTCAATCCTTCTCGGTTTCTCCTCGGCGCTAGGCTTCTCGAGCCTCGATACTAGCGAGGTGAAACGTTTTCGAGTGGACCAGCTCTGGGGGGAGACATCGAGCTGAGATTGGCGATATATCTCGCCGACAGATCGACCATAGCGAGCTCCTCGAGCCTCGATGTGGTGCCCCCCCCCAGGGGCCTCTCGTCCTCGAAGGCGTCATCCGTGGCCCACTCCCACACGAGCAGTCCCCAAGCAGCGCCGCAGAGCAGCGCGACGAGCGAGGTCCCCAGGAAGGCGCGCCTCCGCCTGCCGAGTCTCCTGGCAGTCCCCCACGGTCGTCGTCGCCGCCGCCGCCGCCGCCGTCGGCGCCGTCGTCGTCGTCGTCGCCGTCGCCGTCGTCGTCGTCGTCGTCGTCGCCGCCGCCGCCGCCGTCGTCGTCGTCGTCGTCGTCGTCGTCGTCGTCGTCGTCGACAACTGAATTATGAGGACTTCTCGGATGTGTGAGTTTCTGCTCTTCTCGGGGCCTCAGGAGGGTCGCCGGAGGCCTCTGGCGAATTCCGGGGACCCCCGAAGGCCCCGCCCCCCCTCCCTTCCCTTCTCTTCCTCCCGCGCTCGGTGTCCCGCTCTCCCCCCCTTCCCTTCTCTTGGCGGCGCGCACAAAAGGGGTGGGGGGAGGGGGGAGGGCTTCTTAGAAGCAGGCTGCTTCTCAGAAGGCGCCGGCCCTACATCTATAGATAAGGCCCGTGCCTTCTAAGAAGCAGGGGTGCCTCTAAGAAGCCCTCCCCCTCCCCCCACCCCCCTCTGCGCGTGGCTGATCCTCCTCCTCCCGCGCTCGCCTCCCAAAGGCGGAGCTCCGGCGACCCCTGCCGGGGCGGGCCGGCACTTCGCCTCCCCTGCCAGCCTCTTCCTCGCTCCGCCCGCGCACACGTCGCCTCACCCGGCTCGGCTCGTTCAGTTACGTTTTCGCTTGTATAGTTTGGTGTGCGGCGGATGGCAAGACTTGCAACATTTTTACCTGTGCTTGGAGCCGGCGACGCCGGAGGTTGCGCCTTGCCGGTCGCATCATCATTGTCATGCCACTCCGTGCGGGATATCTCACAGGCTTGCTGCGCATCGCCACGGCGCAGTGCGAGCGGCCCATTTGTAGATACTGTCGTGTCACCCTCTTTTGCCAATGCACCTCTGACGTGCACGGCTTCTCTCTCTCTCTCTCTCTCTCCGAAGGCCTCCAGGGACTGCAGGAAGCCTCGTCCTCGTCGCCGTCGTTGTCAGCGACGCCTTCGTGTTTGAGGGTTTGGGGGCGTTTCTGGAGGTTATGGATGCCTCCAGATGCAGCGATAAGGCAAGAAACGATCCCAATCCTGAATCGTCGATCCTTGAGCATCCTTCTCCTCCTCCTCCTCCACCTCCTCTTCCTCCCACCACTCCACATCCTCAGCCGAGGACGATGATGAGGATCCCACGTCGCTTGGAAGGGGATGAGGGTGATGATACGGATGAAGCGCTCACCCACTCCCTGGGGATACCCCCGAGGTGTCCTCAAGCATCTGCCCCTGCGCTGCAGCATGAGCGCCTTCAAGTAGCGGTTCGGGTTGCGCCACTGCCCTCCGTTGGTGTTTGGGTCTGGGTCGTCGTCCTATCGGGGTCCATAAACAATTCGTTTCTCCTTCACCGTGCTCCTCCGTGTCCTCCAACCCCCTCGGTCCCCTCCTCCTTCTCCTCCTCCTTCTCCTCCTCCTTCTCCTCCTCCTTCTCCTCCTCCTCTTCTTCCTCCTCCTCCTCCTCCTATTCCTCCTCCCCCTCCTCCTCATCATCAGCATCAGCATCAGCATCAGCATCAGCATCAGCATCAGCATCAGCATCA
>CAUYUJ010006247.1:122500-165480 GCA_963575745.1 Prorocentrum cordatum | reverse complement strand
GTGGTCTCTCACCGCGGCCGCTATCCGTGACAGTCGCCCAGGGCACAGCAGGCATGGCATATTCTCGACACCATAGGGGTTGCGCAGGGGGTGGTCTCTCACCGCGGCCGCTATCCGTGACGGTCGTCCAGGGCACAGCAGGCATGGCATATTCTCGACACCATAGGGGGGGCGCAAAGGGTGGTCTCTCACCGCGGCCGCTATCCGTGACAATCGTTCAGGGCACAGCAGGCATGGCACATTCTCGACACCATAGGGGGTGCGCAGGGGGTGGTCTCTCACCGCGGCCGCTATCCGTTACGGTCGTCCAGGGCACAGCAAGCATGGCATATTCTCGACAGCGTAGGGGTGCGCAGGGGTGGTGTCTTACGGGCCGCTATCCAGACGGTCGTCCAGGGAAGCAGGCATGGCTCTTTCTCGACAGCGTAGGGGTCGCAAAGGTGTCTCTTACCGCGGCGCTATCCGTGACGGTCGTCCAGGGCACAGCAGGCATGGCATATTCTCGACACCATAGGGGGTGCGCAAGGGGTGGTCTCTCACCGCGGCCGCTATCCGTGACGGTCGTCCAGGGCACAGCAGGCATGGCATATTCTCGACACCATAGGGGGTGCGCAGGGGGTGGTCTCTTACCGCGGCCGCTATCCGTGACAGTCGTCCAGGGCACAGCAGGCATGGCATATTCTCGACAGCATAGGGGGTGCGCAAGGGGTGGTCTCTCACCGCGGCCGCTATCCGTGACGGTCGTCCAGGGCACAGCAGGCATGGCATATTCTCGACACCATAAGGGGGTGCGCAGGGGGTGGTCTCTCACCGCGGCCGCTATCCGTGACGGTCGTCCAGGGCACAGCAGGCATGGCATATTCTCGACACCATAAAGGGGGTGCGCAGGGGGTGGTCTCTCACCGCGGCCGATATCCGTGACGGTCGTCCAGTGCACAGCAGGCATGGCACATTCTCGACACCAGAGGGTGTGCCCAGGGGGTGGTCTCTCACCGCGGACGCTATCCGTGACGGTCGTCCAGGGCACAGCAGGCATGGCATATTCTCGACACCATAGGGGGTGCGCAGGGGGTGGTCTTTTACCGCGGCCGCTATCCGTGACAGTCGCCCAGGGCACGGTAGGCATGGCATATTCTCGACAGCGTAGGGGGTGCGCAAGGGGTGGTCTCTCACCGCGGCCGCTATCCGTGACGGTCGTCCAGGGCACAGCAGGCAGGGCAATTCTCGACACCATGAAGGGGGTGCGCAGGGGGTGGTCTCTCACCGCGGCCGCTATCCGTGACGGTCGTCCAAGGCACAGCAGGCATGGCATATTCTCGACACCATAGGGGGTGCGCAGGGGGTGGTCTCTCACCGCGGCCGCTATCCGTGACGGTCGTCCAGGGCACAGCAGGCATGGCATATTCTCGACACCGTGGGGGTGCGCAAGGGGTTTTCTCTCACCGCGGCCGCTATCCGTGACGGTCGTCCAGGGCACAGCAGGCATGGCATATTCTCGACACCGTAAAGGGGGTGCGCAGGGGGTGGTCTCTCACCGCGGCCGCTATCCGTGACGGTCGTCCAGGGCACAGCGGTATCGGCGGGGCAACGGCCACCAACATCATTCTCACATGCTTCACTTCAGCTCTCATCTCTCCAGCCATCATATAAGTATGTGGGGTTCCTCGGTAGCGTAATGTGGCTCTCGCCTTATCGCGGTTTGCAAGAGTTTCACGGATTGAGGGCGGTTCCTTTCCAACATGTGGTTCTCGCCTTAGCGCCGCGCACATTCGTTTATACAGTTTTTAAACATTTCACGGATTCCCATCATCAACGTGCCAGAAATGGTGTTTTGGAAGGACTCAGGATTCTGCAGTTACGTTGATTCTCTGTGTTGAAATCCTAGGAATGGCGTTCTGGCACGATTCAGGATCGTCAAGACGCAACAGTCAGGTTGATCCGTGGCGTTGTAATCCCGAGAACAATGTTTTGGCATGCTTCAGGGTCTTCAAACGGGTGTCTTCCAACGAGGTAGTTTCATCAATGCAAATGAATCGTTGTGGGGCCTGTGAAGAGGGAGCTTGGAGGGAGGGTTTACTCCAACATCGTTGATGACTCTTGGGTTTACACTGGTCCTCCTCCTCCTCCATCATCATTGGCGGCCCCTATGGCTCCGCCGCACCCGGTGCGCGCCTCCTCCTCCCTTCTGCACGCTTTTCCTGCTCCGCCGCCTCCTGCTCCTGCCGCTGCTGTTGTTCCAACTCCGTCTCGTTCCCCTCCTTGCACTTATCCTCATCCTCATCCTCATCCTAACCTCGTCCTCATCCTCGTTGTGGTATCGTCCGCCTCCTCCTCGTCGGCGTCCCGATGGCGTCCTCGAGCAAATCTGCCAACCTCTTGTACTTGTCGCCATCCATGGTGTGCATCCGCCTGATGTTGAAGACAAACAGGAACCTGAGTCAGCCATTTGCTCTTGTTGTGCTTTTTCCTATTCCTCTCCTTCTCCGTCTCCTTCTCCCCACCCACTCCCACCCTCGTTCAATCCCATCCCTCCTCTTTCCTCGCTCTTCCGCAATTCCTGCTTCCAATGTCCACCCATCCTCCCTCCTTCCTGCCCGCTGCGTCCTTCATTTTGTCCCCACCCCGTTCCCCATCGTTGTGTCATCATTCCGTCATCATCCCTCTTCTACTTCCGCCTCCCATTCGCCCCCCACGTCCTCCACGTTTGATGGGACCGTCAACGACTCATCGAACATGGCGCAAATCGTATTCGCCGCCCTATTTTGGGGACCCTGGACTCGGACAGCAACCATCGAAAATAACTTATGGCCCACCCGCGGAACCATGCGCCACGGTTTTGGTGCAAATCGGATCTGGACGCTTTCCGATTTCTGATACCCCTCTTACTCCACCCTTCTCGTCGCGCCCTGGTTGCGTAGTTGCCACCACGGAACATTAGAATGGCCACGAACAGTATCGAGTAGCTCAGCTCCCAGAGGTTGAACGCGCCGACGAGGGTGAGGGCCGCAATGCCAGTGGATTTGATGAGCTCGTGGATGATCTCGCAGACCTCTTGATGAGAATGGTACCGGGGGATCGAGACAACCCTAACGGTTGCGTCGGGTGAGGGCGTGGAAGCCAACCGAAGCCATGAACCCCAACGTTGATGGCGATACTATTGGCAATGATGACGGCGAAGGCGATGACACGATTCGTAATGGTGGTGGCAATGACGATGGTCTCCTAGACTCACGAGGGGTCCGATGTCAGCCCGTTCTGGGCCCCTCGTGGTGCTCAACCTTGAACGCCCGTGCCGAGGTCGCCGACGTATGGACGCGACGCGAGCTTGGCGTCTGGCGAGTTGCTGGGTCCCACCAACCGAACACGATGCACGATACACGTGCGTCATCGCTGAACATCAGTGGAACCTCCTAGATGTCCTTGTCGGGCAGTTGCTGCGTCAGAGATGCGCCTGCTCCGAGCCGCCCGACCGCAAGACCGCCATGGGACAGGAAGCAAACACCTTTGGCCTTTAGGCAGTGCGTTTTGGTCGTCTGGGCCGATTGGCCCGAACGGACCAGCAGCTACTTCATATACTGCAGAACATTGTCGAGCAGACGCCCCCCGCGAACGCAATTTGATCGGCTCGCCAGTGCCCGCGAACAACCAGCATGAATGAGACAGGTCCTGAGGGAAACGGTTCCTGGACCCTGGGGCCCTCCCCCAGGACCACCTCTTCATCCCGAGCCGCTTGCGGACACTCCCAGGGCCCGCGGAAGGCCACAGGAACCAAATGCCAACAACACAAACCAAGACCCGTCTCCCTCAGGACCCGCTCCCTCCGTTCGGCGACGCGCCCCGGGGGCAAGTGTTACGTCGGGCCTGTCCCTCTACATGGGGAACATTCAGAAATAGTTAAAAGATAATCTTGGGACATTTGTTGACCATGTTTGAAACATTTTAGGGTATTTGTTTTGTATTTTTCGTCCAAAATCGGCCTGTAGGGGGACAGGCCCGACTTGAGGCAAGTGGGATGGCCGGCCCCCCTTTTGCCCCGCGCCCCGAGCGCGCCGCCGAATGCCGGAGGCCAGATTCAGCAGGGGCTCCAGGTCGACGAAGCGAGGGTTCAGGCTAGCGCGTGGTCACCCAACCCAGATGGCCCGCGCACCTTCCCCTCCAGCCTGCGCACCAGTGAGGCGCTTTCCGTTTTATTTGGTCCCGACGACGACGACGACGACGTGGTGCCTTCCGACCTAGGAGGCGCGCGCTCCCTCCTCTTTCACCTGTCTGCGCACCAGTTAGGTGCTTTCCCTTCGCTCACAGGCCCGCGCACCAGTTAGGTGCTGTCCCTGTGGCGCTCCCTCTCCTGAAGGCGCCCGCCGCCCGATGCCGTGCGCGGGCCTTGGGATGGCGTTCGCTTCTCGGCCTGCACCGCCTAGCTACCCAATGGCGCTGCGCCACTGCCCCTCCTGCTGCACAGTCGGCCCGTATCATAAGGATGCACGATGAGGATGCAAGGGCCTTGGAAGGCCATGTTCGAACTTTGCCAGCGGGGCGCGGCCAACTGGAGTGGCCAAGGATGGGCCGACGGCGCAAGGATGCAAGGGTACCCTTGGGAATGTGGCCCATCCTTATTAATATGCGGGTTGACTGTGCTGCGCCCGCGGTCTGCCCCCGCAGCCGCCGCAGCGCTGGACGCACCGCGCCTGTGGCCCGCCGCCGATCGCTCACGCCGCTACCTCCTCCGCCCGGGCGCCCCCGCTTGCCGGTCGCTTGCTGTTCCCACTCTCCTACTAACTGGGCCTCGCCAGCACTGTGGCTGCTGGCCCCGCCCCTTGCTTCGTCGTTATGCCGCCCCGCGCCGCTGCCAGGTGCTGCCCTTCAGCCAGGCCGCCCCCGCGCGCCTGCCACGGCCCCGCTGCGTGAGTGTGCCCCCGCGTTCCTGTCCCATCCCCGCGGCCGCCATCTCCCCTCCTTTTTTTCCTCCTGCATGCAGACCAATTCGGAACAATTCGCGACTCCGTCGGCCAGCGTTGCCACTCGCGTGACCGGATTGCCCCTTCTGCGCCGCGACGGAAAAAAGAGATGCAGAACATCATCAGGAAGTCGACCAGACGTGGGCAACGCCGACATCGAGGTCGAAACAGCCGCACGTGCAGGACTTTGAGGACGAGGGGGTTTGCCAAAAATGCCGTGTCCGGCCATGATGATGATGCTGATGATGCTCATGATGATGGTGAAGATGGTGCTGACGACGATGACGCTGCTGATGCTGCTGATGTTGGTGATGTTGATGATGCTGATGTTGATGATGTTGATGGCGATGGCGATGTCGATGCTGCTGGTGAAGCTGGTGCTGATGATGCTGACGATGTAGACGGTGATGAAGATGCTGGTGATGATGCTGCTCATGGTGATGGCGATGATGACGATGATGACGATGATGATGGTGATGATGATGATGCTGCTGACAATGATGGTGATGATGACGATGATGATGGTGACGATAATGGTGGTGGCGAGGTGTCGCAGCTGATGGGTCTTGCTTCGGACTTATCCGAGGGCGCATTTCACGGGAGCTTGCCTTGGGAGCATTCGGCGGCGCGTTTCGAACCGGGGGGTAAAACCCTCCCAACATTCGGCGCGGTCGATCAGAAACAGGGGGACTCATCTCCCCCCTACCCCCCCCTCCCCAAACCCGCCCCCCCCCCCCTCTCCATTGGGGGGGGTGTTCAAACCCCTTCCCTGGCGCGGCGCCCGCGCTGGCGGTGGCCAGCAGCGCCGACAGCAGACGCAGCGGCGATGACCAGAGAGGGCCAAGGGGGGGGGTCCAACCCCCCCTCCCTCGGCGCTGGCGCCGGCGCTGGCGGCGGCCAGCAGCACCGACGGCGGGAACGCAGCGACGATGACCAGCGGGCCCAAAGGCTGCAGACGGGAACACGCAAATCGCTATAGACACAACCACACCAACCACCACCACCACAACCAGCACCAACGCCACAACCACCACTACCACCACAGCCCACCACCGCCACCACCACCAGACTCAAAGCCAACACAGAGTGGCGGGGAGACCCGAAGGCCTCACCACCACCACCACCACCACAACCACACCACCATCACCGCCACCACCACCACCACAACCAGCACAACCCACCACCACCACCACCACAAACCACTGCACCAACACCACCACCACCACCAAAAACGCCACGACCACCACCACAACCCACCACAACCCACCACAACCACCAAGACCACCACCACCACCACCACCACTACCACAAACCACCGCACCGCCACCACCACCATCACCACCACCACCGCCACCACAACCCACCACCACCACCACAAACCACCACACCACAACCACCACCACAACCACCACCACGACCGCCACAAGTCACCACACACCACCACCACCAGCACCACCAACTACTGCACCACCACCACCAGCATCACAGCCCGCCACCACCACCACGAACCACCACGCTTCAACCACCACCACCGCCACCACAACTACCACCACCACCACAACTCACCACCACCACCACCACAAGCCACCACGCAACTCACCACCACCACCACAAGCCACCACGCAACCACCACTACCACAGCCACCACCACAACCACCACAACCACAACAACAACCCACCACCACCACCACAACCACAGCCACAACAACCCACCACCACCACCACAATCGACCACACCACCACCACCACCGCCACAACCACCACCTCACGACCAGAACAACCTACCACCACCACCACCAACCACCACAAGCCACCACCACCAGCACCACCACCACCGCCACCACCACCACCATAGCAACACCAGCACCAACCTCCGCAACCCACACCACCACCACCAACCATCACCACCAACAACCCCCCGACACGACCACCAGCACCCACCGCCGCCACAAACACAACCACTCACCCCGCCAACCACCACAGCCATCACCACCACCCCACAACCATCACAGTGACCTAACCACCCCACCACAACCACCAATCACCGCCAACCCTACACCCACCACCACCACCACCACACAACACCAACCACGCACCACCACCACACCACCACCAAAAACGCCACCACCACCACAAACCACCACACCACTACCACCACCATCACCACCACCACCGCCACTACCACCACCACCACGACCCACCACCACCACCACAAACCACCACACCACAACCACCACCACAACCACCACCACCACCACCACAAACCATCACACCACCACCACCACCACCACCACCCACATCCAAAAACACCACCACAAACCACCACCACCATTCCAGAGAGGCCCCAAGAGACGTCCAAGAGGCGCCCAGGATGCTTCACAATTGTTTCAGAGGCCCCCGAGAGCCCTCCGACGAGACCCCAAGAGGCATCCATTAGGACTCTGACCCATAACCAAGGCACGATGGCGGAGCGTCGTCGTCCTCGTTGTCGCGTCGTCCTCGTTGACGCTCCCCGCTGCCGCCGCCAGCCGCCGCAAGCGCCGGCCCCGGCCAAGGAACATAAATCGTCGTCTTCATCGACGCTCCCCGCCGCCGCCAGCCGCCGCCGACGCCAGCGCCAGCCTGAGGAGAGGGAGAGAGGAGCAGGGGGGGGTGAAACCACCGCCCCCTCCAAGCGCTCACAGAACGCGCTCTTTCGGACTTATTGGAACAACTGTCACGCCCATTCGGGCACCTGACTTCAATTTCACCATTTCGCGCATGTGAGGCACATGTTCGGAGGGTCCCCGCGCTGGGGCCACAACTGGAATATGACGAGCTAATGCCACCACCAGTCCTTCCACACACTTCCTGGGCACAATTGTTTCGACGGGTGAGGATCACTTCGACGACGATATGCCTTCCTCCCCGTCGAAGATTATCCACCCGCCAACGGCTATGTAAGCCAACAGTGCTACAACTGCTGGTAACGATGATGATGATGACGAGGACGAAAACAATGACCTTGAGGATGATCATCAGCCGTCTGAAGTTCACGACGAATGCTTTCTCCAAGAACTCCTGGTGAACGCCGCCGACACCAGACGTGCTCGAATGCCGGTACCTCCTGGGCTTCGCGCTGGCCTGGTTCGTCATCAGCCTCCAGGGAGGGGGGTGGGGCGGTGGAGAAACGCTCCTCCTCTTACGCCCCCCTCCCTTCTCCTACCCTCGAACCTCGCCCCCCCCGGTTCTCCATTCGACCTCTTCCTGCCTCCCCGCCTCCTGTCCTCTGTTCTCCCATTCCCGTCCCCTTCCGCTCGCCCTCGTCCTCCTCCTCCTCCTCATCCTCCTCCACCTCCTCCTCCCAAAAAGCCATCAGCAGAAAACGCCAGACCAAGTCTAGAGTATCCTCCTCCTCCTCCTCCTCCTCCTCCTCCTCCTCCTCCTCCTCATCATCATCATCATCTTCTTCCCCTCCTCCTCCCTCCCTCCCTTCCTCCCGGCTGCCGAAGAAGAAGAAGAAGAAGAAGAAGAGGGCGGAGGCGGGCCAGCAGCAGCGGCAGTGGTCGGGGTCTGCAAAGTCCCACGGTCGCCGCGCTGGCCGGTCCAATCGCCAGCACTCCGGCCCGCCAGGCTGCGGCCCTGGCTGACCGCCGCGGAAGTGCCGGAGCCGCGCCCCAGCGAGGGCGAGGGACGGAGCGACGGACGACACGACGACGGAGCCAGGGGCACCCGGGGAGGCGGGGGGGAGAAGGGCGAGAGATATCACGGAGCCAGGAGACACAGGAAAGCAGGGGGAGAGGGGCGACGACGGGGGGGGACGGCAGCGCAGAGGGCAGGAGGAGAGAGGGGGGGCAGGCACGAAGCACGCGCAGCGGCCGGGGCGGGCTCGGTCCCTGCGCTGATCCTGCCCCCAACGCTGGAGCCGCCCCCTGTGGCAGCCGTCCCCGCCGTGCTCGGCGGCGCCCAGCCCTGGCTGGCTCGCTTGCCCTGCGTGGGCTCGGGCCCGCGCTAGGCCGGACACGCTCATGCCCGGCTGCGCCGCGCGCAGGGCTGTCTGGGCCTGTGCGCGTTGGAGCGCCATGGCGATGCGCCTGTACGCGCGCCGCATCGCCACGACTTTCTCGTTCCCACTCCTCCTCCTCCTCCTCCTCCTCTCCTCCCTACTCATCCTCCTCCCTCCTCTCTCCTCCTGTCCTCCTCCTCTCCTCCTCCTCCTCCTCTCCCTAGAGTTTCCTCTTCCTCCTCTCTTCTCCCTCCTCCCCTCCTCCTCCGCCTCCTCCTCCTCCGCCTCCTCCTCCTCCTCTTTGCCTCTCCTCTCCTCTCCGAAACGGAAACGGGCAAGACAATTCTAGATATCCTTCCACCCTCCTCCTCTCTCCTCCTCTTTCCTCCTCCTCTTCCCTCCTCCTCTTCCTCTCCTCCTCCCTCCTCCTCCTCATCCTCCTCCTCCTCCTCCCTCCTCCTCCGCCTCCTCTCTCCTCCTTCTTCCCCTCCTTTTTCCTCCTTCTCCCTCCCTCCTTCTCCCTCCCTCTTTCCCTCCCTCTTTCCCTCCTCCTCTTTCCCCCTCCTCCTCCTCCTCCTCCTCCTCCTCCTCCTCCTCCTCCTCCTCCTCCCCCTCCTCCCCCTCCTCCATCCTTCTCCCCCTCCGCATCTTCCTCCTCCTGGCGGCAACGACGCCCCGACGGCTACGGCCACGGCGGACGACGACGACGCTGCCGGCGGGCCTCCCGCAGGGTGACAGCGGTCCCTCTGGCCCCTGCGGCACCTCTGGGGGCGGCTGCGGTGCTGTGGCCAGGGGCAGCGCCGCCGCAGCCTGGTCGCCCAGGGGGGGAATATGGATTGGCCTGCCTCCATGGAGGCCTCCTAGATGGGATCCGAGTAGATGGGGTCGGAGGATCGCGCTGCATCGCTGATCCATCGGCGATGCATCGGCGCCACCGCGTGGAAAACATCGGGCTCCACATCGAACCGCAGCGGCGATGCATGGGCGATGCGGCGTTCCTCCGACTCCATCTGCTCGGACCCCACCTGGGAGGCCTGGACTCCGAAGAGGGAGCAGGGGCCACCATACAGTCAAACCGTATATTAAGGGTGGGTGGTAAGGACGCAAGACCCTTGGAGGCCGAAGCGGGGACTCTTGGGGCGGCGGGCGACCAGTGAAAACGGCAGAGGACAGGCCGCAGGTGCAAGGACACAAGGGCACCCTAGGTCCCTAGGTGAGGGCGCGCGTCCTTACCAAGCGTGTTGACCATACAGAGGCAGCGGCTGCCGCGCCGCGGGCAGCGGGCGGCGAAGGGCAGGGGTGCAGGTGCACGAGCAGCAGAACTGTCCCTGTCCGGACAGGCCCTTGGGGGGGCGGGGGATCGTCGTCGTCGTGTTCGTCGTGGATGTTCGAGGCTGGGGTGGTCGAGGGCAGTTGGAGACCGGGGGGGGGAGTCTTCTCTTTGCCGGGCGTGCGTCCGGGGCTCTGCGAGCCCGCGTGCGGCGGGGAGGCATGCTAAGGGGAGGAAAGGGGGGGGGAAAGGGGGAAGGGATGTTAAGGGGAGGAAAGGGGGGGGGGGGGGAATTTAAGGGAGGAAAAGGGATGTTATGGGATGTTGGGGAGGAAAGGGGGGGAGGAAAGGGGATGGTGAAGGGGAGGAAGGGGGTGGGAAAGGGGATGTTAAGGGAAGAAGGGGGGAAGGAAGTTGGAGGTGGGAGAGGACGCGGCACCATCGCTCGGATGAGGACGATCGTCGTCGTGGTCGTGGTCGTGGTCGTCGTGGTCGCCGTCGCGGACATTCGGAGGGGAGGAAGAAGCAAGAATGGGACGCACAGGGACATACTGATACTGTGTGTCTTCCTCGGAGGCGCGCGTCCGACCCAAAGATATAGTATACCCATCGTGTAGTAGATCGTTTCTCGAGCGATATGGCCAGACAGCGCCCGCCAGGGGGGGGGGGGGGGGGGGGGGGGGGGGGGGCGGGGGGGGGGGGGGGGTGGGGGGGGGGGGGGGGGGGGGGGGGGGGGGGGGGGGGAGGGGGGGGGAGGGGGGGGGGGGGGGGGGGGAGAGGGAAGGAGGGAAGGGGGGGGGGGGGGGGGGGGAGAGGGGGGGGGGGGGTGGGGGGGGGGGAGGGGGGGGGGGGGGGGGGGGGGGGGGGGGGGGGGGGGGGGAGGGGGGGGGGGGGGGGGGGGGGGGGGGGAGGGGGGGGGGGGGGGGGGGGGGGGGGGGGGGGGGGGGGGGGGGGGGGGGGGGGGGGGGGGGGGGGGGGGCGGGGGAGGGGGGGGGGGGGAGAAGCATGTACTCCAAGATTTCTCGGTGCGCGCGTCGCCCCTAGGGGGGGGCGACTCACACATAGTAGTAGTATGCTGGGGTGGCGCCGAAAGAAGAGGGGAAGGAATGAGAGGACGAGACGAGGCAGGCCGAGTCGACGAGCCCCCCCCCCCACCCCCCCCCCACAGGCCGAGTCGACGAGCCCCCCCCCCCACCCCCCCCCCACACACACGCACACACACACACACACATAACGAGTCCAAACCATGCGAAGACGAGGGCGGGATATCGATGTCGGTATGGCTACTGTAGGAGCTCGATCACGAGAAGCCTTCAAGAAGAAGCCCAAATCTGAGACCCCATGACGTCCACCGACTCTTGGCGCGGGGACGTCGCGCCCTCCACGGCAGAGCCCTCGAAGCCCAAAAAGCCAAGGGCACCCTGGAAGCAAGCAGGGCGCTTCTTGGCATAGGCCTCCACTGTACCTCTCCTGTGCACTTCGGCGGTGGACAAACCTCCCTTTAGTAAACCTCCCCTTCGTGAAAACGGCCTGGGACCGAGACCGACGACCTGGACCCGCAAAAATGACGGCCGCGGCGCCCTCCTGCGAACCGAACACGGCCAATTCGCTCATCGACGTGTCACTGTAGGAGGTCTGTCCACCCCCGAGTACCCCTCCCAGGCAGCCCACAAAGGACGTACGCGCCCAGCTATGTACATGAACACGGCCCCCCGATCTGCGAGACCGGCCGCGTGATACGAACTTTCGGGCAGTGCGAACTCTCGAAACCAGCGTGGATTCATGTACTGCAGGTCCGTGCCGTGTCGACTCTGGCGTTGGTTCCTGACACCGCGCTGGATCGTTCAACCTTGAACGATCGGCCGCTGCCGCAACGTCCAAATCGTTCCACATCGAACGATTCTGGGTCGCCCGCGGCGTTCAACCTTGAACGTCCGCGCTGGGGTCGCCGCTGGTCGACACGACGCAAACCTACCGTGCGTGTACGTCCTTCTTTCGCTCCTTCGGGGTTGGACAGACCCCCCTTTAGTAGAACGTGGTTCAGTGAAAACGACCCGAGGCCCAAACCTGGCGGGCGCAAGCCTGGAAAATAACGGCCACGGCGCCCTCTCGAGCACCGAAAACGGACAATTCACTAATCGACGTGTCACTGTTGGGGGTTCTGTCCACCTCCGACTCCTGCCCTCCCGTGCCCTGGTCGGTGCAGCGCCCGCTCCGGATCGGCCCACGCGCTCCCGCGGCCCAGCCCCTGCCCCAGCGACTCGAGAGGGGGGGCCCCGGCTGCGGCGGCGGGCCGCCTCCCAGGAGGCGGCAGGAGGGCAACCCAAACGACGCCCAGATGCCATGACGTGCCGTCGCCAAGCGGCCCCTCGTCGAGGAGGAAGAGGAGGAGGAGGAGGAGGAGGGGGATGAGGAGGAGGAGGAGGAGGAGGAGGAGGAGGAGGAGGAGGAGGAGGAGGAGGAGGAGGTAGGAGGAGGGGGAGGAGGAGGAGGAGGAGGAGGAGGAGGCAAGGAGGAGGAGGAGGAGGAGGGGAGGAAGGAGGAGGAGGAGGGGGGCAAGCAGGGTGTTCCTGGGCACGGGCCCCCGCTGTGCCAGACCCCCCTACGTCGGCGACGAAGGGGCGACGGGGGGGGCGGCGCGCCCCATCCCCGAGCCTGCGGCCAGCCCGCAGCACGAGGGCGCACGAGAGGGACGCAGCGGGCCTTGGGCGCTCGGGGACCGTGGAGGGGAGTGGAGGTGCCGCGGCAGCGACGACGGGCCTGCAGGGGCGAGCGCGCGGCAGGCGCAGCTGGATTGAGTACGCACCCGCCTGGGACTGGCCAGGGAGGTGAATGCAGGCAACCCGTATCTTCAGGGCGCGCGACAAGGATGCAGTGGGCCTGGGGCGCCCAGCATGCATTTTTTCGGGCGGGGCGCGGCCAGCGCAAGTGGCCAGGGATGGACCGAGGAGGCAAGGATGCAAGGTTGCCACATCCTTACGATGCGGGCTGACTGTACGCCGATCCATGGCCTTGGACTGGCCTGGCCAGATCGGTGCGGTGGCCAGTAAGTGTCACAGTAGGGGGGGGCGCAGCATGCATCAGCCCATTTGAAAGCTTTTCGAGCGGGGCGCGGCCAACGAATCAAAGATGGACCGAGGAGGCAAGGATGCAAAGGTACCCTTGGGAAAGCTGCCCATCCTTACTATGCGGGCTGGCCGTGTCCCCCCCCCCCGAAGCTGCCCCTGAGATTTCTGAACGGAATCCGGCTGCAGGGACCAGCAGCCTCCCGGGGTCGGGGAGGCGTGAGACTCGGGTTGGGAGGACTCGGGCTGGCCTGACGGGGTCGTCGGATCCAGCCAGAAATTTGACGCGAGCTCCCGCTGCAAGCATCCCGCGAGAACTGGACCGCCCAAACTCCGGAATCGGCAAGCCAGCCAGAGTTCCCGCGAACCCGAATCTTGCGTCTCCCCGACAGGAGGGCCCCGAAAGAAGTGCCCCAAGGACCACCAGCAGCCCCGACCCTCGTCGCCATCGATGGCGACGACGCCGTCGTCGGCGCCTCGGCGAGGCGCTCGAGCTCGTCCGTCGCCTGGCGGGCGCGCTCCTCCAGGAGCTCGAGGCAGCGGAGCCTCGGAGAGGCGGAGGGGGGCACGGCGTGCCACGCCTCAGCTCCTGCTGCTGACGCTCCCTCCCCGCCTCCTCTGTTCTGCCATGTTGGCGTTTTCTTATTCGGCGTTTCGGCATCGGGCGGGAAGGGGGGGGGAGCGGTCTGGCTCTGGGCCTCTGCTGAGTGCGACTGTTTGCAGCAGTGCGACCTATGGGGGAGGCTCCACCTGCTCGAAACAGGCGCCCCAAACAGCCAAGATCTACTCCAAGGGGGGGGGGGAGGAGGGGGGCGCAAAAACCCGCGCCGATCGGCAAAACAAGGAACAAGAAAACGAACACTATGCTGCTGCTTGTTCATGCTGTTCTGTTTTGGCTCGGTGGCGCCCTCGTGCAAGTGATAGTCTCTGGGGGCGCGAACCCTCCGCAATCGACGGTTGCGCTCGGGGACCGTGGAAGGGGAGTGGAGGTGCCGCGGCAGCGACGACGGGCCTGCAGGGGCGAGCGCGCGGCAAGCACAGCTGGATTGAGTACACACACCCGCCTGGATTGGCCAGGGAGGTGAATAGAGTCAACCCGTATCTTCAGGACGCACGACAAGGATGCAGTGGGCCTTGGGCGCCCAGCTTGAGTTTTCCTCGGGCGGGGCGCGGCCAGCGCAAGTCGCCAGGGATGGACCGAGGAGGCAAGGGTGCTAGGTTGCCACATCCTTACGATGCGGGCTGACTGCACGCCGATCCATGGCCTTGGGCTGGCCCGGCCAGACTGGTGAGGTGGCCACTTGGCTCCCCAGTCGGGGGGGAGGCGCAGCATGCGTCTGCCCCCGCCAGGCCACCAGTCTTCCCAACGTCGCGCGCCGCGCCCAGCGACGCGCGGCCCGTCGTCGCGCCCTCTGCGCCGCCGCGTCGGAGCAGGGGATGCTTGGTGGCCCGGGCAGCGGCGCGCGAATCGCGACTGCCTTGGCGACCCGGGAGGCGACCTAATCACGGTCTTCTTCTCCTGCTCCTGCTCCTCGACTATCTCGTGGGGTAGCTCGTGACGTCGTAAGTCCTCCACCTCCCCCTCTTCTTGGCGCCCGTATCCCACCCCCGCCCCGGCGGAGGGACGGAACAACGAAGGAACTGGGGAGGTGTTCCTGGCGGGCAATGCCTGCTGCGCTGAGAGTGGCGTACGCTACCTAAATAAGGGTCGCGCTCGCATAATACGAGGTAGCTACTCGACTCACAGAAACGACAACGTTGGGCGGGGCTGGAGTGGACACGGACAAGCGGCTCGAGCGCTGGACGGAACGAGGAGAAGGAAGCAGCAGCAGAGAAGCCGGGCTGAGCCGACCGCCCGGCAAAACACACATCGGGATCGCCGCCCCCCCGCCCCGCGCCCCCTCGGAGGGGCCCAGGACCCCCCGAGGCGACAGCCAAATGCCATCGCACCCCAGCGGCTCCAGGCGGCCATCCGCGGGTGGCTGGCCAATCAAAAGGTCCCGCATCCGACGTCTGGCGAGGGGGAGAACGGCGCCCCGGCGGGAGCGGACCTGCAGAAACCTGCGCGGCGCCGCGGCGAAAATGCCACAAAACCACTCCGCAGGACGGGCAACTGTCCGATGAATGCGGCGAGCTTGAATCATGCACCGCACCAAATCGCCGAAACTGCGCCGCGAATTTCGGACGCAAGCTGCGCGGCGACTGGGCGAGGACAACATTTCTCCCGCGCTCGAGCGCCCAGGCTGCCATTGCCAAATTTGATCGATTCGGCGAGCGAACCACGCGCTGCGCCCGCGCGGGAACGCTATTTCCGCCCGTTCAGCGAGGGCCATGCATTGCCCGCTCTCGCGCGGCCCCGTGTCCAAGATTTGGCACGTGAAAGATATGCGCCGCATCGAGACGGCAACGCCACTTTCATGCGAATCTGCGTGGCCCCGTAGCGCAAACTGTAGTTTGTCCGTTCGCGCCTCGATGGACTGTCGAATGTGACCAATGAGCGCTGCGCCAAAGCGGGAACTCAACTCTCAGGGCAAATCAGTGTGCGCGGCGCCGAAGCGAGAACGGCATTTTGCCCTTTCGCGCGCTATGTGCTTCCCGTCCCAGTTCCGCCGCGCATTCTGCAACTTCAGTGCCAACACGTTGCTGACATGCCACATTTAGACATTGCATTATTCACGGGCCGCGTGGAACGTCCAGGACGGCGGTGCTGTCAGCTGGCTAGTTGGCCAGCTAAGAATGTGCAGACGCACGTACGTATACATATACACATACGTCGTATGTCTGTCATACAGTTGTCTGCGCATGCATATGTAGATGTTTGTAATTGTATCCACGGAGGCCATGCGCTTAGATCCTTCGCAACTCCGAACACATCATCCTCATCCTCTTCATTCTTATCGCTGCCCACTCCAATGACAAACGTGTAACCCCAAAAGCCACGAACGCGGGAATGGGCTTGTCGGCGTCGGCGGCGCCGTCGGTGTCGGGGTCGTCGTCGGCATCATCGTGATCGCGGGAGAAGGAAAAAGGGAGAGAAGGAGAGGGGGGAAGGCAAGCTAGGTGCGCTCGCGTCATATCTGACGTCCTACCCCTCCCTCCCATCCCTTACCATGGCGCTGATTTTCTCTATCCGCGGACGCGTGTCGTAGCGGACCTGTGGCTCCGCGCGCGCGTGCGTAGTGGGTGGTGGTGCGAGTGCGTGCGTGCGTGCGTGTGTGCGTGGTTGTGGTTTGGTTTTGTGGTGGTGGTGGTGGTGGTGGTGGTGGTGGTGGTGGTGGTGTTGGTGGTGGTGGGTGCTGGGTGCTGGTGGGTGCTGGTGCTGGTGCTGGTGGTGGTGGTGGTGGTGGTGGTGGTGGTGTTGGTGGTGGTGGTGGTGTGGTGGTTGGTGGTTGGTGGTGGTGGTGGTGGTGGTGGTGGTGCGGCGCGGTGGTGGCGGGCGGATGGGCGCGCGAGAAAGAGGCCCGCGCTGGGGCGAGAACGCCATCCTCAACGACGGAGGCCAAACACCGATCCGAAAATGAGGCCCACGCTGCAGCGGGAGCACGATTCGGAACGATTCGGGAGCAGAAATGAGGCCGGCGCCTCAGCGAGAGCAGCATTTTAGAAAAAAACACAAGCGAAAACCCAACTCCGGGGAATCCTGTGTGTAAAAAAACAGTACGCGGGGGGGTGCCGAATATCTTCCGGACGCCATCAGGGGAAGTGGGAGAGTATTTTCATATTGTGTAATTGTAGAGAGGTAGGTAATGAGGGAAGAAGAGGAGCAGGGAGTGAGGACAAGCAGAAAGGGAGAGAAGGAGGACAGCGAACGAGGGATGGATCAGCGGATGCGTAGGGATTCCTCTTTCGTCTGATCCTCCGCCTCCCATTTTGGTTCCGCCTCCTCTTCGTTATCCTCATGTTCGTCCTATGCCTGCGCACCCCTCCTCCCATCCTCGTTCTCGTCGTTCTCCTCCTTCGACTGGCGGCGACAATCGTGTTCCCGGAAGGTTCCCTGAAAACGCGACGGTTTGGATCATTTGGTCCGTGTTCGAGCGACTTCGGAAGGCAGGAAACATGAAGGAACAGGGGCTGAGTAGGGGTTGCGTTTCCATCTTCGTCCTCGGCCTTCTCATTTCGCTCGCCCTCTTCCTGCTCCTCCTCCTCCTCCGCCGCCTCTTTTGTGTCATCCCCATTATCGTCCTCATCCCATGCTTCCTTCCGCTGACCGTTTCCCTCTCGGTCTCATCATCCGACTCCGCCTCTTCCCTGTCGTCATCATCATCATCATCATCATCATCATCATCATCATCATCATCATCATCATCATCATCATCAGCATCAGCATCATCATCATCAGCATCAGCATCATCATCAGCATCATCATCCTCCTCCTCCTCCCACTCGTCGTCGTCGTCGTCAGCATCATCACCATCACCATCGTCATCATCATCATCATCATCATCATCCTCATCACCATCATCTCATCATCCGCCTCGTACTTCCTCATCATACATCAAGCATCATCATTCATCCCTCATATCATACATAATCATCCTCTACATCCTAATCATCATAGTAATACAGCGTTCATCAGCCGCCATCACCCTCATCAGCATCATCACGCCACCGTCCCGTCAAGATCTGAAGCACAGCAGGCACCCATCTGCGCCTCCCCATCATCCTCAACACCACCAAGCATCATCACCATCAGGATCGGTCATCATCACCACCACACATTCATCACCACAACCACCCACCACACCACCACACCATCACCCTCACCATCAACATCACCATGACCAATCCCATAACCATCACACACCATCCCACCATCATTATCATTCATATCATCATCTCATCATTCATCATAATCACATCATCATCATCATCATCATCATCATCATCATCATCATCATCATCATCATCATCATCATCATCATCATCATCATCATCATCATCATCATCATCATCGGTCGCCCGTGGAGCCCTTGGGCCGTCTTGGGGTCTCTTGGGCCAGCTTGGCCGCCTCTTGGGCCGATGTGGCGCCGTCTTGGGGTGTTGTGGTGCAATCTGGGAAGCGATTTGGGCAGTGCTGGGGCGTCGGCAATTTGAACAAAAAACAAAGGGGAATAAATGCTTGAGGTATTCCTGCTCCGATGACTGGCGGTGGCAATCACGTTCGGGAACATGATGGTTGCGGACGTGGAACTTCATGTTCTCGGAGTGGCGGCGGCAACCGCGTTCCCGAAGTCTTTCTGGGATCAAGATGGTTGCGGTATTTTTTGGGAGAATTAACAAGTGGCGCGTGTGTCGTGGCTCTTGCACCAAACAAAAGGGAGGAGGAGGAGGTTGAGGAGGAGGGGGGAAGAGGGGGCAAGACAACGCCCCTCGGGGCCCAGCAACGGGGCACAAATCCCAGGTGGGGAGCGGGGGGGGAGGTCGTGTGCGTCGCGACGCGGAATGAAGTGCTCGGAGCGGAGGGGGCACGGGGCGGAGGTCCCACTGGGGCGCTGGGGGCGCGGGGAGGAGGGGGGAGGAGGTAGTGCGTGCGACGCGGAAATTAAAAGTGGTCGGGGCTGAGAGGCATGGGGCGGGGGTCCCACTGGGGCGCTGGGGCGCAGGGGACGCGGGGGGGAAGGGGGGAGGTGGTGTGCGTCGCGACGCGGAATAAAATAGCCGGGGCAGGGTGCCACGGGGCGGGCGCCCATTGGAGCGCTGGGGGCGCGGGGGGGCGGGGGGGAGGCGGTGTGCGTCGCGACGCGGATACATTCTCGGGGCGGAGGGGGCACGGGGCGGAGATCCCACTGGGGCGCTGGGGACGCGGGGCGGCTCGGGGCAGGGGGCCAATGGGCGGGGGTTCCATTGGGGCGCTGGGGACGCGGCGGGGAGGGGGGAGGTGGTGTGCGTCGCGACGCGGAATAATGTTGTCGGGGCGGAAGGGGCAATGGGCTGGGCTCAGGCCGACTGGGGCGTTGGGGACGCGGGGAGGGAAGTGGGGGAGGTGGTGTGCGTCGCGACGCGGAAGAAAACGTTCGTGGCGGAGGGGGCTGTGGGCGGGGCTCCTACTGGAGCGCTGGGGACGCAGGGGGGCTCGGGGTGACTGGGCTGGGCTCCTACCGTGGCGCTGGAGACGCGGGGTGGGGAGGGTGGGGGAGGCGGCGTGCGTCGCGACGCGGGATGAAAATGTGTCGGGGCGGCAGGGGGGCACAGGGGGGGGCTTGGGCAGGAGGGCCACTGGGCGGGGGTCCAATGGGGCGGCTGGGGACGGGGGGGGAGGGAGGGGGGGGGCGGTGGCGTTCGCGAGCGGAATAATAATGATCGGGGCGGAAGGGCGGGCACGGGGCGTGAGCCCCGATTGCGGCGCTGGGGGCGCGGGGAGGGAGGTGGGGGAGGTGCGTCGCGACGCGGAAAAAAAAGCGTTCGTGGCGGATGAGGCAGTGGGCGGAGCTCCCTCTGGGCGCTCGGGGCGCGGGGGCTCGGGGAGCTACGGGGCGGGGTCCCACTCTCGCGCTGGTGACGCGGGGGGGGGGGGGGTCGGGGGTCCCACTGGGGCGCTGGGGACGTTGGGGGGAATGGGGGAGGTGGTGTGCGTCGCGACGCGGCATAAATTGTCGGGGCGTAAGGGGCACGGGGCGGAGCTCCCACTAGGGCGCTGGGGATGCGGGGAGGAAGGTGGGAAAGCTGGTGTGCGTCGCGACGCGGAATACAGCGTTCGTGGCGGAGGGGGCAATGGGCGGGGGTCCCACTGGGGCGCAGGGGACGCGGGGGGGCTCGGGGCAGAGGGCCACGGGGCGGGGGTCCCACTGCGACGCTGGGGACGCGGGGGAAGGGGTGGGGGAGGTGTTGTGCGTCGCGCCGCGGAATAAAATTTTCGGGGCGGAGAGGGCACTGGGCGGGGTGCCGACTGGGGCGCTGGGGACGCGGGGAAAAGGTGGGGGAGGTGGTGTGCGTCGCGACGCGGAATAAAGTGGTCGTGGCGGAGGGGGCAGTGGGCGGGCCCCCCACTGGGGGAGGGGAGGTGGTGATGTGGTGCGTGAGGAGGGGGAAGTGGGTGTGCGTCGCGACGCGGGATAAAGTGGTCGGAGCTCTAGACACCCTGTGCAAGAGAATAACAACAATCCTCCGCGAGCTTCAAAACCCTGCAATGCCTTGAGGCTCTGCGGGGGTTGAGGCTCAATTGCAGGGCCGTCGTCGGGTTCTTCGGCCACCTGCTGTTAGGTCGGGCGTGTCCCCCTACAGGCGGATTTTCGACGGAAGATAAAAACTCAAGCCGTACCCCAAAATGGTCACACAATATATCCCCCCCCCAGAAAAAAAAACACATCGTCCCCAGACGATTGTTTTGACTATGTTTGGACTTTCCTCATGTAGAGGCACATGCCCGACTTAAACTTGCTGATCCCCTTCTGGGTGTCAGGGCGCACTTGGGTGGCAGTCGTGGGGGATCCTCGGCCACCCGCCATGGGCCCTTTAAGAATGTCGAACCTCGTTTCGGGGGCCGTCTTGGGGCCTCTTGGGCCAGATTGGCTGCCTTTTGGGCCGTTTTGACACCCTCTTGGAATGTCTTGGTGCAAACTGGGAAGCGTCTTGTGCCGTGTGGGAGCCATTGGAAGCGTCTTGGGCCCTCTAGAAGCGTCGAAGCTTGTTTCCCGGGGCCGTTTAGGGGCCTCTTGAGCCAGATTGACCGCCTCTTGGGCCGCCTTGGCGCCCTTTGGGGGCGCTTGGGTGCAATCCGGGGGGCGTTGTGGGGGGCAAGGCTGGGACGTCAGCAAACGGAACGAGCAACGACGAGAACATGCTCGAGAACCTTCTCATCCGCCTCCTCCCCCTCCTCCTCCTCCTCCTTCTCCTCCTTCTCCTCCTCCTCCTCCTCCTCCTCCTCCTCCTCCTCCTCCTCCTCCGACGACGACGACGACGACGATGACTTGCAGTCGACAGGCACGTTCTCGGTAAGCTCTGGGAATATGTCCTCGGCGTGGCAGCGATAATCACGTTCCCGAAGATTTTCCGGGAACGTTGCGGCTGCGTTGGGGCCCCCATGGAAGCCTCTTTAAGGCCCTGCGGGGTGTCGAAGCGGGGACCGTCTTGGGGTTCTTTAGCCGCCTGCTGGGCTCCTTTAAGGTGCCGAGGCTCATCAGGTGGGCCGTTTGGGGGCTTCTTCGGCCAGATTCGCCGCCTGTTGGCGGCCGCTTTGGGCGCCCTCTTGGCACGCTGTGGTGCAATCTGGGGGGCGTCCTAGCCAGTTCCGGAGCAGATGCCCGATGACTGGCGGCGACAGTCACGTTCCTGGGAAGCTCGCAGGGAACCTGATGGCTGTGGCCGTGTGGGAACCCTCGCGGGGGCCTCTGCAAGGCCGGCATATGAGGGGCACTTCGGGGCCCTGTGGACATTTTTTCAAAACCCTCCTGGCATGTCCAAGTCCACTCGGGGGGGCCACCTGGAGCCCCCTTGAACCATCTTCGGCGCGTCTTGGGCCGGTTTGGCGCCGTTTGGGGGCCGTCTCCGAGCGTCGGGCAGCGGAGCAGGCGACCACGCGGAAACCACTGAAACACCAATGGGAAATCACGGATGTGTGCCTCTTGGGAGTGTTTCGGAAAGCAGTTTGGAATCCTCTCGGGCCGTCTGGGACGCCTCGCGGGCCGCAGCGGAGCAATGGTGGGCGCGCCGGGGCCGTTTTTGGGGGCCCTGTGGGCCTCCATGGAAGCCGTTGTGGCGTGTCCAAGCCCACGTGGGGGGGCCACCTGGAACCCTCTTGGGAAGTGAATGGAGCGTCGGCGAGCGGAGCGAGCAACGACGGGAACATGCTTGAGAACCTTCTCTTCCTCCTCCTCCTCCTCCTCCTGCGACGACGACGACGACAACAACAATCATTATAAGACTGCTCGCTTTTACTTGCCCGTGTGTCATGCACATCGAGTTCCCCACACCCTCGATACCCGCCTTCTTGTTTGCGATCACACCCCGCTTGGGGGGATTAGTTCTCTTTGCGGGGGGCGTCGGGCTTAGACAGGCGGGCAAACCTGAACGGGCGGACAATCCTTCGTGGGCGTACACGTGCCCGCCATTGGAATTGGTGTGGGCCCTGCAATAAGAGGACGCGGAGAATGAGGAAGTGGGAGGAAGGGGGTGGCAGGGACGGAGGAAGAGGGAAAACGCATGGAGAGAAGGATCGAAGAAGGGGGCCGTTGATTAGAGGCAGAGAGAGACAAGAAAACATATAGATAAGAGAGGTAGAGAAAGAGAGAGAGAGAGAGAGAAGAGAGAGAGAGAGAGAACATAAAAAAGGGAGGGAGGAGGCAGGAAAGGGGAGGGAGAAGGGATGAGGGAGAGGAGGGAGAGGGGATAGGGCAGAGAGGCATACGGATGAGGGAAGAGAGGAGGGATAGAGAAGGGAGGAGAGGAGGAAGGAGGGAGAGGGAGGAGGAGCAGGAAGGTGAGAGCGTGAACGTTCGAGGAAGTCCTAAGCGAAAGCGCCGCTTCAGGAAGTCTCGGGCGGGAGCCCACGACGGGCGGGCGATCCCCTGACGGGCGGGTCGGGCGGGTGGGACATTCAAGAGGGATGCCTGAGTATGGCGAGATCGCGGTTCCTAAGTAAATTGTGACGGCGTCCTTGGCGCAGCATGTTCCTGAGGGTCGAAAGCGCGATGTTTGAATACATTGCATGGAAGTCACAAGCGAGAGCTCAATTCCGGAATAAAATGTGAGGGGTTCTCTGGCGGGAACGGGGGTCTTGATTAAATGGCGAAGAAGTCTTGATTCAATTCCAAGGAAGTCTCAAGCGGGAGCGCCGTTTCTGAGTAACCAAATTGTTAGGAAGTCTCAGATGGGAGTGGGGGTCCTGACTAAATCGCGAGGAAATCACAAGCGGGAGCGCCGATCCTGAGTAAATTGTGAGGAAGTGTCAGGCGGGAGGGGGGGTCCTAAATAAATTCGAAGGAAGTCTCAAGCGAGAGCCGTTGTTGTTGCTGTTGTTGTAATCCGGGGGGCCAGGGGCACAGTTTGAGCACAAATATTTTCCCTTTCAAAAAACAGGGTGCGAGCGTCGAGGGGCACACTTTGATTGAGAAAAAACAGCATGCACCGGTGAGGGGGGATCAACAATAATTATTGTTTAGAAATGAAAATTCGACGACGACGTGCGGCGACAATCAAGTTCCCAGAAAGCCCTCCAGGAACAGAATGGCCGCGGCCGTGGAACTTTTATTGGGACGTGGCGGCGACGATCACATTTCGGGAAAAAATTCAGGGAGCATGGTGGTTGCGGCCGTGTGGGGGGGCCGTATTGGGGTTCTGTGGCCGCCTGCTGGGCTCTTTTAACTGTCGGGCTCATCTGGGGGGCCGTCTTGGGGCCTCTTGAGCCACATTGGCCGCCTTTTTTCCCGCTTTCACACCCTCTTGGACTGCGTTGGTGCAATCTGGGAAGCGTCTTGGGCCGTGTTGGAGCGACAGAGGGGAAATACTCGATGACTGGCGGCGACCATCACGCTACCGGAAAGCTCTGCGGGAACCTGATGGTTGCGGCCGTGTGGGAGCCCTCGTGAAGGCCTTTGTAGGGCCCTGTCGAGGTGTCGAGGCTTATTCGGAGGGCCTTTCGGGGCTCCTCGGCCGCATTTAGAACACCGTTGGGGTGTCGAGGCTTGTTTTGGCGCCATCTTGTGCGCCTCTTGCGCCGTCTCCGAGCGCCGCGCAGTGGAGCAGGCGACCAGTGGAGAAACCTTGAAAATTCTTAGGGGACTCATTGATTTTTGCATTTTGGAGCCCCCTCGGGAAGCACTTAGGAGCCCTCTTGGGGTGTCTTGGATGCCTCGTGTGCAGCGCATGGATGCTTTGGTGGGCGTGCTTGGGCCGTTTAGGAGTCTTGCGGACCTCCTTCAAGGCACTCTTGGTGTGTCCACGCTGATTTAGGGGGCCACCTTGTGGACCATCTTTGGTGCCTCTTGGGCCAGTGTGGCGCCGTCTTGGGGCGTGTTGGGGCCCTCGTGGACGCCTCTTGTGCCGTCTCCGAGCGTCGGGAAGCGCAGCAAGCGACCACGCGAAAATCAATGAAGAACCAAGCGGAGCTCACTGATTTTTGCCTCTGGGGAGTGTTTCGGAAAGCAGTTTGGAGTCCTTTTGGACCGTCTTGGATGCCTCGTGGGACGCATCTTGTGGCGTGTCCAAGCTCAAGTGGGCGGCCACCTAGAGCCCTCTTGGGCGATTTTGCGTGCCTCTTGGGCCGTCTTGGCGCCCTCTTGGGGTGTCTTGGGGCCCTCATGGGGCCCTCCTGTGCCGTCTCTGGGCGTCGGGCAGCGGAGCGGCTCCTTGGAAAAGTGAACGGAAATTAATGGTTTTCGCCCCTGGGGCTTCTCTCGGGGATCAGCTTGAGGCTTGAGGCTGCCACGTGAGCCGTCTCGAAGTAATGGTCGGCATGCTGGAGGCGTTTTGGCGCTGTCTGGCCGCTTGGATAAACCTTTTTGGTGGGTTCAAGGCCCACTTGGAGACCTCTTGGCGGGTCCAGGCTCGTTCGGCCCCCCATGCCACACTGGGGCAGCGGGCCAGCCCCCCCGGGGCGCCACCGTGCTTGCGGCACGTTGATACACGGAAGAACGCCACAAGCTGCCTGGCAGGGTTTCTGTAGTCTTCCAAGGGCCCCCCACCCGCTCCGGTGGCACCCACCTGACTGCGTCGCCTTCGTTGCCGGGAGGTCCCTAGGCGGCTATGGCGCCTCCCAGGGGCTCTCCAGTGCTTCCACGACGGCCCAGGAAGCCCACCATGGCCGCCCAAGAGACCTCCGAGACAGGCCAAGAGCGCCCCAAGACGCCCAAGATGGCCCTAAGACGGCGCAAGAGGCACCCAAAAAACCCTAAGGGCGCTCCAAGAGGACCTCCACCTCCAAGAGGGCCCGAAGAGACAAAGTCATTGAATCAAATTGTGTTTTCATGTCTTTTACGTTATCGCCGTTGCGCCCCCAAGACCGCTCCAAGACGGCGCAAGAGGCCCCCAAGACAGCTCAAGAGAGTTCCACAATTGCCGAAAAGGCGCCCAAACGTGCCCCTGTGGCAGCACGAGACGGAGTCTCCCCAAGTCCTTTGCTCAATCAATTTTCACTCCTGAAGATTCGTCCAACGACGCACACCATTGCTTCCAACACCCAAAGGGGTCCCAATTAGCACGGCGCCGCTCCGCTAACTGGTTTCAAACCCTGCGTCCTGAGCTTGATTGGCCCCATGTAGCGAAGCGGGGTTGACCTCGAACAAAGAAATCTGCTTGATTTCTTCGAATTAGCAGAACGGCGCTCCGCTACTTGGCTCCACGCCGAAGATTTTCGTGTGTTTCGTCCTCATTAGCGGAGCGCGCTGTGCTAATGGGCGGCGACTCTCCAGTCCCCTACTCGGCTTACAATCCCACAACCCAGAGAACATCCTGGAGGCCTACGACCAACAATCCAGGCACGGTGGCGGGGTGGACCGAAGGCCACTAGATATGAATAGTAGCTAAAGGAGAAGGATGAGGAAGAAGAAGAACAAGGGGACAGGAAGGATGAGGAGGGGGGCGATAGGAGAAAAAAAAGAAAGGATGAAGAGGAACGGGGTCGGAGGAGGATAAAGACGGAGGAAACGGTGGAATGAGAGGAGGAGGAGGAGGAGGAGGAGGAAGATGAGGACGGAGGAGGATGAGGACGGAGGAAGCGGTGGAATGGGAGAAGGAAGAGGAAGAGAAGGAGGAGGAGGGAGGCAGGGCGTTGACGATGGAGGAACCTGGCTGCCAGCTGGTTGTCCAGCTCTCCGCCAACCGCGGCGGCACCCGCTGCGCCGCCGGGGCAGAGCGCCTGCGTGCTGGAGGGGCCCGCGCGGGGTGGGAGCCGTCCTCCCCTCCCTTCCTCTCGTTTTCCCTGCCCCTCCTCTCCTCCTCCTCCCCCTCCTCCTCCCCCTCCTCTTCCCCCTCCCCCTCCCCCTCCCCCTCCCCCTCCTCCTCCTCCTCCTCCTCCGCCTCCTCCTCCTTTCCTCCTCCTCCTCCTCCTCCTCCTCCTCCTCCTCCTCCTCCTCCTCCTCCTCCTCCTCCTCCCCCTCGTCCTCCTCCTCCCTCGCCTCCTCCCTCTCCCTTCCCAGCGCGCTCCCCGGGGGTTCCCGGCATCTCCCCGCGTGGCTTTTTCAGGCCCGCGAGGGCCTCCTGACGAGCGGGGCCCGCAAGACGGCCCAGGAGGGCCCCGAGTCGCCGAACGATCGGTCCACGACGACCAAGATGGCCCACAGATGGCCCAAGAGCAGGGTTGGATACGATAGGACGGCGCCGAACACCGCGCCCGCAGTGGAAGGGCCTGGCGCTGAGCACCCGAAAAGCAACAAATTGATGGGCGTCTCCATCAGGAGGTCTTGTTAGCACTGCACACAGGGGCGACAGCTCCCTGCAGGGCCCGCGACAGGAGCACCCCTTCAGTGGTTGAAGCGAAAGCGCAGTCAAACAGCTGCACGCGCTTCGCATGCCTTCTGCGTAGCCGCAAAATTTACAGTCATACATTGCAGTGCGCCCGATGCACAGCAAAGAAGCTCACGCACCGCCATGCACTGAGGGGATCCCCAGGGGAAAGCAAAGGAACCCCTGAAGGCGCAGTCCATCCCTCCGTTCCATTCCTGCCCATCGCTAGACGCGGGGGACCGGCCGCTATAGCCCCACGGGGCACTGAGAAAACGGCCACCTATGCAGCGGCGGCGCGAAAACGCCTGTACTTTTCGAAGGGCCCCTTGTTGCGACTCTGGGCTCATGCGCACAACCGCGTCCAGCGCCTCATCGTTCACATCAAAGATGATCTCACGCATTACGGCATGCAGCTCATAATGCACTTTTCCACCAGTGAATGGGAGCCCAGTGGCAGAAGGCAGGGGGCGACACGACGCGACGACGTAACGACGGACGACAGACGAACGACAAGCGCGCGGGGCGGGGGAGGGGAGGGAAGAGGGGGAGGGCCAAGGAGGCGCGCCAACCCGCGCGCAGACCAGCTGGCCTCAGCCCAAGCCGGCCGCGGCTGCGCGCAGCCCGGCGCCGCGCCCCGCGCGGCTAGCCTGCGGCGCCCAGCAGGGAGGGACGCCATTCTCCACCTTCGCTTTTCCCTTCGCTTTTGGGCAGCACGGGTCGCCACCCAGAGCAGTCTCACCAGGAAGAGCGCGAGGGCCTGCACCCGCAGCGCCACGGGGCTCGTGACCATCGGGAAGCTCAGGCTGCGACGTCGGCCGCCACTGGAGAGGCTCCGAGCATGCAGGCTGGCCCTCGTCGGCCTGCACCTCGAAGAGATCGTCCTTCTCGATCTCATGATTGGCAACGTCACCGAACTTGTCCTGGAGCGTCTCCTCCTGCAGTGCGTTGAAGATGGTGGGGCAGTTGAGGTCACCCTGCGCCTCAAGCTGCGCATTCTTGTGGCCGCCCTCCTCAGCACAGTTGCAAGCCACGTCAGGCGCGTCGGAGCTCTCGCCACCGAGTCTGCCTGACTATCAGTCCGTAAGCTCACTCTGCCCGACCTCCTTCTCGCACGTGACCCGCGTGACCTCGACGATCTTCTCCGCGAACTCCACCCGCGTGACCTCGACGATCTCCTCGACGCCCCAAGAGAGACCCAAGAGCCCGGAGAGGCCAAAATCATTAATCATGCAAAAAAGTTGTTCACTGTGTTTGGGGTCCTCCACGTTTCTAGATTCCGACACTCGAAGACGGTCAAGGAGGGCCCGAATACGGCCAAAGAGGACCCCAAGATGGCCCCAGAGGTGCCCGAGACGACTCAAGAGGGCCCAAAGGGGCCCAAGAGGGGGAACACGAACTGAATCCGAGCCTTCCGCCTCTAGGTCCCCCTCACGCCCCAAGAGGCCCCAAGAGGCCTCCAAGAGGAGCCTACTAGCCTCCAAGAAGCACAAGGGAAACCCCAAGAGGCCCCCAAACAGCTCCTCTGAGATCTCAAAACTGCCTCCAGGCCCCCGCGAGGCCTCGACGAGATCCCAGCGACCATCCAAGAGGCCTCAGACCCGCAATTCAGGCGCGGTGGCGAGAGGAGAAGAAGGCCATTCTGACTGTAACACCCCGCAGTTGCGGATAAGAATGAGGGGGCGGCGGGGTCGTCGGCAGCCTGCGAGGCTCTGAACAGGCCCGCGGCAAGTGCCGATTTTGCAACAATTTACGCAACGCGCAGACGGCACATACCCGCGAAACGTCTAGAATTTCGCTCGACCCTTTCTTGTGGTGCGGGCGCATTCACTTGCGAGGTGCCTTCCGCCGGGCGTCCCATCCTTCCCGCACTCCGTGAAGGAGGTGGGTATATGTCTGTCCCGCAGGTGGGGCTCGTATTACCAGTGCGCACGCCGACCAGTAACCAAGTCATCCATGGCTCCCACCAACAAAGCTAGCTGCACAGGGGGGCCATGCCAATGAATGGCTGCAGCTCGGATCCGACAGAACGCCACAGCACAACAGGTCGAACATCGTTGCTTGTCGCCCAGCTTCTCAAATTGCCACGCCGTGCACGAGCTCTCCCCAGTGCCGCCGTGATTCTCTCAGTGGTCGGTAGGCATTTCTGTTCCCGCCAAACCCTCCACCGACGCCCTCTGGGCCGCCCTCCCTGCCTCCTCATCCGCCATGGAATTGCCTCGAATCAGACATGAGTCGAGTGGCTCCGAAACACGGATGGTGGGGGCCGCGTGATGTTTTCCATGAGGCACAATCCTCTGCGCATGGTGGCGCCCACGTTTGACAATCGCGCTGCCCACTTTCATTCCTTGTCGTCCTCTCCCTCACGTTTGGCCGTCGATGCTGCACAAGCCGCGCTTCAATGGAAACCTCACCCACGTGGTGAGGAACCCACCGCGACCGCGGCTCCAAGCCTTGGCCAAGGGCTCATGACCCGTGAGGAACATCAGCCCCAGTGGCACATCTCCTTAACCCAACGAAGCGGTAACCAGTTCGGATTGAGGGGCAGCTTGTCTTTGCCCCCCTGTATGGGGGTCTTGGGTAATCGTTTGGAAGTTGGCGGTTCCCGCGGTCGGCTGGCTGACTCCTTCCGCCCCGAACGCGGTGCAGCGCGCGACTGGGAACAGGCAGTGGCCGCTTGGGCCGGCTGCTGAAACCTGTTCGCGATAGCCTACTACTGATGCTCCCTCCTCGTGCCACGTCCGCTGCAATGGGGTTCTCGCTCGCTCGCTCGCCCCGAGAAGGGTTGAGGGCCCTCCCACAAGAGGCCAACCCCAGCAATCGTCGGGCCTCGTGGTGGCGATGGCCGCGCCACACTTGCGGCGACGCGGGCGCGCGCCGTGGGCCCCGCCCGGCCCGTCGCCGAAAACCACAGCGCGCCCGTGCACGGGGTGGGGTGGGGGGGACGGCAGGCGCGACCGGGGAGGAAGGAATGGACGAGGACGAAGAGGAGGAGGAGGAGGAGGAGAGGAGGAGGAGGAGGAGGAGGAGGAGGAGGAGGAGGAGGGGGAGGAGGAGGAGGAGGAGGAGGAGGAGGAGGAGGAGGAGGAGGAGGAGGAGGAGGAGGAGGTAGGGAGGAGGGGAGGGAGGAGGGAGAGGGAGGAGGGAGGGAGTGAGGGAGGGAGGAGGAGGAGGAGGAGGAGGAGGAGGAGGAGGAGGAGGAGGAGGAGGAGGAGGAGGAGGAGGAGGAGGGGGAGGACGAGGAGGAGGAGGAGGAGGAGGAGGAGGAGGAGGAAGAGAGAGGAGGAATACGAATGGTAGTTAAGGTTCAAGAAGGCCGCTTGGCATCGGCCACTAACCTGCCCCGCTGCACGCTGATCAAGCGTGGCTTTTCGCAACGAATCCCACCAGCCCTCTAGGCGTAGGTGGTTCCGGGAGTCTCCTCTTCCAACCCCCTTTCATCCCCTTCGGGGAGGGGGCCCCCTCCCCTGGACGTGGACGGGGGGGGGCCGCTGGTAGTTACAGCGTTCAAAACGGCCTCGGCGAGGAAGCCAAACTCATCGGTTTTACATGGGTTTTGGCCGATTTTGGAGGCTCCCGAGGGGGGAGGCTAATTGAGGGACCCCCTTCCTTTGATCGATCACCTCCAAGATGGCCCCAAGAGCGCTCCCAAGGCTCCCAACAGCGCCCCAAGAGGCGCCCAGGAGGCCCCAAGAGGCGACCAGGAGGCCCCAAGAGGCCTCCAAGAGTCCCCCAAAATACCCCCAAGAGGCCCCCAAGAGGCCCCAAAAGGCTCCCACGAGGCACCCACAACGGTCCAAGAAACCCCCGGGACCGCCAAGAGGTCCCCAAGACGCCCCAAGAGACTTCAAAGAGTATCCCAAGAGACATCTCAAGAGACTCCGCGAGGCATTCAAGAGGCCTTCGACTCTTCTGATCGCCCTTATCCTCCTCCTCCTCCCCCTCATCATCACCATCATCATCATCACCATCACCATCGCCATCGTCAGGACCACCACCGCCATCATCGTCATCATCAGCATCATCAATATCAACATCAACATCATCATCCGCCTATTCCTCCTCCTCCTCATTCCTCCCTCCCCACCCTCATCATCCTCCTCTTCCGCCTCCGACTCCTCCTCCATCCCCGCCCCCCTTGGGGTACGACGGCCTCCCCAGCCCCTTGTTCCCCTGTATGCTGCCCCGCTTCCATGATCACCTCTACTCGCCTGGGCGTCGTTTCTGGATGGGCTGGCGGGGATACTTTTTTGATCTGCGGCTCCAAAGACGACTCCAAAGAGTGGGTCAATCTCGACAGGGGCGCCAAGCGAGACGATTGGCAACGAAGGCACATAGGCCAATGCCGCAATGCACATGCGAAGGACAAAATGAACCTCATTAGAGCCGCCCCAGGAACGGAAGACGGCAGCAGACTGGAAAAGCCGGCGGAGGGTCGCACTGTGGCGCCAGCCCCCGCAAACCAAGCCTGCGGATGGCGGGAACAATGTGCGGGCAGCACAGAGCCCCAGGAGAGGCACCGCCAAACGCGGCGAGGAGGAGCAGAAGGGGGGACAGGTGCGGGCGGCGACGAGGGGAGGGGGGGGGAAGGAAACAAGGCCTCACTCACAGAACACCTCACGTGCTCGAAGCCAGGTGCGTCCACGAATGCTGGGCGTCGGCAGCGTAGTCGTCAGAGTCCCAGCTTACACCTTCCTTGCCACGGTGGATGGGGGGAACGCTGCGAAGTACCACGTCTGAACCACCCGGCGGGAGACCTGCGGACCTGCCCGTGGGAGAACCGGTGGGCTGTCGTGAACCAAGTGTGCTGTTCACCGTGGAAAAGGATGTTGGCGTGATGCGTACGCAGGCGACAAGTCCGACCGGAGGAAGGGGGCGATGTCGCAAGCGAAGCCGGGGGCCGGGGGGAAGGGCCAGCCAGGTGAGGGCTCAGACCTGCCAAAGGATGGACCACTTGTACAGGAACCCAGTCACCTCAGGCCCACCCGCCGCGGCCAGCGGGTGATCGCATCCCGCCGCTGGGATAGGTGTGACCATCTCGGAGCGTGCACGTGTGCGTTGCCACGATGGGGGGAAGCCGAATGGCGTGGTACACCACCTCGGCGCGCGTGGAAGAGGGGGGAGGCGCAGCCGACAGCCGCAGATCTGGTAAATGATGGAACAGGGGAGAGGGGCAAAGCCGGTGGGCCAGGTGGCGGCAGTGGCCGCAAGAGGACCCAACACAGTGTTGCAAGTGTGGTGCCCATGGGGGGGAAATCCCCGACATGTGGGGGGGGAACGACTCCACCTGACCGGGGTCACCGTAGGTAGTGGTGTGGAAGAGCGAGGTACGACTGGTGATGCACCTGGGGTGGGCTTTTGGCCTGCAGTCCCAGTCATCCAAAGTGAGTGCCCAATCGAACAAAGACGGGCCATTGTCCGGTGAGAACAAGGCCAAAGGGAACCGTGGGAGTGGATTATTTCAGCCGGCCCCTCACGGACTATGAAGCCCACGAACAAGCGTGGGAGTCTAAACGCAGTGTGGTGGTATATGTGCACCTCAGCCCCAAGAGGAACTGGTGGGGACACGCGAAGCGTCAAGAATCTCTTCACTACGAAATCGCTTCTGAAGCTCATCTGGCAAATGTCTCGCATTGGTCACTGAGTTCGTTGTGGGGCAATTGCTGCGGGGCTGCCCCCCCCCCCCCGCAACCGGCAGCTCCAGCTCTCGTCGCGGTCGAGGAGAAGGGAAAAAGAGCAGAGGAGGGGGAGGAGGAGGAAGAGGAGAAGGAGGAGGAGGAGGAGGAGGAGGAGGATGAGGAGGAGGAGAAGGCGGAGGAGGAGGAGGAGGAGGAGGAGGAAAGGGAGGAGGAGGAGGAGGAGGAGGAGGAGGAAGAGGAGGACGAGGACAAGGACGAGAAGGAGGAGGAGGAGGAAGAGGAGGAGAGGGAAGGGGGGGGGCGGGACCCAGCCAAGATGGGGCGCCATGCAGCCAATTCTACGGGAGCGGGGCCCCCTGGCTCGTGCTCTCGCCGCGCCCCAGCCCCGATCACGTGGGGCCCCCGACCCAGGGCGCTTGCCAAAGCGAACCCCAGAGAGGCGAGCGCGCGGCAAAGGGCGGGCCCGCTGGGGCCCGCCTCGGCTACTCCAGATTTCGTAATAAAGGGAGGGGGGTCTCATTTCGGGGGGGGGTCTCTTCCAGGCTATCTTGGAGGGCCTGGGGGGGTCTGGGGACGATGTTTTGGAGGGTTCTCCCACGGGGGGGTCTGAAATGGCTTGTCTTGGAGGGTCCAGACCCCCTCCCTTTTATTACGAAATCTGGAGTAGGCCCTCGGAGCACGTCCTCTTCTGGATGGCCGCGGGGGGCCCCGAAGTGCCCGGCCCAACACTTCTCCACCGGGTCTGCAGGGGGCGAGGGCACCAAGCACGCCTCTCCCCTTCGCAGGGTGGCGCTGAACAGACACCACATCACCACAGTGCGTGGGAGCACTGGCGATCGAGACAAGCGGGCACATACATCTGAAAGGCCGCGCCCTGTTGTTTCCAGAGGCGCCGCCCGAGCACCGCGTGAAGTGCAGCAGTGTGCTCGCCGCGGGCTGACCGGCCCTCCTGGCCTCGTCAGTCGGCTGGGTGGGCGCCGCGAGGGCGGGGTGGCCGCTGGCGCGCCGTGGCGGGGGCCCCGCCCCTGAGCCTTGGGCCCGCGACCGCGCAGCAACCCCTGCGCTCGCCGAGGCCAAGCGGCAACGCGCCGCCCTGCCCCGGGGCCCTGGAACAGAACTGCAAACCGCGACTGCTCTTGCCGTGCAAAATCTAATTGTGGTTTGGGCACAGCTGACATCTGGACACGTGTAGAACTAACATCGTGCTTGCGAACAACAAGGGTTTTACAAACGGAGCTCCAGCCGATTCAATATTAGAAACACGATCTAATTTTGGAACCAAATAGGGCCCCGTTCCGCCCTCTGGGGGTCGGCTGTGGCGGCGGCCGGAGGACCCCCTCCGCCGGCCTGCCGCTGGGCTCGGCCTCCTCCTCCAGGGAGCCGCCGCGGCCGCCTCTCTTCAGCGCCAGGGTCCTCGGTCGGCTCGGCCGGTGCCGCGGGCGGTGTGCAAAGCTGGGCGGCCTTCTCGAGTGCGCTGGGCTGAAGGAGAGGGGAGGGAGGGAGGGAGGGAGGGAGGGAGGGAGGGAGGGAGGGAGGGAGGGAGGGGGATGGGAGGAGGGAGGAGGAGGGCAAGAGGACCAGGACGAACTGCGGCGGCGGCGGCGGCGACAGGCGCATGGGCGGGAGGGGTGCCTGCAACTGCGGCAGTAGAGCCGCCGCCACCGCTTGGGCGAGGGCCTCGGGGGCATCGTCCTCTCGCGCAGGCAATGATGCGGGTGCGGGGCGGGGGGGGGGTGGACAAGGCTCCTGGGCATTCCCTAGGGGTCAGCTCCCTCCTCATCCTCGTCCTCGTCTTCGTCGTCGTCGTCCTCCTCCTCCATACATTTTCCTTGTGTAACTCTTCCCCGTCGCACCTTTCGACGTGTCGGCAGGGCGGGTTGGGCGCTTCGCCTGAGACTACCTTACCATTTCTGATCCGGAAGCGTCAGTGTTGCAGCAATTTCACACATGGAAGGCGGGTCGTTTTGAAAATGTTGCTCTCCCCGTCGTGCCGCGCACATCCGTTTAGAAGTTTGCAGCAGTTTGATGATGGAGGACACGTCCTTTCAAGCTGTGGCTCGCGCTTCAGCGCCGCGTGCACTCGTCTCAACAATCGCAGCGTTTTTCAAGATGGAAGGCGGGCCGTTTTCAAAATGTATCACTCGCCTTAGCGCCGCGCACAGCCGCCTTAACCGTTTGCAACAATGTCAGGGTTTAGTACGCTTGAAATCTCAGGAATGGTTTTCGCTACGCTTTAAGGCTATCAGGTGTCAAGACGCAAGTGTGCCATGATTCGCGGCGTAGAATTCCCAGGAATGGTTTCTGGTGCGATAGAGGATTCTCAAACGGCTGTGTCCAAGTGGGCCCCGAATTGTGAAACATGTTGTTTGAATACATGGAGCTCAAGCTTGGAGGGAGGGTTTACTGCAACATCGTTGACACGTCTTGAATTTACACTGGTTCTTCTCCTCCTCCTCCTCCTCCTCCTCCCTCCTTCTCCTGGGCGGTGGAACCGTTGACCAAATAATCCACACGACGAGGGATCCTTGGTAGAATACGGCCAGGGAAAGATATCCAGGAAACCCGCCTTCTAATGGCGGTGGGGTGGTGTGGGGGGGGGAATGGGAACGCTCCTGGGCGTTCCCTGGGCAGGTGTCGATGCTCCTCCTCATCCTCCTCCTCCTCCTCCTCCTTCGTCCCTTTCCTTCTAATTACCTCCTTCCTGTCGCACCCCGAGACGGGTCGGCAAAATTGGCTGGGCGTGTCGCCTGAGACTTCCTCATAATGTGTGATCCGTGAGCTTCGAATTTACAGCAGCTTCACAGATGGAGGGCGGCCCGCTTTCAACATGTGGCTCTTGTTTCAGCGCAGCGTGCATTCGTATTCAAAGTTTGCACGACTTCCACGGATGGAGGCGTGGTTTCAAAATATGGCTCTCGCCCTAACGCCGCGCACACTCGTCTGAGAGGTTTGTAAGAGTTCCACTAGTGGAGGGCGACTCCTCTTCAACATGCGATTTTCTCCTTCGCGTCGCGCACATTCGTCCTAGAAGCTTGCAAAGAATTTCACGGATTGATGGCGGCTCTTTTCAAACTGTAGCTCTCGCCTTACCGCCGCGCCCATTCGTGTCAAGTGCTTGAACCGGTTCAAGGATTGTGATGGTGAGAATCCCCAACACGGTGCTCAAGAGCTCAAGAGTAACAATGGTTCGCGGTGTTGAAATCCCAGGAACGGTGTCCTGGTACGGCTCAGGATGGTCAGGACGCAACGGTAACGTTGACTCTCGGCGCTGCAGTCCCAGAACATGTGTTTTGTCACGGTTCAGGGGTTGCAGACTATTGTCTTCCAACGGGTTGCTTCCGGAAGTGAAAGTAAATCTTTGTGTGGGGCCTATGACGAGGGAACTTAGAGGGTTTATTGCATCATCGTTGGTGGGTCCTGGGTTTGCACTTGCCCTCCTCCTCCTCCTACTCTCCACCCGCCAGCGTTCTTCCTGGAGCAGAAGGGATGGGAGGGGTAGGAAGACGAAGCAGAGACGGAAGAGCAGGGGGAACGGACCAAGGATGAAGAAGGTGTACAGGAAGAGGCAGATGCTGAGAGAGCCATCGGAAGGTGGAGGAGGAGGAGGAGGAAGCGGAGGAGGGCTGGGGCGAGGTGGGGGGCGGGGCCGCCTGGCCTGCCAGAGGCCTGGGAGCGGGACCGAAACGAAGAGCTCTCGTGGCGCCGTGCGCGAGTCAGCCCCGAGGCAGACGCCGAGAGGTCGACCCTCGGGCCGAGCGGAGTGCGGCAGGCTTCGGAGGGAACGAGAGGATGGTCGGAAGAGAGGGGATGATTCAGGATGGTGAAAGAAGAGGGGGAAGGTGGTCGAGCAGGAAGGCGGAGGAGGAGGAAGAGAAGTGGCGCGCCGCCGCGGAGAGCCGGGTCGGTGGCCGACGGCGAGGGGGAGAGGAAGGAAGAGGGGGGAGGGAGACTAAACGCACCCCCAGACGGGGGGAGGAGGGGACAGAGAGGAGGAGGAGGAGGAGGAGGAGGAGGAGGAGGAGGAGGAGGAGGAGGAGGAGGAGGAGGAGGAGGAGGAGGAGGAGGGGGATGGAGGAGGAGGAGGAGGGGGAGGAGGAGGCAGAGGGGGAGGGGGCAAGCTAGGTGCGCTCGCGTCATATCTGACGTCCTACCCCTCCCTCCCATCCCTTACCATGGCGCTGATTTTCTCTATCCGCGGACGCGTGTCGTAGCGGACCTGTGGCTCCGCGCGCGCGTGCGCAGTGGGTGGTGGTGCGCGTGCGTGCGTGCGTGCGTGTGCGCGTGGTTGTGGTGGTGGTGGTGGTGGTGGTGGTGGTGGGTGGTGGTGGGGTGGTGGTGGTGGTGGTGGTGGTGCTGGTGGTGGTGGTTGTGGTGGTGGTGGTGGTGGTGGTGCTGCGCGGTGGTGGCGGGCGGATGGGCGCGCGAGAAAGAGGCCCGCGCTGGGGCGAGAACGCCATCCTGAACGACGGAGGCCAAACACCGATCCGAAAATGAGGCCCACGCTGCAGCGGGAGCACGATTCGGAACGACTCGGGAGCAGAAATGAGGCCGGCGCCTCAGCGAGAGCAACATTTTGAAAAAAACGCCAGCGAAAACCCAACTCCCGGGAATCCTGTGTGTAAAAAAACAGTACGCGGGGGGGGGGGTCGGCCACTCCCAGCACGCCATCAGGGAAAGAGGGAGAGTAGTATTCATATCGAGTAATTGTAGAAGGCAGGAGGAGGAGGAGGAGGAGGAGGAGGAGGCAGAGGGGGAGGAGGAGGAGGAGCGCTGGGACCTCCCACGCGGGGTCCTCCCGCGCGCTCTGGCGGGCGCCCACGGCGGACTCGGCCGAGAGGCTGCGGCGTCGGGCCCCGGGCTTGGCCCTAGCGTCCTGGTGCGCCAGGGGTTCCCACAACACCTACGCTGGAGGCCTGGAAATCGGCACCAACACCAGCACAGGGGGTCGCCTCCACATGGGGAAGACGATCCTAGGGTTCGGTGTTGGTGGTAATACTTAGATCACCTTGGACGCATGGCTTTCTTGCCTTGCCTTGCCTTGGTAGCCAGAATATTGCCACCACCACCACCACCACCACCGAGATCGGGATCGTCTTCCCTCGGTGGAGGCACACCGCCGATCTTGGTGTTGGTGTCAACCTCTAGGCCTGCGACTAATCGCACCACCACGCCATCAGAGCATCGAAGACATGAACATAACATTTCGGAGTCGAAGTTGAGCGCAGACTTCTCGGATCCCCATTGGGCCCCACCGGCGGCGCCTCTGGCGCCGCTCCTTGCGCGCTACGTGCGCCAAGGAAGGGGGGCATATGGCCGATGCAAGACATCCGCGCGGACCTCCGAACATTCACATTGTAGACGCTTCGCGTAACCCCACCAGCTTTTTCGTGCGCTGCTGTCCCAGCCTCGTTCTAACCGCCCTCTGGACTTTTCCTTGCGGGCCGCGAATCAAAAAAAAAAAAGTAACCCCACCAGCCCATCCAGCAACGATGCCCAGACAAGTTGCCCTGGTCAGGGATGTGACAGAGCATGTCGTTGAATCAATGGCTGGGTAGGACGTCGCATCCTAAGAAGGGGAGGATGGAAGAGTGATCGGAGGAGCTGGAGGAGGAGGAGGGGAGGAGGCAGAGGGGGAGGGGGAGAAGGCAGGAGGAGGAGGAGCCACAGGATGAGGAAGGTTGCGGAGGAGGAGGAGGAGGAGGAGGAGGAGGGCGAGCAGAAAGGTCAGAGGCCTCATGATGCCTCTCGGAATCTCTTCGGATGTCTTTAGAGAGCTTCTTGGAATCCTCTTCGGGCGTCTTGAAGGTTTCTTGGCAATTCCGGGGGCCTCTTGGGCCGTCTTGTGTGCCTCTCGGGGGTCTCTTGGGGGCCTTCTGGAGGCAACATCAGGGTGCCCCCCCTTCCCCAAGAATGCAAAACTGTGGCCAACACCGTAATGACATCAGTGATTTTGGCTTGGCCCCCCTCCCCAGGATGCCAAGATGTGGCAAAAACCTTCAGGCCAGCAAGGATTTGGGCCTTCTCGCCGAGGCCATCTTGGACGCTAACAGCGACCCGCAGAACGCCCCCGCCCAGGGCCAGGGGGGGGGGTGGGGCGAACCCCTCCCCGAAGGGGGGTGGAAGAGGACCCCCCCCCCCCAAACCACTCGAGCCCTGAAGGGCCGGCGGGACTCGTGCTGCGGGGCTGGACCTAAGCGGTGTTCTTCGTCCTCGTTTCGTGTTCGTCTTCGCTGGCGTTTGCCTCGAATCCGCCTTTACCGCAGAACGAAGTCGAAACGAAAACGGCACACGGAATCACCAAAAACACCGCTTTGGTCCAGCCCTGTCGTGCGGTTCCTTCTTGTGACCAGGTGCAGCAACACCGCGAGGAAGCCGCCCTCCTCCTCCTCCAACTCCTCCTCCTCCTCCTCCTCTTCCTCCTCCTCCTCCTCCTCTTCCTCCTCCTCCTCCGCACCATCACCACCACCATCATCACCATCCTCATCACCACCACCACCATCGCCACCATGAGGGCCACGGCCAGGCCCACCCCGGGCCCCGGCGCGGAGCATGCGCCTGCCTGGCGTCGTGGGCCCGTGCGCCCGCGCCGGGCCCCAGGAAGGCTCTGGCCAGAGGCGTGGCGGCCACGTCGCACGGCACCTTCGGGCGCTGTCGCTCCCACCGTACTTCTTAAGGATCATATCCCAGAAATCAGTTCGAGCACCCAGAAAGACATCAAAACTGTGTCCAACGAGGATCGTCTCCCAGGGACCGACACGTGAAAACCCGCCAGTTTCGGTACTTTCCTGGTGCTCGAAATTCTTTCTTGCGGTCAAGGTTAAAGTAGGTTGGAACATCATACTCTTCGGGAGACTTTCTCCGTCCTACCGCGCTGTTGTCCGCGTCGAGCCCACATTGAACGTCGGCTCCGCGTCGAATCTACGTCGAACTCGTGTCGAATCGGTGCCCAATCCGCTCAGAATCCCGTCGGATCAAAGAATCCACAGGACCGATCCGAAGCCAGACTGTATACAGATCCACCTCCTGAGGAACCGATCTCCCAGGGCTCCAAGAGTCGATATGGATACCCGTGGCCCGAATATCCGCCACCGTGCCTCTGGTACGAAGTAGGGTGCCCCAAGGCTCATGCAAAACTGAGAAAGATGTGCTGCTACTGCAGCCAGGTGTTTCCCAACAGTGAATATTTCAAGGCCTGGGCCAATCGTTTCCTGTGCCGGCCCGGGGTCTGCTGGAATCTCTCGCGTCGGCCTACCACGCTCAGGAGGGCCCCCAAACGACCCCAGACGACTCCAAGAGGCACCCAAAATAGTCAAAGGGGACCACAAGTCGCCCAAAGATCGCTACAAGACGCGCAGGATGGCCTCAAGATGGCCCAAGAGGCCTCCAAGACGCCACAAGAGGCCTCCCAAAGGGCCCAAAGAGGCACAAATCATTGATTTTCCATCGGTTGTCCAAGGATGTTGGTGTTATCGCCTTTTCGGTTTTCCGGCGCTCCAAGACGGCCCACCAGGACCACCCCAAGAGGCCTTCAAAGGGGCCCCAAGACTGCTCAAAACGGCCCATGAGGGCCCCAAAAGGGGCCGAAGAGAGGAAACACCAATCGAAAATCCGAGCCTTCCGCCCGAAGAGGGCCCCAGGAGGCCCCAAGAGGCGCCCAAGAGGCCCCTAAGAGACCCCCAAGAGGCCCCAAGGGACCCCAAGAGGCCCAAGAGGCCCCAATAGGCCCGAAACGGTCCCCAAGAGGCTTCAAAACTGCCCCCAAGAGGACCCGGGAGGCCCCCCACGAGACCCCAAAGAACATCCGATCGGCTTTATATCCACAGCCAGGCACGGTGGCGGGATGGGCCGAAGGCCTGTCGTATCCGTGTGAACCGCCTCCTGGGGTCCTGCGATGTCGTTTCCCCAGGCGGCGGATGCGCGCGCGTGCGTATGTGTGTAAGCCAACCAGAATAGCAAGGATGCGCGATAAGGATGCAAGGGCCCTGGACGCCCATTTCCAAGTTTCTCGAACAGGGCGCGGCCAACAGAAGTTGCCGAGGATGGACCGAGCAGGCAAGGATGCAAGGGTACCCTTGGGAAGGTTGCCCATCCTTACTATGCGGGTTGACTGTATATGTGTGTGCATGCGTCTGCACGGCGTTCTGCGGTGTTCGTTGCTCGCCCAGCGGCGGCGCCTGTCTTGCCTGCGCCTGCCTCGCGCCGCCGCTTGCCGGGTGGCCCTGCAGCCTGACAGTGCGCTGTCTATCAGCTACCAGCACCAGACTGCTGCAGTGCTGCAACTCCCGGCGTCGAGCTACGCTCCGCCGGATGCTTGGCCGCTGCAGCTTGGCTTTAGGGCGCCTCATCTTTTCACCACCATCACCAGTCTGCATGGCCGTGGCTAGATTATTTCATCACGGCGCGTTCGACTAAGTTCGTTCGCAATTGGCACTTCCACCTGCCGACCGCGCCTGAGGTTCCTCTGCGCCGTTGGCTTAAAAAGTGTGTGTGTGTGTGCATCTAAAATATGGCGTCGCACCCAAATCCATAACACAAGCGGCTGTGTAAGATGTAAGGTGACGATCAAGAAGGAAACAGGGGAACGAATAGTCAACTGCCGCGGGGATCTTCAGTTGGAGAGGGGCAATCCGATAATCTCAACGAAGACGCCCACGAGCAGGCCTGGAACCCAAGTCATCGATCATCGCCCACAGCGCTGCATGACGCCCCCCTCCCCCCCCTGCGGGCCTCCCTTGACCGTCATCCCACACCCTGGGCGAGCGTTGCTAGAAGTGGTCCTGGCCAGAGCTGTCCCTGGCTTTTCTCGCCCCCTTCCAGCGCCTCTTCAGGGCCCGCCTCGCGAGGAGTGCTCTCTGGAAGCCACCTGAGCCTTCTTGGGGAAGCTGGGACCACCTCGGGCCAGGGCCGCATTTGGCAATACCCGAGCTGTCGGAGCGTGGCGAATTGAGACAATAGCAGCTCAAAATCGCCCCCCCCCCCGGGACCCAAAGCCGGGCGAAAACGCCTGATACCCCGAACTTCGTGACCGTCATCCCGCACTGGCAGCCCCCATTCGGGGATCCACTGACCCGGATCAAACCAGACCGGGTCAGCCGGGACGTGCAGGATCCTGCAAGATGCCGCAGGCTCCTGCAGGATCCTGCACCCAAACAGGGGTCAGAGGACCCCTGGCACTGCAAGATCCCGAAAGATCCGGCGCTCTGGCTGACCCACGTTTGCACTGACCCCGTCCCCAGACCCCCGACGTCGTGTTTTTTTCGCAGCGTCGACCCCCAGAGGTCTGGACCCCTTCCCTGGGACCCCTGTTTCCCATGCCGAGTCGTTCTTGCTGACGGCCCCCAGGCCTGGCAAAGGGCCCCCCGAGGCAGAACACGGCGAGAAACCTCGCGTCGTGGTCCTTGCGGCGCGAGGCGGTCTGGGTTTCCTGAGCCTCGGGAGCGGCCAAGAGGGGGGTGTCCAAGCGGGGGGGGTGCAAATCATGACCGGCGGCATGTGCGCGGCCCAGTGGGGGGGGGCCAGGGGCGTAGTGAAATAAGAAGGGGCGCCATGAAGTCTGGGGAAATATCATGGCCCGCGCCATGAAATCCCCCCCCCCCCCTAGTCATCACCCCCCTCTTTTCCGCCCCCGAGAGCCCCGCCCCCCTGGCAGATCCTGCTCCACCGGCCGGAGCGCGCTGCGGAACGCGGACGGAGTGGCGGGAGCGGCCGCCGCCCCAGACATCCTCGGGGGGCCCGGCGCCCCAGCGGGCCCGTCGGCGGGCCCCTGGCGGCGCCCTCCGCACCGCTCGAGCCGGGGCGGCCCCGCGCGAGAGCGCAGGAAGGCAGGAGGAGGGCGCACACGCCTCGCACCTCGGGCGGTCCTCGGAGCCCGCAGAGGCGCGAGGAGACCATGCGGGTCGTCTTGGGGGGCTCTGCCTGCGATCCGGGGCCTTCTTGGAGGGTCTGGGGCCTCTGGAGGCGTTCGGGGGCCGTCTCCGGCCCGTCTGGGGCGCATCTTGGGCCGCTCGGGAGGGGCTCCCGAGGCCCATGACGCCCATGGGGTCCCGAGGCAGCTCGCCGGGAGCCTCCTGCCCTATACTGCGGTGTGTGGGTGTGTGGGTGTGCGTGTGTGGGTGTGCGTGTGTGGGTGTGCATCAGCATACTCACCCCTCTGTCGTTGTTTTGCCGCATAGATTGTCCTGCGTATTATGCCCTATTCCTCCTTGCTCTCATCCCCGTTGTTTCGACTTCACTGCTCCTTTTTAAAAAAATCAGTATCTTCATTGTGGTGCTCTCCTTATGATTGGTTTGTCTTACAGTGGGTATTCTTATTTGTTTACGTGTTCCTGAGTATTATTTCTATAGTGATATTATTAGTATCGACCGCATTATTAGTATTACTACGGTTTGGGGGGTGCGGAGGGACCTTTTTTCAGGTTGCTGACTGACACACGCGGCATACTTTGCCAAACCAACACGTTCGCCTGTACAACTGGAGATCCGTGCCGGGGCAACATAGTACAACGCAGAAGAGAAGACATTACATACTGGAGGTTAACGAGATGAAACGCCCAAGAGACGTAATGCAATCACGCGTGATAGTTAAATTGGGACGATATATCATGGCCCAATGCTGATCCACGCTGGGGTCAGTTGTTGCCGCCCAGCGTCTTTTGGCGAGGCAGATGCGTGGAACGTGATGATTCCATACCT
>CAUYUJ010006247.1:110000-117500 GCA_963575745.1 Prorocentrum cordatum | reverse complement strand
AAACAGGGCCGTCAAAATTCAGGATGAGCCCGCCGACAAGCGTCGGTAAGTTCCAACTCGGGAGAGCTCGAATCCTGCGCTTCCCCGACCTCTGCATGAAGGAGACGGATACTGAGGGACATGGGTCCTGGACCCCAGGTGAAGGGCAATGACAAAGGGGGCTGGCATAGGGGTGGAGAGCGGCTGCCAGTTGTTCCGCTCCTGGCGGAGCGGCTTTCATGTCCGGCGTAGCCCGAATTGGTTTCTCACGAAGTAGATATGACTGGACCGACCGAACTGATCTGAACCGACCTGATTGGTCGCACCCGTCAGGCAGCCGCTTTATTTTCGGCGGCCTCGGCCTGGCATCGGCGACACATCGCTGATAGATCGGCGATAGGCCCCCGATGGCAAATCCGAAGGTTCATGGGCAGGTTGGGGCGGAGGAGGAGGAGGAGGCGGAGGATGATGATGATGATGATGATGATGATGATGATGATGATGATGATGATGATGATGATGATGATGATGATGATGATGATGATGATGATGATGATGATGATGGAGGAGGAGGAGGAGGGGAGGAGGAGGAGGAGGAGGAGGAGGAGGAGGAGGAGGAGGAGGAGAGGGAGGAGAAGGGGGGAGGGAGGAGGAGGGAGGAACGAGTGACGAAGGTTGGAGGAGGAAGGAGGGAGAAGAGGAGGGGGTGGAGGAAGGAACAGGGAGGAAGAGAAGGGAGGGGGGAGGAGGGAGCAGGAGGAGGATGACGAGGAGGAGGAGGAGGAGGAGGAGGAGGAGGGACGGGGCTGATTATCGGGTCCCCATCGGCGATGAATGGGCGATTAGGGGTCGATGCGCTCCCCCTCTGCCTATATTCCCCCGATCGCTGCCCCCGACCTGGGCCTTCCCACGGACCAGCCTCTCGCCCCGAGCCGGCTTCTACCAGTCCCGGGGGCCGTGGAGGGCCCGCAGGAGGCCGACGAAGGGGAAGAACCTGAGGACCCGTTGCCCTCAGGACCCGCTTGCTTCATGGCGAGGTCCCTGACCTCCTCCCTGGCGCGCGGAGCGCGCCCAGGGCGGCGCTGGAAGCGCCGCCCAGGGGGGCCCAGCGCGGATCCAAGTAGTCCGCGCGGAACGCCAAAAGTTTGTGTTTATGCTGTTTTTCTTAGATGTTCCTCCCCCGAGAGTGGACAAGCGCGCTCCAGTACTCGCAAAGTTACTGCTCGCAAGTGGCCCAGATCTTCTGCGGGGGATTTGCGATACGTTGCATAAAGGAATACATGTTTGTTTCGGACGTCTGCGAGTACAGTGGGGGCCCGACCACAGGAAACCCTCCACAAGAAACCCAACCCCGCGACCCCAGGAGGTCCCTTGATTTTTGGTGAGGGAACGTCACGCCTTCCATCGCAAAACCATCGACACCCAGGAAACCCAGGGCACCCTGGAGGCGAGCAGGGTGGTGCTTGGCATGGGCCTCCACTGCGATTAGTGGAACGCTCCTCCTCCTCCTTCTCCTCCTCCTCTTTCTCCTCCTCCTCCTCCTCCTCATCCTTCCCTCCTCCTCCTCCTCCTCCTCCTCCTCCTCCTCCTCTTCCTCCTACTCCTCCTCCTCCTTCCCTCTCCTCCTCCTCCTCCCCCTCCTCCTCCTCCTCCTCTCCTCCTCCTTCCCTCCTCCTCCTCCTCCTCCTCCTCCTCTTCCTCCTCGCTCGGTGACAGTCCTTGGCCCCCGCGTCGGCGCCGGCGCGGCGCACCGCCCACCGCGCGGCGTCGGCGTGCCCCTTGCCGGCCAGGTAGTGCAGCGGGCGGCAGCCGCCGCGGAGGTCGGCGGCCTCCACGTCCGCGCCCCAGGCGTGCAGCTCCGCCAGGCACTCGGCGGAGCCTGAGGCCGGGGGCACTGAAGGGGCCCCAGGACACACAAATAAGCACACACAAATACAAAGATTCCCCATATTTTTCATATGTTTTCTGGGTTTCTGTCTTCCCCCCCACTTCCCAGATGTTCCCATATTTTCTGGGGAATCGAGGATTAATTGTGTCTGTGTGTTTCTTTTCCTCCTGAGGCACGTCCTCCTACAGACGGCTTCCGGAGGGAAAGTTCAAAAGAGCCAAGCATGCTCAACAAACCATCCTAAGAGCACGAGACACGCCGCCTGACGATTTCTGACTACTCTCGAATATACCCTGTAGGAGGAGATGCCCGACTCTAAGCGGAGCCGGACAGCTGCACCCAGTGCGCGGCGGTGGCCCCCGAGGCGTCGGGCGCGTCGACCTCCGCGCCCCGCTGCAGGAGCCACCTGCAGGGTGCCCCCTGGCCCAAGGTGCCCCCCAGCCTGCCGCTCGATGTTGGACCCCCTTGGGGCCCTCTGGGCCTCGCGAGGGGGGCACACTGGCGAGGTCGTGGGGGCCTCCTTGCCCAGGAGGCCACTTGGTCCACAGACCGAAACAGCGCAAACGAGCGCAAATGCTTAAGTCAATCCCCAGTTGGAAATCCTGGGGGTACCTTGGTCAAGGGGCACTTTTAGCAGCACCCGTCAGGTGAGCGGCGAGCAGACGCGGCAGGAGGCACGATGGCATGGCAGCCTCGCGCGGTGGCTTACTCGCGGGCCGCTGGCGTGACACGCCCGCCGCCCGCCGCCGCCGCCGCCGCCCGCCTTCCCAACACCAGCCCAGTTCTCCACGGCCTCCGTCGCCGACACATCGGGTGTTGCCAGAAGTGCCCCTGGCCAGAAGGGCCCCCTGCTTTCCCCCTCATTTCGGAGGCCCTGGGGCCGCCCGGGCCCCGTGAGGGGGTGCCCTGGAGGCCGTGGGGGCTCCCATGGGAATCCCAGGGGGCACCCTGGGCCAGGGGCACTTCTGGCAACACCCGAACACATCGCCCTGCACTCCGCAGCCCCCGCGCCCAACCCCCACCACGGCACTCCGCGCCCCCCCGTCCCCGCGGCGGCCGCCTTCGGACCTGCACTGCGAGACCCGAGCCCGGCCGCCGCCCGCCGCCGCGGCGTGGAGGAGAGGGCGCCCACGCACGGCCTTCTCGCGGGAAGCTCCCGCGCCAATATGTCTGCGCGCTCGGCCCCGCTCTCTCCCGCCGCCCGCCTGGCGACACCGGCCTCGCCCGCGCCCGCGGCCAGGTGAAGCAGCGACACGCCGTTCTCGAAGCGCGAGCGCAGGAGCCCGTCGCCACACCTCGGAGCCGAGCGAGCTGAGACAGCGGCAGCCCGAAATCGGTCCCCGGACACCTCCAGGGGTCCAAACGCACCAGTTTGCAGATCTGCGTCCAGCCGTGGTCTCGACGAGGGCCCCCCCCCCGAAGGCCAACTACCGCTGTCTCAATTCGCCCACCTCTGTGCACCTGCGGTGGGCCCACTCCAACACCTGCAGGTGCGACTGCTCCACGGCGATGCGCGCGATCGCGGCGGCCTCGGCGGCTTCTGGCGCGCCTTGCAGGGAGGCCTCCTCGAGCCCCGCGACGTCGCCCTCCGCCGCAAGTACCTGCAGGTCGCTGGCACAAGCGCCCATGCCCCCGACACCTATCGTGAAGGGCTCCGCGTCCACGTGCACGTTGTAGGTGCAGTGCCACACGCCGTCAGGCACAATCGTGGAGGAACAGAGAAGCGGCATGAGCATACACTGTCGGAGCTCCGCGCGGAGTCTTTGGACCTGCACTGGCCCGGCCTCCCTGGCGCGCTCCGCGCGCCAGGGGCGGCGCCGGGGGCGCCGCCAGGGGACGCCGGCGCCGATCCGAGGAATCCGCGTGGAGCTCCGATAACTCATGCTCATGCCTCTCCCTGCTCCTCGAGATCACGCACTCGCCGGGCACCAGAGGAGAAGGAGGAGGAGGAGGAGGAGGAGGAGGAGGAGGAGGAGGAGGGGGAGGGGGAGGAGGAGGAGGAGGAGAGGGAGGGGGAGGAGGAGGAGTAGGAGGAGGAGGAGGAGGAGGAGGAGGAGGAGGAGGAGAATCCTGCTCGTGCGCCCACAGCTCCCCGCCCGAGTGGCCGGGCTCCGTGCCAGGCGCGCCGCTCCGCGGCTCGCGGAGGCGCAGCTCGGCCTCGCCCACCCGGCGCAGGGCAGTGGCCGGCGGCGCGTCCCCCGCATGGAAGAACCACCGCTTCCGCCCGGACACGAGCAGGAGCCAGCTCCTCTTGGCACAGTACAGATCCGCATCATGAAGATGCGCGATTGGGTGACCCAGGGGGTCCAGCGGTACATCTGCGCCCCGGAACGTGTTGCTCGGCCCAAATCTATTGCAACCCACGAATCTTTTGCACCAGATCTACTGCACCATCCCCTTGTGGCTGAACCCCCTTTTGAGTCAACCGGATGCAGGGGCCTTGGACGCCCACTTCGACGCTGTCCGAGCGGGGCGCGGCCGGCGAAAGCGGCCAAGGATGGGCCGACGAGGCAAGGAGGCAAGGGTACCCGTGGGAAGGCTGCCCATCCTTACTACGCGGGTCCACTGCACAGCTTGCGGGGTGCGCGCAGACAGCCCCCCGCAAATGGAGTCCTGGCTAGCTGCCTTCACGGGCCCCCCGAGTATAGTCCTGGGCGGTCTCAGCGCCTTGACCCCTGGGTGCGGGGCGCCACTGGGGCGCCGCCGGAGGCAGCGCCAAGGTGTTGAGACGACCACAAGAAACCTTCCACAAGAAACCCAACCCTCAGACCCCAGCACGTCCACTGCTTTTTGGTGCGGGAACGTGACGCCTTCCACAGCAAAACCATCGAAACCAAAGAAACACAGAGCACCCTGGAGGCAAGCAGGGTTTTTCTTGCCCCTGGGCCTCCACTGTGACTTTGCCCCTGACTTTCCCTCTTTGACCTCCAATGCTGTTTGGAACGGGAACGCGACGCCTTCCACAGAAAAACCATCGAAACCCAAGAAACCCAGCTCACCAAAGAGGCGAGCAGGGTGTTTCTTGGCATGGGCCCCCACGGCACTTCGGTCGGGCGTGTCCCCCTACAGGCGGATTTTGGACGGAACATGAAAATAGTCAAATCATCATTCAAAACAAATTCAAAAATGGTCAAACAAATCGTTCCCTGACTGTTGTCTTACTATTCTTGATTACTTCTCTTGTAGAGGGCTACGCCCGACCTAACACTGTACCTGCGGGCGCTGTCTGCGCGTTCCTCTCGTGCCGGTGGAAGGCCAGGCCAGCGGCGGCGGCGGGGGCCGGAGCGCCCGCCGACGCCCGCGCGCCGCCCTCCCGGACGAGTCACAAAACAACACGCGCGTCACAAACCAGGGCCCGACCTAAACAGCGTCTTTCGCTTTCGTGCCGTTGCCGTTTCCCTCGTTTTGTCTTAGATGGGGCGCTGCTGCAAAAAAACATCGAAACGAAATAGGCCCACGAAATCGCCACCCTTTCCTGACATGAACGGGAAGCGCGTGACAGGGAAGAGTTGCGCAAGAACTTGCAGCATCATCGCGATCAAATGTAATATAGGCGAGCTTTCCGAACGCTCACAAAGGATACGTATGGACACGCGCCCCCCGAACGTTTACAAGCATCTTCCTGGTTATCCTCCTCACTCCTCCGCATGAGGAGAACGACGGCGAAAGCGACAATCGTGGGAGGAAGGGGAGGAGGAGAAGGAAGAGGAGGAGGAGGACCAGCAGCAGCAGCAGCAGCAAGAGCAGGAACAGAGGGTGAGGAGGGGACGGGGAGGAGGACGAGGAAAAGGAGGAACAGGAGCAGGAGGAGGAGGAAGACAAGGCGGAGGAGGAGGAAAGAGAAGGAGGAAGAGCGAGAGGAGGAGGAGGAGGAGGAGGAGGAGGAGGAGGAGAAGGAGGAGGAGGTGGAGAAGCAAGAACAGGAGGAGGAAGAGGAGGAGAGGGAGGAGACGGAGAAGGAGAAGGAGAATGAGAAGGAGAAGGAGGAAGAGGAGGAGGAGCAGGAGGAAGAGGAGGAGGAGGAGGAGGAGGAGACCAGATGGCTTCGAGGGCCCGTTCGAAGGCATGTTGTGAGGGATGTCTCGAGTGAAACGCTGATGTTTCAACGAACGTTAAAAAAAACACATTGGTTGTTCAATAGTTTCGCTTCTTGGGCCATCTTGGAGGTCATCCAAGATCGCTCCGAAAAGATGCCTTACAAGAGCTCTGTCGGCATCCCATGTGTTCGAGGATGTCTAAGGCGAAACGCCCATTTTCGAGGATCCGAAAATTAGGCAAGCGATTTAAAAACCGCCATGTTTGGAGGATGTCTCGAGCGAAACGCCCATGGTTAGCAAGACACGTCTTAAGATACGACACCCAACTTCACGAATGGGTGAGGATGTCTCAAGCGAAACGCTCATTTGGGGAACCGTTCCTGACATGAACGTGCGCAAGAACTTGCAGCAGCATCGCGATCAAATGTAATATAGGCGAGCTCTCGAACGCGCACAAAGGATATGTATGGGCACGCGCCCCCCCGAACGTTTACAAGCATCTTCCTGGTTATCCTCCTCACTCCTCCGCATGACGAGGACGACGGCGAACACGACAATCGTGGGAGGGGGGAGGGAGGAGGAGGAGGAGGAGGAGGAGGAGGAGGAGGAGGAGGAGGAGGAGGAGGAGGGGGAGGGGGAGGGGGAGGAGGACAAGCTAGGTGCGCTCGCGTCATATCTGACGTCCTACCCCTCCCTCCCATCCCTTACCATGGCGCTGATTTTCTCTATCCGCGGACGCGTGTCGTAGCGGACCTGTGGCTCCGCGCGCGCGTGCGTAGTGGGTGGTGGTGCACGTGCGTGCGTGCGTGCGTGTGTGCGTGGTTGTCGTGGTGGTGGTGGTGGTGGTGGTGGGTGGTGGTGGTGGTGGTGATGGTGGTGGTGGTGGTGCTGGTGGTGGTGGTGGTGGTGCTGGTGGTGGTGGTGTTGGTACTGGTGCTGGTGCTGGTGGTGGTGGTGGTGGTGGTGGTGGTGGTGGTGGTGGTGGTGGTGGTGGTGGTGGTGGCGGTGCGGCGCGGTGGTGGCGGGCGGATGGGCGCGCGAGAAAAAGGCCCGCGCTGGGGCGAGAACGCCATCCTGAACGACGGAGGCCAAACACCGATCCGAAAATGAGGCCCACGCTGCAGCGGGAGCACGATTCGGAACGATTCGGGAGCAGAAATGAGGCCGGCGCCTCAACGAGAGCAGCATTTTGGGAAAAAATGACGCCGGCGCCTCAGCGAGAGTCGTTTCCCGGGATTTCCCGGGCATCCTGTGTGTAAAAAAAAAACAGTACGCGGAGGGTGCGCGGCCATCACCCGGACGCCATCAGGGGAAGAGGGAGAGTATTTTCATATTGAGTAATTGTGGAGGAGGAGGAGGAGGAGGAGGAGGAGGAGGAGGAGGAGGGGAGGAGGAGGAGGGGAGGGGAAGGAGGAGGGAGGAGGAGCCAGCAGCAGCAGCAGCAAGAGCAGGAACAGAGGGTGAGGAGGGGGCGGGAGGAGGACGAGGAAGAGGAGGAACAGGAGCAGGAGGAGGAGGAAGACGAGGCGGAGGAGGAGGAAAGAGAAGGAGGAAGCACGAGAGGAGGAGGAGGAGGAGGAGGAGGAGGAGGAGGAG
>CAUYUJ010006247.1:40000-105000 GCA_963575745.1 Prorocentrum cordatum | reverse complement strand
CGCCTTACCCCATCAAGTACAGTAGGGCAATCGAGATGAAAGGCAAGACCAAGCGCGAGGTGGGCGAAGCCATGTGCTCGGAGACATGGGGCGTGAGCCGCTTCGCGGCGTCACGCTTTCCTGCTCCTGGGCTGTGCTTCTGCCGAGGGTCTGGCTTGCAAAGGCATTTCAAAGGTCCACGACTCTGTATTTTTCGGAGATGGATCGGATTGGTGCCTGTCGCTGCTCGCTGGAGCCTACTTCGGCTACACCGCGCGCCTGGAGCCCGAGGCGATGGAGCCCCTCTGCTTGCGTGAGCGCGTGCAATTCCGACGAGTTGCACGCGCCATGCTGAGGAAGGGGGAGCTCGCCAAGATGCCGTACTTCGTTGACAAGTCTGCAGCTGGTTCCTGGTTAGCCCTGCCGGAGTGCTTCTCGGACGTGCCCTGCGAAGGGCGCCAGGCCATCTCAGTTCTCTACGGCAAGCGGCGCCTCAAGGATCACTGATAGAAACACACACACATGACTGTGTCAATGGGGAGAGATTTACAGCCGAGATCAGGCAACACACGTGAAGACGCCTGGAATCAGGATCGATGTTCTCCAGTCTGAAAGCCATGCCTGGACAAAGAAGCTCCAGGTGTGCAGTTTCCGAAAGGAGTGTTATGACACAGTCGTGCGTATGCTTCTATCTCCAAGGATCTGCGAACGTGCTATGTCGAGCGGGCTTCGGGCAAGCGGATTCTAAATCCTCGGTCGGCAAGCGCAGTTCCTCGCAAGCGAACTCGAGCCAAGCCGATCAAGAAGAAGCTGAAGAAGCGCAAGGTGAAGAAACTCCGTGTCCCCACGCAAGCCGAGATCGATGAAATGTGCGGGGCCCCATCCGACGAAGAGTTGTGCTCGGCTGATTTCGGAGACGATCGTGGAGGCGACGGGTTCGTCAATGAATGTTGCCCTGATTTTGACGGTCTCTTCGACCCAGAGGATAACACAATCACAGATGATTCACCTGGCGAAGAGAGTGACTGGGCTTAAGCCCCAGATCCTCACAGTTTTGATCTCGCAGTTTTGATAAGCACCTCTCTTCTCTTCAAAAGAAGGAACGCCATATCATCGTCCATTGTCATTGATGATATCTCCAGGGTGTCCTGGACCAGGCTGTCTCGTGAATCGCCTGGGCTCTCCCTGGAGAGTGGATTGTGATCGAGACCTTTTTGCCAGTTGATGGTGGTCCACCTTCTCGTGGTGACTGGTGTTAGTAGGGCATGGCGGGTGCTTCGTGAGCATGCGCTGCATCCGAAGCTAAGAGACTACCAAAGAGATGCAACTCTGAGCATACATGGTTGTTACAATACAAAAGCGTACAATAGAATTTCAGAGTGTAGCTCTGAACATAACCGCTCCTGGAAAATCTGCGAGGCCGGCGGCTTTGCCACCAAGTGGGGCTTCCGCCTTTGAAGAAACAAAGGCAGCGTTTCCAAAACGCACAATCACGGCTTTTCTAAATGTTCAGAGCTTTGACAAACGGCAAAGAATTTGCCACCAGGTGGCTTTCCCGAGGAAAATGCTTTCGCGAGTTTCTGAGGCGCTCTTTCCTCTAGGTCCAACATGTCTGTGCGACCTCCCCTTGGGTCGGCGCTGCGTGGCAGAGCGAGGTCGTATCCAAATTTCCTCAGAGAAAAGCTCACGATCAACATCTGAAACCGAGGGCTCAACGAGGTACGGGTTTTGTGCGTGAAAGTCTGCGGCTTCCTGGTCCCCCCCGATGGCAAACCTCCATCGAGTATTACCCCGCGAAGCCGTGAGGCTTTGCAGGAGGGTATCATGGGAGCGCCACCCCCACTCATTGTTGCCAGGATACGGTTTCCACAAAACCTTGGTGATGGACCACGTCCCAGAGCTCGGCCCCACGGATCCTGCATTCCAAAGGCTCCAGTTGCTTTCAGCGAGAAGCGCGATAGCGCTCAACTGTTTTAATCTAGTTCTCAAACCTTTGCGGCTTGGCGTTGCTGTCCAAAGAGATCTTCTGAAAGCAACCAGGTTCCACTTCTCAAGGGCAGCAGGCTCTGAGGAGTTTACTTCCAGAGAGCATCGGGTGCATCACCGTCGGAGAGTCGGAAGACTGATCGATTCTTTTTTTCATAGAGGCCCGCAAACGATCTACACAGGCACAAAGAAGGATCGCCCAGGTCGCGCCACCCACCAGAGATCCAGAAAGTCTCTTGCACGAGAGACAGCGACGTAGCCCACTCCAGGAAAGTTGCCGTCGCAGGGCAGGACCACAATGTGAGGCAGCGTGCGCCCCTGCATCTTGGCGATGGAGACGGCGCAGGCTGCGACCAGCGGAAAGCCACGCGCTTCACCACCACCACGTAAGCGCATCCGAGCAAGGGGCACAGCGACTCGATCCTCAGAGTCCAGTCGCTGCACAACGATGCAAGCCGAGGTGCGGTGAATGATGTGTCCAAACAGCCCGTTCACCAGACCCGACTGCTTGCCCACGTTCGTGGTTACCATGCAGCGCTGCTCGGCATAGACCTCCTGATCCTGAGCGCCCAGATCGTCCACGCAGCGCACGCGCCCGATCGGGCGATTGCCCCCGTGGACAACCCGCAAAATCTGCTCGTTCAGCTTCGCCGCATCGGATCGTCGCCATGCGAGAAAAAGTGCATATGGGAATCGTTCCAGATGTACTTGGATCTCGGCGTCCGTTGGCCAGGCGCCTGCAGCCAGGATGCGCTCGCCAGTGAGAGCTCGAAGGGTGCGTCGATCAGGAGGCCTCAGGCGCGCAGCTCGCACAGCATCTCCGAAAGCTCGAGAGCCAGCAGACCTATAATTGATCTGCAGCTCGAAGCGAATGAGACCATGAAAGCCGTGCGTCTTATCCCAGCGCTCTAAGCCGCTGGTAGGAGGCAGCTGAGTGCGATCACCCACGAACGCTACAGTGAAAGACCGACCTTGGCGAAACCAGATGTCCATGATCCTCGCATACTGGTCGGCATCCAAAAAGAACGTCTCATCAACAAGAACAATGGCATACGGCAGAAACAGCACACTGTTAGAGTCGTGCATGCAAAACATGCCCTGCACAGTGTCTGTTGCCACGTCTGTCGGGGCCACGTGCCGTCGCAACGCATCTGCGAGCGCTCCCGCGGGGGAAGTCATAGCGCAATGAAGACCTTTAGAGACCGCAGCGCGCATGATGCCTGCAAGGAGCTGCGTCTTCCCAGAGCCAGCCTCTCCCTCCACCAAGAATGCTGAAGCGGGCTGGCCTTCATCTGCCGCCAGCTCAGCAGCCGTCAGCACTCGACCCACAATCCTCGCTTGCACCTCGTCCAGAACCACAGGCTGCAACGGCTCATCTTGTACTTCGCCATGGGGGCGAGCAAGGCAGAAGGCGACAAACTCACGCCAGCATCCCAGCTTATGGACAAATCCAGTCAGCAGGGTTCGACTAGCTCCGAACCTCTCCAGCTCGACGCGTGAAGTTCCACAGCAAGACCACACGCTTGGCCGCAAGCGCCAAGCAGAGGTGAACCACTGATGCCGCGACGGAGCACGCAGCGCATCTTCGTGCACCCAGTCATTTGCAGCACGAGCTGGTACAAAAGCGGTCAGCCACTGCCCGAAGAACTTATCAGAGTCTCGGGGCGCCCAGTGAACAATTGCTGCTCGCAACCGCTGGTCTGAGAAAGGCGCGGGTGGCTTCTCCTGGAAGTTTTGCCGCCTGGCCCAATCCAGGAAACAAGCCTCGAGGTCAGGTCCACGACGGAAGTACGCTTCATAAGCTGAGTCGCCCTCACACTCATCAGGGCGTTTCACGTTCACTCTGTGAGCAGGCGCCGACATCCACATCGTGTTACCATGTGAGAGCGCCTGCAGCATCTGGCACACGCCTGGGTGCGTGCACCGCAGGAGCGTACACGCAGCATAGAACGCAGCGTTATTGCCACCGTGAAGCCAGTTAGTCGGAAGCGTATCAGAAGACTTGGAGACATATGCTCCTAGTTTGTTCATGTACGCATGCACGTGCGCCGTGCTCTCCACTATCTGAAAATCCTGGTGCCCCAGCTGGGCTAACATCACTGGCTCGAGGTAGGCTCTCACGCCAAGCTGCGCCGCTTCCGAGGTAATCTCTGGCATCGCCAGGTGGCCGTCGGAAACTTCGACCGTACTGGCACTGCGAGGCCCAAGTGGCTGTCCTGAGTTCTTCGGTTGCCGTGCGACGAGGTCTCGGGTGCGAGCGTCTGTGACGAGACCCTGCCGAAGCCAGGAGGCCAACGCGCACTTGTGGACTTCACGGAGCCAGACGACAACGTGAATGCGAGGAAGGCCAGTGCCATGATATGGCTGAGTGGCTTCCTTTCGAGAACCATCTTGAAACTCGAGTCTGGCAGCCCAGGCCTTCACCATGTTCTTGTGCCTTCCGCTTCCCAGAGGTGTCCAGCAACTCGGGCCACGCAGCACTTCCTTTGTACCAGTGAGATAACCACGAACGGGTTCTCTGAGTACGTGCTGGAGATGCAGCCGCTCCAGATATCCTGGCTGCCCTTTCCCTTGACCAGCGTCCGCCCTCGCAAAGAGAGACGACGCGTGTTCGGGAAGAGTGTAAACGCCAGGAGCCAGAGTCCAAAAGACACTTGCAGGGCCGAGCTGACGGTGCAGATCTCTGAGCGAACCCAGGCGCTCTCTGTAATACAGACCAGCCTCTGGTATGTCGGCAAGCTTCCAGCGTAAATCTCGACTCGCCTGCGCACCTCTGCCGGCAAAGCGCGCGAGCATGTGGCGATCACATTGCCACTGCAGCAAGCCAAAGTTGAACTGATAGTCCAACACAGGGCCGCACAACTTTGTCAGGTAGCTTCGCTTTACTGATGCGTGTGCGGACTCCCGCCCTGCCCATCGAGTGTCGAGGAGCTCTTCCGAGAAGTAACGGTCGGGCCACAGAGCAGTCTCAATCAAGCCCGACCTCCAGCAGCCGCCACGAATTCACGAAGCTGCCTCGCTGAGCTGCAGTCGCCTCCAGCACGTAAGCTCTGTAACGACAGTTGTGCTGCATAAGCCATTGGTGAGCAACCTCAGCTCGAGACCGAAGGGGTTGCTCCAGCGCAGCGATCCGCTCAGACACCTCAAGCTGAGGCCAGCAAAGAGCAGCCATGCGAGCATGTCGCCGAACACCCTGTGCGCGTGGAGTCCACGGTGCCCCGATATGCAGACTCATAGGCCGCAACGCTTGTCGGACTTCGAGCTCAAGGCCGCGCAAAGCACCAGGCCAATGGTGAGGTGATGGTACCAGGTAAGAGCTGCTACAGTGCTCACAGGTATCGGTAACAGTATCCACCTGCCCTTCGAGATGAGTCGCCCGAAGGCGCTCGAGAGTGACCGAATGGCATCGCCGGCACAACAACGCACTGGACTGCCGAACCCATCCTTGCAGATGAGAAGCGAGAACCCCAGATAATCGACGAGTCGAGACGTACAGCCGTTCATTCTCAGATCTCAGCAGGTCTGGTCCAGAGAAAGAAGGATGAGGCGGCTGTTGTACGAAGCAGCGTTCCTCTAAAAGGTAAGCACTCTCCTGATCAAGCTCCATGAAGCGAAGCGCGCTGACTCCCATGAGGAAAGGCCACGGAGTTCGAGCCGAGTTGTCTACGGAAGGCAGACGGCAAACCTCAGAAATACCAGAGCTAACAAGCTTGAAAAGATTCGCGAGCTTGAAGCTACTAAGCCGTACCCGACCAATCCTGGAAAAGCTTCAACATAGAAAGATTGACCTGGTGGCAAACAGGTTCACACCCAGGAAAGAATGAACCCGAAGCGCGACACAGTCCCAGGATCTGTTGCCGACCCGAGGGCCGCAAGCTGAAACATCGCAGCGACCGGATCCTGAAAATCAAAACCTCAAACTCCAGGCAAAACATCTAGAACTGGAAGCAAACAGCTTGAAACCTCAGAAAGCACAGACGGATACCGCGACACAGTCCCAGAATCTGTTTCCGACTCACGGGTCACAAGCTGAAAACCAGGGCCAGAAGATCCTGAAAGACATTCCTGAAGACCCCAGGCAAAACATTCACGACGATTACGATACGATTGGCAAGACAGAGAAACACATCCAGGTTTTTCGGCACTCAGCGAAGAGATCCGAACTCGTTCCTAAGGAAAGCTGCACGAAGCCAAAACTGCATGCAACCTTTTGGTTGCCAAAACTGTTGCTAGGCAGCAAGACACGACAACTAAAAGGCCTCAAAGTCAAGCTCATCCTCAGCGGGCGGGCCTGCTGAAGACGAAGCATGCACGCTGTGATTGCCAAGCGCAGCAGCCATGTAGTCGGCGAGCAAGTTCCGCTTGCGCTTCTTCGACTGGCCCTCCGACTTGAAAGCCTGGCGGGAGAGGAAGAGAGGAGACAGAGATAAGGCACAGAAATGGAGAAGAAGCAGGAGAAGAGCAAGGATGAATGAAGATAGAAGCCTGGAATTTCGCGGCTTGAGGCTGGTCGGCTGGCCGACCAACGTCTTCGGCGCATTGAAAGAGATCATCCTCGGCAGACGCCCACTCGGCAAGGTGGTGAGACACCTGGATTAGAGTAGCTCCAAGTCGGCGCAGTTCAGTAACCAAAGCTGGAAACTGATCCTTGCCATTGAGCGCTTTCAGCCATTTCAGGATCTCTTTGGAAGCAGCTCTCAAACTGGTTTCGTTGCGAAGCCCCGCTGCACGGCCGAAACTGCTGATCAGCTCTCCCGAAGCAGAGTGGTCATCGAACTCCTGAGTGAGAGGATCAAGACCAGGGCCCGTCAGCTTAAGAGCCTTAGCTCTTTTAAGGTTCTCTCCACAGGCCACGATACAACCTCCAAAGGTGCTCCAGCCAACGGCTGGGCGGTTGCGCGATTCCACGGACTGGCAGGAGAACAGCTTGCAGTATTCTGTGTACTCCAGGGTGGAGGAGGGGAGGGAGGAGGGGACAGGGAGGAGGACGAGGAAGAGGAGGAACCAGAGCAGGAGGAGGGGGAGGACGACGAGGCGGAGGAGGAGGAAAGAGGAGGAGGAGGAATAACGCGAGGAGGGGGAGGAGGAGGAGGAGGAGGAGGAGTTGGAGGAGGGGGAGGAGGTGGAGAAGCGAGAACAGGAGGAGGAGGACGAGGAGGAGACGGGGGAGGAGGAGGAGGAAGAAGAGGAGGAGCAGGAGGAAGAGAAGGAGGAGAAGGAGGAGGAAGAGGAGGGGGGGAGGAGGAGGAGAAGGAGACCAGATGGCTTCGAGGACCCGTCCGAAGGCATTGTTTGGAGGATGTCTCGAGCGAAACGCTGATTTTTCAACGACAATGTTAAAACCACGTGGGTGTTTCAATAGTTTCGCTTCTTGGGCCATCTTTGGGGTCATCCGAGATCGCTCCGAAAAGATGCCTTACAAGAGCTGTGTCGACATCCCATTGTGTCGAGGATGTCTCTGGCGAAACGCCCATTTTTGAGGATCCGAAAATTAGGCGAGCGAACTCAAGATCTCCATGTTTGGAATGTGTCTCGAGCGAAACGTCCATGTTTTGCAACCTACGTCTTACGATACGACCCCCAACTTCACGATGTTGTGAGGATGTCTCAATCGAAACGCTCATGTTGGTAACCTTTCCTGACATGAACGGGAAGCGCGTGAAAGGGAAGAATTGCGCAAGCCCTTGCAGCACCATCGTGATCAACTGCAATACAGGCGAGCTCTCCGAACGCTCACACAGGATACGCATGGCCACGCGCCCCCCCGAACGTTTACAAGCATCTTCCTGGTTATCCTCCGCATGAGGAGGACGACGGCGAACACGACAGTCGTGGGAGGAGGGGGGGGGATGAGGAGGAGGAGGAGGAGGGGGAGGAGGAGGAGGGGGAGGAGGAAGAGGAGGAGGAGGAGGCGGAGGAGGAGGAGGAGGAGGCGGAGGAGGAGGAAGAGGAGGAGAAGGAGGGGGAGGAGAAGGAGAAAGAGGAGAAAGAGGAAGAAGAGGAGGAGGAGGAGGACCAGCAGCAGCAGTAACAAGAGCAGGAACAGGGGGTGAGGAGGGGGCGGGGAAGAACGAGGAAGAGGAGGAACAGGAGAATGAGGAGGCGGAGGAAGACGAGGCGGGGGAGGAGGAAAGAAAAGGAGGACTACCGAGATGAGGAGGAAGAGAAGGAGGAGGATAAGGAGGAGGAGGTGGAGAAGCAAAACACAAAAGGAGGACGAGGAAGAGAAGGAGGAGGAGAAGGAGAAGGAGAAGGAGCAGGAGGAAGAGGAGGAGGAGGAGGGAGAGGGGGAGGAGGAGATCAGATGGCTTCGAGGGCCCGTTCGAAGGCATTGTGGAAGGGAGGTCTCGCGTGAAACGCTGATTTTTCAACGAAGATGTTAATCACAAGTGGGTTTTTCAATAGGTTCGCTTCTTGGGCCGTCTTTGGGGTCATCCGAGATCGTTCCGAAAAGATGCCTTACAAGAGCTGTGTCGACATCCCAGTGTTTCGAGGATGTCTCTGGCGAACCGCCCATTTTCGAGGAACCGAACATTAGGCGAGCGATTTCAAAATCTCGATGCTTGGAAGATGTCTCGAGCAAAACGCCCATGTTTAATAACATACGTCTTAAGATACGACCTCCAATTTCACGATTGCGTGAGGATGCCTCGAGCGAACCGCTCATCTTGGGAACCTTTCCTGACATGAACGGGAAGCGCACGAAAGGGACGAGTTGCGCAAACACTTGCAGCATCATCGCGATCACATACAATCTAGGCGAGCTCTCCGAACGCTCACGACGGATACGTATGGACACGCGCCCCCCGAACGTTCACAAACATCTTCCTGATTATCCTCCTCACTCCTCCGCATGAGGACGACGACGGCGAAAACAACGACCGTGGGAGGAGGGGAAGGAGGAGGAGGAGGAGGATGAGGAGGAGGAGGAGGAGGAGGAGGACCAGCAGCAGCAGCAGCAGGAACAGAGGGTGAGGAGGGGACGGGGAGGAGGACGAGGAAGAGGAGGAACATGAGCAAGAGGAGGAGGAGGACGACGAGGCGGAGGAGGGAGGAGAAGGAGGAAGAACGGATGGAGGAGGAGGAGGAGGAGGAGGTGGAGAATCAGGAACAGGAGGAGGAAGAGGAGGAGAAGGAGGAGGAGGAGAAGGGGGAAGAGGAGAAAGAGGAAGAGGAGGAGGAGGAGGATCAGGAGGAGGAGGAGGAGGAGGAGGAGACCAGATGGTTTCGAGGACCCGTTCGAAGGCAGTGTGTAGGGGATGTCTCGAGCGAAACGCTGATTGTTCAACGGACATGCTTCAACACACGTGGATGTTTCAATATGCCCGCTTCTTGGGCCATCTTGGGGGTCATCCGAGATCGCTCCGAAAAGATGCCTTACACGAGCTGTGTCGGCATCCCATTGTGTCGAAGATGCCTCTGGCGGCCTGCCCATTTTCGAGGATCCGAGAATTAGGCGAGCGACTTCAACATCTCCATGTTGGAAGGATGTCCCCTGCGAAACGCCTATGTTTAGCAACATACGCCTGAAGATACGACCCCAAACTCCACGATGTTGTGAGGATGTCTCAAGCGAAACGTTCATCTTGGGAACCGTTCCTGACATGGACGGGAAGCGCATGAAAGGAAGAATTGCGCAAGAACTTGCAGCATCATCGTGGTCAAATGTAATATAGGCGAGCTCTCCGAACGCTCACAAAGGATACGTATGGACACGCGCCCTCCGAACGTTTACAAGCAACTTCCTGATTATCTTCGTCACTCCTCCACATGAGGAGGACGACGGCGAAAACAACGACCGCGGGAGAAGAGGAAGAGGATGATGATGATGATGATGATGAGGAGGAGGAGGAGGAGGAGAAAGAGGAGGAGGAACAGGGGGAGGAGGAGGAGGAGGAGGAGAGGAGGAGGAGGGGGAGGACGAGGAGGGGGAGGAGGAGGACCAGCAAGAGCAGGAACAAAGGGTGATGAGGGGACGGGGAGGAGGACGAGGAAGACGAGGCGGAGGAGGAGGAAAGAAAAGGAGGAAGAACGAGAGGAGGAGGAGGTAGAGGAGGAGGAGGTGGAAAAGTAACAACAGGAGGAGGAAAAGGAGGAGAAGGAGGAGGAGGAAAAGGAGAAGGAAAGGAGAAAGAGGAAGAGGAGGAGGAGCAGGAGGAAGAGAGAGAGGAGGAGGAGGAGGAGGAGGAGACCAGATGGCTTCGAGGACCCGTCCGAAGGCATTGTTTGGAGGATGTCTCGAGCGAAACGCTGAATTGTTCAACGAACATGTAAAACAAACGCGTTGTTTTTTCAATATGTCCGCTTCTTGGGCCATCTTGGGGGTCATCCGAGATCGCTCCGAAAAGATGCCTTACACGAGCTGCGTCGGCATCCCATTTTTTCGGGGATGTGCCTGGCGGAACGCCAATGTTTGATATTTGGCTTGGTTTCGGAAGCGATCTCAACATCTCCATTGTTCGAAGATGTCTCGAGAAAAAAACGCGCATTGTTAGCAAAACACGTCTTCATATACGACCCCCAACTTCTCGATGTTGTGAGGATGTCTCGAGCGAAACGGCCGTTTTAGGGAGAACCTGACCGGACAAAAACGGGAAGCGTGGCATCAGTCCACCAAGCATGTGGAAGATGCTCTGCTGTTATTACGCCGCACACGTATGCCGTGGCGCGCGTGTCGGCGTGCGTGCCGGGTGTGTTTTGCTGTGTTCCTGTGTGTTCTGCCGTGCCCCTGTTCTGTTCTGCCGTGCCTCTGAGTGCCCTGTGTGTTCTGCCGTGCTCATGTATTCTGCCGTGCGGATCGTCGCGGCGGCTGTTTTGGAGGAGCTCCTGGGCGCGCGCGGCAGAAAAAAAACAGGGGCACGGCAGAATAGGCCCCAGGAGCGAAGGAACACGGCAGAACAAGAGCAAAAACACGGCAGAATAGACCCCAAGAGCAAAAGGAGCACGGCTGAATAGACCCTAGGAGCGAAGGAGGACGGCGGAAAAAGACCAGGAGCACGGCAGAATAGACCCCAAGAGCTAAGGAGCATGCAGAAAAATACTGGGAGCAGGCAGAATAGGCCCCAAGAGAGGAGGAGCACGGCAGAAAAACGCCAGGAGCACGGCATAATAGACCCCAGGAGCTAACGAGCAGGGCTGAATATGCCCCAAGTGCGAAGGAACACGGCAGAGAAAGACCAGGAACGCACCAGAATCGACCCCGAAAGCTAAGGAGCACGGCCCCCCCCCCCCCAAAAAAAAAAAAAAAAACAGCTGCATGGCAGAATGGACCCCAAGAGCTAAGGAGCAGGCAAAAAAAACACCGCGAGCACGGCAGAATTGACCCCAAGAGCGAAGGAGCACAGCAGAACAAAACCAGGAGCACGGCAGACTAGACCCCAAGAGCTAAGGAGCACGGCGGAATAGGCCCCAAGAGCGAAGGAGCAAATCAGGAAGAGACCAAGAATATGGCAGAAAGACCCCAAGAACAAAGGATCACGGCAGAGTAGACCCCAGAAGCGAAGGAACACGGCAGGAAAAAACCAGGAGCACGGCAGAATAGACCCCACAAGCTAAGGAACCGGCAGAAAAATACCAGGAGCGAGGGCCCGTCCGAAGGCATGTTTCGGAGGATGTCTCGAGCGGAACGCTGATTGTTCAACAAAAATGTTAAACACACTCTGGTTTTTCAATGTGTTCGCTTATTGGGCCATCTTGGGGGCCATCCGAGATCGCTCCGAAAAGATGCCTTACAAGAGCTCCGTCGGCATCCCATGTTTTCGAAGATGTCCCGGGCGACCTTTCCTGACATGAACGGGAAGCGCGTGAAATAATAGTTGCGCAAGAACTTGCAGAATCATCGCGATCAAATGTAGCGCACGTGGCTACGACAGGTACTGGCGCTGGTGTCCCACTTTGGCGCGTTTGAGCTTACTGACACAAATCGGTGCCCCAGTGCGGCACGCGCGTGGCTCCGACAGTTTACTGACGCAACTTATCGACCAGCTATTGCGAGGAGGCCGCGGCTGACTCCCCCCCCCCCCCTCCCCTGGTTACCTGGAGCCTCTGCGGCCACGGTGGACTCCCCTGGTTCCCCCGAGCATTGTCGACCAGTTATTGTGAAGACTCGTCATCATCCGCATCCTCATTCTCATTAAGACCATCGTCATCGTCATCATCGTCGCCATTATCATCGTCACCGCCAGCGTCATATTCAGCCTCATCTTCATTCACATCGTCACCGTCGTCATCATCATCATCGGCCTGACCACCATCATTATGCCCATCACCACCAGCGGCAGCACCATTCGCATCGTCAGCAGAATCGCCATGACCACTATCATCATCATCATCATCAGCATCAGCATCGGCATCCCAATCATAAGCACCACCATCATCCTCTCAAGCATTATTGGCGCAATCTTGGGTTGTCAAAAGCCGTCTTGGGGCTCTTCTGGGCATATCTCCCAGGATGCCTCGAACGAAAAATCATGCCTGGGGAATCTGAGCGGGGGCCGTCGGCACGCGCAACTCAATTCACGAAGCTGGTCTGGCACTGTCGGGTTGAAATCGTCAAATAATGCAAAATTCCTGCGTGGTCAGCCGTGCTCCTGCGTGGTCAGCCGTGCTCCTTTTTGGCCTCCCGTGCCCCCGCGCGGCCCCCCGTGCTCCCGTTTGGTCTGCCGTGCCCCTGCGCAGTCTGCCTGCCGCGCACCAGTAATATACCGCCATCAAGGATGAGGCGCCAAACAGCGGCCGCGACAATCCTCGCGGCGCCACGGTGTTAAACGCACCCAAACAAATCGCCCACGAAACGGAGCCCCCCGTCTGTAGGGCGAGTTCGCGATTGCAGCGCCTCTTCTGCTTGGTCGCAAACGAATGGTTCCTTCCGCCGAGTAAACCGACCACCGCATGCCCCGACCTGCCCAAGTTTTTCTCGAACTCACTCACGTAGAAAATGCAAGATCTCCACCGGCGTCGCGGGGGCGTCTCGGGGGCCCCTGGGAGGCGCCATGGGGCCTCTCGGGGGCGCGGGGAAAATGGGGCATTCAACCGCTCGTCAAAACTCAAATCTAAGTTATGCCGTCCTGAATGCACATCCTGAAGCCGTCTTCCTGGCCGCGTCGCCAGATTCGGCAGCGCGCCGCGCTGCGGACGTTCAAGCTGCGTGCAGGGCCTGGCAATGGGGGCAGAGTGCGTCGGTCAAGTTTGGATTGCGTCAACATCGGAAGCCCGAATCACCGCCGCACCGTTCCCCGCCGAGCGGCGGCGGGCGGGCTGGGGCGAGGGGGGCCCGCGAGTGCGATCCTGAATGTGTTCTGGGGCGCCGCAGCGGCTCAGCAGAGGGGGGGGGTCGGAGAAAGAAGAGGGGGGGGGCACCAGATCATGTAGAGCACGACGTACTGATCACATCTCGCGGCTACAACGGCGACCCCATTCAACCGCTGAATTGGAACCAGCTCGCTCGCACGACCACCTCCTGGGCACCAGCCGCCGCCCCGGGCCCGGGCCTTGCCGGCGCCGGCGCCCCGAACCTGGCGCGGCAAGGGGCGAAACCAACCTGCGCTGCCGCTGCCCCTGGCGCCGTCGACCCGTAGCAGAAGGATGCGTAGTGCAGGGGGCCAAGGCCTTGGAATGGCCCGCCGCCACTTTGCGGGCGGGCGCGGGCGCGGCCAGCGAAAGCGGCCAAGGATGGCCCGAGGAGGCAAGGAAGCAAGGATACCATTGTGTAGGGGGCGCGCGCCGACCGGAATTTCGGGGCGAGTCCGGCGGCGGCGACGAGGGGCGCCCGGGGGCCCCGGCCGCGCGAAGAACGAGGCGACGGCAGCCGCGCCCCCAGACCTGCGACGTCCTTTTTCCTCCCGCGCCGGAAATCGGCGCCCCAATTTGGTCTGCGCGCGGATGCAAAAGTTTACTGACGCACATCGGTGCCCCAGTTTGGTCTGTGTGGGGCTACGACAGTTTACTGATGCAAATCGGTGCCCCAGCGTGGTCTGCGCGTGGCCACATCAGTCCACCGCGGCAAATCGGTGCTCCAGTTTGGTCTGCGTGCGGCGGCAACATTGCACTGACGCAAATCGGCGCCCCAGTTTGGTCTGCTCACGGCTACAACACTTTGCCGACGCACATCGGTGCCCCAGTTTGGTCTGCGCGTGGCTACATCCGTTTACGGGCGCAGATCGGTGCTCTAGTTCGGTTCGCGCGCGGCTACGACAGCTTACTGACGCAAATCGGTGCCCCAGTTGTCTGTGTGAAGCTACATCAGTTTACTATCGCAAATCGGTGCCCCAGTTTGGTCTGCGTGTGGCTACAACAATTTACTGACGCAAATCGGTGCCCCAGTTTGGTCTGTGTGGCTACCAGTTTAGTGGCGCAAATCGGTGCCCCAGTCTGGTCTGCGCGCGGCTACAAAACTTTACCGACGCACATCGGTGCCCCAGTTCGGTCTGCGTGTGGCTACATCCGTTTACTGATGCAAATCGGTGCTCTAGTTCGGTTTGCGCGTGGCAACAGCAGTTTACTGGCGCGAATCGGTGCCCCAGTTTGGCCCGCGCGTGGCCACAGCAGCTTGCTGACGCAAATCGGTGCCCCAGTTTGGCGCGTGCGTGGCTGCAACAGTCTACTGGCGCAAATCGGCGCCCCAGTTTGGCATGCGCGTGGCTACAACAATTTACTGGCGCAAATCGGTGCCCCAGTCTGGTCCGCGCGCGGCTACAACAGTTTACAGCTGCAAATCGGTGCCCCAGTTTGGTTCGCGCGTGGCGACAACAGTTCGCTGACGCAAATCGGCGCCCCAGTTTGGTCTGCGCGTGGCTACGACAGCTTACTAACGCAAATCGGTGCCCCAGTTGTCTGTGCGAAGCTACATCAGTTTACTGTCGCAAACCGGTGCCCCAGTTTGGTCTGCGCGTGGCTACAACAATGTACTGACGCAAATCGGTGCCCCAGTTTGGTCTGTGTGGCTACACCATTTTAGCGACGCAAATCGGTGCCCCAGTCTGGTCTGCGCGTGGCTACAACACTTTACCGACGCACATCGGTGCCCCAGATTGGTCTGCGTGTGGCCACATCAGTTTACTGACGCAAATCGGTGCTCCAGTTCGGTTTGCGCGCGGCAACAGCAGTTTACTGGCGCGAATCGGCGCCCCAGTTCGGTCTGCGTGAGGCTACGACAAGTTTACTGACGCAAATCGGCGCTCTAGTTTGGTTTGCGCGTGGCTACAGCAGTTTTACTGATGCAAATCGGTGCCCGAGTTTGGTATGCGCGCGTGGAGATAACAGCTTTCCCGCGCAAAGCGGCGCCCCAGTTTGGTCTGCGCGTGGCCGCATCAGTTTACTGACGCAAATCGGTGCCCCAGTCTGGTCTGCGCGTGGCTACAGCGGTTTACTGACGCGCATCGGTGCCCCAGCTAGGTCTGCGCGTGGCTACAACAGTTTCCTAGCGCAAATCGGCGCCCCAGTTCTGTCTGCGCGCGGCTACAGCAGTTTACTCGCACGCATCGGTGCCCCAGTTTGGTCCGCGCGCGGCCACGACAGGTTCACTGGCGCACATTGGCGCCCCAATCTGGCGCGCAACGTCGGTGCCGCAATCTGGCCGCATCAGTTTACTGACGCAAATCGGTGCCCCAGTCTGGTCTGCGCGCGGCGACAACAGTTCACTGACACACATCGGCGCCCCAGTTTGGCCAGCGCGCGGCCACGACACTTTACGGACGCAAATCGGCGCCCCAGCTTGGTCGGCACGTGGCTTCGACAGTTTACTGACGCGAATCGGTGCCCCAGTTTGGTCCGCGCGCGGCTACAACGGCTCACTTGCGCAACTCGGCGCCCCAGTTTGGCACGCGTGTGGCCACCGCATTCTACTGAAGCAAATGCGCCCCATTTTGGTCGACGCAACTCGATGCCCCAGTTTGGCACGCGCGCGGCTACAACATTCTGTTCGCGCAGATCGGTGCCCCAGTTTGGTCTGCGCGTGGCTACAACAATGCGCCGACGCATACCGGTGCCCCAGCGTGGTCTGCGCGCGGCAACGACGGTGCACTGACGCAAGCCGGCGCCCCTGCCTGGCGCGCGCGCCTTCGCGCGCGCGAATCTCATCGACGCGCGTCGGCGCGACAGTTTGGTCCGCGCGCGGCCACGAGAGCTCGCCGACGCAACTCGGTGCCCCTGTTTGGCGCCGCGCGTGGGCATCTTGCTGGCGGTCGTTGGACCGACTCAACAGGGCCGCTGGCGACGCGGCGGCGGCCGCGCGGACGGGGGCAAAGGGGGCCTCGCAGGCGCTCCCACGCGGTCTCGTTCGCGCCCGCCTCCGTCTCGCACGTGGTCGACCCTGCGCAGCGATGTGCGAACTCGCATGACGCGCGCGATCGCGTTGCGTTCCAAGCTATAATCAACTCCGAAAACGACACATCGCGCTACGCCCTGCACCGCCGCGCCTGGTCCTCCCCGCTGCCGAGAGTCAATCCAGCATGCGCCGTGATCTGTTACAGTTTGCAAACGCCATGCCTTGCTCCGACCCCACCTGAGGCTCAGCGACAGCCCATCACGAGGCTGCACGGGGGCTCTCCAAAGGCTTGTAGCCTGGCTGCTGCGAGAGGCCTCCAAAAGGACATACTCGCGGCGTATCGACAGGCTTGATTGAGAAGCCACGCGGGGGCGCTCCGACCAGCTATTGCGAGAGGCTAGAAGGGTCCACCCTGCCCCCAACCCGACGAACTATTCCGACGATCGCCTGCATTGGAAGTGCGACGCGCGTCAGGTGCATAAACCGCCTGTCGAAAACCAGCCCTTCTTCAAACGATGCGTTCAATCATGCGCTGGCGTTGTTTTTTGCTTACAACACTTAAAAACACCTATCCGCGCAAAAATGGGCGGCGGGCGCCGCGCCTGCGGCCCCTCAGAACGCGAAGAACGGCCGCAGGCGGTCGAAATCCGCCACCCCCGCGATGAAGTGCAACTCGCGACCGGCCACCTTGTCCGGGTGGTTCGCCTGGACAAAGGCGGCGAAAGCTCGGCGCACCCCGACTCGGGCGCCAACGAGGGAGGAGGAGGAGGAGGAGGAGGAGGAGGAGGAGGGGAGGAGGGGAGGAGGAGGAAGGAGAGGAGGAGGAGGAGGAGGAGGAGAAGGAGGAGGAGGAGGACCAGCAGCAGCAGCAAGAGGGAACAGAGGGCGAGAATGGACGGGGAGGACGACGAGGAAGAGGAAGAACAGGAGCAGGAAGAGCAGAAAACCGAGGCGGAGGAAAAGGAGGAAAGAGAATGCGGAAAAACCGAGACGCGGAGGAGGAGAAAGAGGAGAAAGAGGAGGAGGAACAGGAGGAGGAGGAGGAGGAGGAGGAGGAAGAGGAGGATGATGATGATGATGAGGAGGAGGAGGAGGAGGAGGAGGAGGAGGAGGAGGAAGACCAGCAGCAGCAGCATCAAGAGCAGGAACAAAGGGCGAGGAGGGGACGGGGAGGAGGACTTGGAAAAGGAGAAAGAGGAGCAGGAGAAGGAGGAAAACGAGGCGGAGGAGGGGGAGGAAAGAAAAGGAGGCAAAACGGGAGGAGGAGGGGGAGGAGGAGGAGGAGGAGGAGGAGGACCAGCAGCAACAGCAGCAAGAGCAGGAACCGAGGGCGAGGAGGGACGGGGAGGAGGACGAAGAGGACGAGGAACAGGAGCACGAGGCGAAGGAGGAAGACGAGGCGGAGGAGGAGGAGGAAAGAAAAGGAGGAAGAACGAGAGGAAGAGGAAGGAAAAGGAGGAGGAGGAGGAGGTGGAGAAGCGACAACAGGAGGAGGAAGAGGAGGAGGAGAAGAAAAAAATGAGGAGGAAGAGGAGGCGCAGGAGGAAGAGGAGGAGGAGGAGGAGGAGGAGGAGGAAGAAGAGACCAGACGGCTTCAAATGCCCGTTCGAAGCCATGTTGTAAAGGATGTCTCGCGTGAAACGTTGATTTGTTCAACGAAGTTGTTCAAAACTCCTTGGTTTTTCAATGGTTCCGTTTCTTGGGTCATCTTGGGGGTCATCCGAGATCGCTCCGAAAGGATGCCTTACAAGATCTGCGTCGGCACGCCCTTGCTTCGAGGATGTCCCGAGCGAGACGCCCATGTTCGAGGATCCGACAACCTTTCCTGACATGAACTGGAAGCGCGTGAAAGGGAAGATTTGCGCAAGAACTTGCAACATCATCGTGGTCAAATGTGATACAGGCGAGCTCGCCAAGCGCCCACAAAAGGGTACGCATGGACACGCCCCCCCCGAACGTTTACTAGCATCTTCCTGAGTATCCCCCTCACTCCTCCGCAGGAGGACGACGACGGCGAAAACGACAATCGCGGGAGGAGGGGGTGGTGGAGGAGGGGGGGAGGAGGAGGAGGAGGAGGAGGAGGAGGAGGAGGAGGGAGGAGGAGGAGGAGGAGGAAGAGGAGGAGGAGGAGGAGAAAATGGAAAGAGGAGGAGGAGGGAGGAGGAACAGGACGAGGAGGAGGAGGAGGAGGAAGAAGGAGGAGGAGGGGAGGAGGAGGGAGGAGGAGGAGGAGAGGAGGGGGAGGAGGAGGGAGGGAGGAGAGGAGGAGGAGGAGGAGAGGAGGATAGGAGGAGGAGGAGGAGAGGAGGAGGAGGAGGAGGGGGACCCGCAGCAGCAGCAGCAGCAAGAGCAGGAACAAAAGGGCGAGGAGGGGACGGGGAGGAGGACAAGGAACAGGAACATTAGGAGGAGGAGGAGGAGGAGGAGGAGGAGGAGGAGGAGGAGGAGGACGAGGACGAGAGCGGGGGAGGAGGGAAGAGGAGGAGAAGAACGAGAGGAGGAGGAGGAGGAGGAGGAGGAGGAGGAGGAGGAGGAGGAGGAGGAGGAGGAGGTGGGGAAGCAAGAACAAGAGGGGGAGGAGGAGAAAGAGGAGGAGGAGAAGGAAACGGAGGAGGCGGAAAGGGAGGAGCAGGAGGAAGAGGAGGAGCAGGAGGAGGAGGAGGAGGAGGAAACCAGATGGTTTCGAGGACCCGTCCGAAGGCATTTGTTGGAGGATCTCTCAAGCGAAACGCTGGTTTTTTTTCAACAAAAATGTTAAACACACGTGGGTTGTTCAATACTTTCGTTTCTTGGGCAATATTGGGGCCATCCGATATCGCTCCGAAAAGATGCCTTACAAGAGATGCGTCGGCATCCCATGTTTTTGAAGATGTCTCGGGCGGAACGCCAATGTTTTATATGCGGCTCGGATCCGGAAACGACCTCAACATCTCCATGTTTCGAAAATGTCTCGTGCGGAACGCCCACTTTTAGCAACACACGTCTTAAGACACGACCCCCAACTTCACGATGTTGTGAAGATGATTCGAGCGAAACGGCCATTTTATGGGGGAACCTGACCGGACAAAAACGGGAAGCGTCGCCCCAGTCCACCAAGCATGTGGGATATGCTCAGCTGTTGTTACGCCGCAAACGTATGCTGTGGCGCGCGTGTCGGCGTGCGTGCGGGGTGTGTTTTGTTGTATTGCTGTGTGTTCTGCCGTGTTCCTGTTCTGCCTGCGTGTTCTGCCGTGCTCCTGTAATCTACCGTGCGGATCGTCGCGGCGGTCGTTTTGGCGGAGCTTCTGTGCGCGCGTGGCGGAAAAAATATCAGGGGCACGGCAGAATAGACCCCACGAGCGAAAGAGCACGGCGGAACAAAAGCAGGAACACGGCATAATAGACCCCAAGAGCAAAGGAGCACGGCTGAATAGACCCCAAGAGCGAAGGAGCATTGCGGAAAAAAACCAGGAACATGGCAGAATAGACCCCGAAGGCCAAGGAGCAGGCAAAAGAAGACCGGGAACACGGCAGAATAAGCCCCAACAGCGGAGGGGCACGGCAGAAAAACACCAGGAGCACGGCAGAATTCACCCCAGGAGCTGAGGAGTAGGGCTGAATATGCCCCAAGTGCGAAGGAGCACGGCAGAGAAAGACCAGGAGCACACCTGAATAGACCCCGAGAGCGAAGGAACACGGCGGAAAAAGACCAGGAGCATGGCAAAATTGGCCCCAAGAGATAAGGAACAGGCAGAGAAAAGACCGGGAACACGGCAGAATAGACCCCAAGAGCGGAGGAGCACGGCAAAACAAGACCAGGAGCACGGCAGAATAGACCCCAAGAGCTAAGGAACACGGCGGACCCACAAATCAGACATATACCAGGAGCATGGCAGAAACACCATATACATTGACATTTTCGGCAGTCTCCAGGGCGCTGTTGGGGCCATCTTGGGCCCCTTTTGGGGCTATCATTTCTTCATATTGAAGCACTTCGAGAGCAATGTCGAGGCGACGCTGCGAATGTTTCACTGTTTGAATATGCCCCCAACGAAATGATAATGTTATGCCGTGCTCCTTTTCGAAAATCACGTGCGCTCCGCCAAACGCTAAAGGAGACCTGACCGGACAAGAACGGGAAGCGTCGCTTTGGTCCACCAAGCATGTGGGATATGCGGTGTTGTTGTTACGCTGCGCAAGCATGCCGTGGCAAGCGTGTCGGCGTGCGTGCGGGGTGTGCATTGCGGCGCTCCTTTGTGTTATGCCGCGTTCCTGTTCTGCCGTGGTTATGTGTTATGCCGTGCCTCTGTGCGCTCTGTGCTTTCTGCCGTGGGGGTCGTTGCGGCGGTCGTTTTGGCGGGGCTTCTGGGCGCGCGCGGCAAAAAAAAAAAAAAAAAACATGAACACGGCAAAATGGACCCCAAGAACGAAATAACACGGACAAAAAAAAGACCGGGGACACGGCAGAATAGACCCCAAGAGCAAAGAAACACGGCAGAACAGGCCCCAAGAGCGAAGGAGCACGGCGGACAAGGAGAAAGGAGAGGAAAACAACACAAAAAATATAGGAACGCGGCAAAGTAGACCCCGATAGCATAGGCGCACGGCGAGGTAGACCCCAAAAGCGAAGGGGCACGGCGGGGAAAGACCAGGAGCACAACATAATATACCCCAAAAGCTAAAAAGGGCAGGGGGGGGGAAGGAAAGACAGAGAGAGAGAGAGAGAAAGAGAGAGAGAGAGAGAGAGAGAGAGAGAGAGAAAGAGAGAGAGAGAGAGAGAGAGAGAGAGAGAGAGAGAGGAAAAAAAAATAACGAAGACAGAGAGAGAGAGAGAGAGAGAGAGAGAGAGAGAGAAAAAAAAAAAAACAAAAAACAAAAGAAAGGAACGAAGACCCGTCCGACGGCATTTGTTTGAGGATGTTTCGAGCGAAGCGTTGCTTTTTCAACGACAGCGTTGAAAACACGCGGGTTCTCAATATTTTCGCGTTTTGGGCCATCCTGGGGGCCATCCGACATCGCTCCGACAAGATGTATTACAGGGGTTTTCTGGGCATCCAATGTTTGCGAGGATGTCTCGGGCGACTTTTCCTGACACGAACGGGAAGCGCGTGAAATGGGAGAATTGCGCAAGAACTCGCAGCGCCATCGCGATCAAATGTAATACAGGTGGCCACGACAGGTCGCTGACGCAAATCGGCGCCCCTGTTGGGCGCGTTCGAGCTCACTGCCGCAACCCGGCGTTCCAGCGCAGCACGCGCGTGGCTCCAACAATTCACTATCGCAAACTATCGACCAGCCGCTGCGAAAAAAAGGCCGCGGCCGACCCCCTCCCCCCTCCCCCCCGGCTACCTGGGGCCCCCCTGGTTCTCCGGGGCCGCATCGACAAGTTATTGTGCGGGGCGGCCACGGTGGACCCCCTGGTGCCCCAAAGCATCATCGACCACTTATTGTGAAGACTCGTCATCGTCCTCACCCTCACCCTCATGAACGTCACCATCGTCAGCGTCGTCATCGTCGTCGCCGCCAGCATCATCTTCAGCGTCATAATCGTTCACATCTTCATCGTCGTCATCATCGTCGTCATCGGCCCGACCGCCGTCGCCGCGCTCGCCGCCATCATCGGCGCCGCCGCTATCGTCGCCATCCGAATCGCCGCGACCGTCGCCATCATCATAATCGCCATCGTCGTCGTCATCTCATCAGGCATTATCGGCGCCACCCTGGGTCGTCAGAGGCCGTCTCGGGGCTCTTCTGGGCGGTCCCCCAGGGCGCCTCGAGCGAAATATCACGTCTAGGGAACCCGAGCGGGGGCCATCGGCGCGCGCAACGAAATTCACGAAGCACGTCTGACGCTGTCGGGTTGAAATTGCCCTCCTCCTCCTCGTCCTCCGCAATTACACTATATGAAAACGCCCCCCCATTTCCCCCCATGGCGCCCCGAAGATATCCGACGCCCCCCCGCGCGCTGCTTCTCACGCGCAGGATTTCCGGGAAACGAGTTTTCGCTCGCGTTTTCTGTGTCGAAACGCTGCTCTCGCTGAGGCGTTGGCCTCATTTCTGCTCCCGAATCGTTCCGAATCGCGTCCCCGCTGCAGCGCGGGCCTCGTTTTCGGATCGGCGTTCGGCCTCCGTCGTTCAGGACGGCGTCCTCGCCCCAGCGCGGGCCTCATTCTCGCGCGCCCATCCGCCCGCCACCGCCGCGCCGCGCCGCCGCCACCGCCGCCGCCGCCACCGCCACCACCACCGCAACCTCCACCAACGCCGCCACAACCGCCACCGGCACCACCACCGCCACCGCCGCCGCCAGCACCACCGGCACCGCCGCCACCACCACCGCCACCGCCACAACCGCCGCCGCGGCCACGCACGCGCGCACGCACGCGCGCGCGCGCCGCCGCCCACTACGCACGCGCGCGCGGAGCCACGCGCAGGTCTGAGACGACACGCGTCCGCGGTAAAGAAAATCAGCGCCGCGGCGCGGGGTGGGAGGGAGGGGCGGGGCGTCAGATATGACGCGAGCGCACCTAGCTCGTCCTCCTCCCCCTCCGCCCCCCCCCCCTCCTCCTTCTCCCCCCCCATCCTCCCCTCTCCCTCCTCGCCCCCCGCCTCCCCCCTCTCCCTCGCCCCTCCCCTCCTCCCTCCCCCCCCCCCGCGCGCCCGTCCCCCCTCTCCCTAGCGCCCCCTTTTCCCTCCCCATCGTCCTCGGCCAGCGCGGCCGCCGCGCGCCGCCAGCGCCCGCCCTCGCACGGCTGCGCGCGGAGCGCGGCGCGGCGGGGCGCGGGCGGCGGGCGAAGAGCGCGCCGGCGCCCAGGCGAGGGGGCGGGGGGAAAGACCTACTGCGCCGCCGTGAGGCGCCGCAGAGTCTCCAGGGCTGCCCGGTAGGATCGCTCCTTGGCGGGGCCCCTGCACCGCTCGACGAACTCCTCGCGCGCGGGGGCGCGACAAGTTGTCTTGTAGGCGGCATTCCCTACCTCGTCGAGGTACTTCCGGACGGCACAGTCCGCGTGCTCGGCCAGGAAACGCCGCCCCAGCCTGGACGGCTGAACGCCGAGGGAGGCGAACAGCCTGCCGAGGACCCGGTGCCGCGACAGGAAGGCGGCAGCACCGCGCACCTCTGCCGCCGACTGCAGCTTGCAGCCCGGCCCGCGCACCTCGTAGAGAGGTTCGGAATGCGTCCCGAATCGCTGTATAAATATTACGTGGGTCCCGAAATCGCTATATAAAAATTGCGTGGGCCCCGAAATCGCTATATAAATACCCGGTTGGTACCGAAGTCGCTATACAAGTATTCCGTGGGCCCCGAAATCGCTATATAAGTATCCCGTTGGTCCCGAAAACGCTATATAAGTACTGCGTGGACCCCGACCCGCCACCGCTTCACCCAAATATCCGAGGCGCCTGCCCCCGGACCTCAGGATTCTTTCCCTGGGACCTGCTCCTCCCCCTCCTCCATCATCCTTCCTCCTCCTGTTCTGTTCTGGTGGGAGGGAGGGAGGGAGAGGGAGAAGGGCTCCTCAATCCAAGGGGACAGGGCCGAGAGTCTCCTCCTCCTCAAGTTCCTTTTCCTCCTCCTCCTCCTCCTCCTCCTCCTCCTTTTCCTCCTCCTCCTCCTCCTCCTCCCCCTCCTCCATCATCCTTCCTCCTCCTGTTCTGTTCTGGTGGGAGGGAGGGAGGGAGGGAGAGGGAGAAGGGCCCCTCAATCCAAGGGGACAGGGTCGAGAGTCCCGGCCAACGCCACACCCCGACGACCAGAGCACACCCGAGCGCAAAGTTTCGTTTTGCCGTCCTCCTCGTCCTCCTCGTCCTCCTCGTCCTCCTCATCCTCCGCCACTTCCTGCTCCTCCTCCTCCTCCTCCTCCTCCTCGTCCTCCTCGCCGTCCTCCTCCCCCTCATCCTCCTCCTCCTCGTCCTCCTCGTGCACCTCGTCCTCCTGGTCCTCGTCCTCGTCCTCCTCCTCTTCCTGCTCCCCCTCGTCCCCTCGTCTCCTCGTCCTCCTCGTCCTCCTCGTCCTCCTCGTCCTCCTCCTCCTCATCATTTTCGTTTTCCCCTCCTCCTGATCCCGTCCTCGTCTTCCTCCTCCTCCTCCCCTCCTCCTCCTCCTCCGCCTCCTCCTCCTCTCATATCATCATCATCATCATCATCATCCTCCCCTCCTCCTCCTCCCCCTCCTCCTCCTCCTCCTCCTCCTCCTCTTCCTGCTGCTGCTCCTCCTCCTCCTCCTCCTCCTCCTTCCTCCTCCTCCTCTCCTCCTCCTCCTCCTCCTCCTCCCCTCCTCCCCCCTCCCCCCCCTCCTCCTCCTCCCTCCTCCTCCCTTCCTGCTGCTTCTGCTGCTGCTCCTCCCCTCCTCCCCTCCTCTTCCTGCTCCTTATCCTCATGACCCTGCTCCTTGTCCTGCTCCTCCTCCTCCTCCTCCTTCCTCTTCTCCTCCTCCTCCTCCTCATCCCTCCCCCACGTCCTCCGTCCTCCTCCTCCTCCTCCTCCTCCCTCCTCCTCCTCCCCTTCATCATCATCTTCGCTTTCCTCCTCCTCCTCCTCCTCCTCCTCCTCCTCCTCCTCCTCCTCCTCCTCCTCCTCCTCCTCCTCCTCCTCCTCCTCCTCCTCGTCCTCCTCCTGCTCCTCCACATCCCTCTCCTCGTCCTCCTCGTCGTCCTCCTCCTCCTCTTTCTCCTCCTCCTCCTCCTCCGCCCCTTGGGCGCATCTTGGGGGCGTTCTGGTGGCCTCTTGGGCCGTCTTGGGCGGTCTTGGGCTCTCTTGGAGCGCTCTTGTGCCGTTTTGGGGGGGAACCCGAAACACATGCAAAAACTGTCCCTGGGACCTGCTCCTCCCCCTCCTCCATCATCCTTCCTCCTCCTGTTCTCTTCTGGTGGGAGGGAGGGAGGGAGAGGGAGAAGGGCTCCTCAATCCAAGGGGACAGGGTCGAGAGCCCCGGCCAACGCCACAGCCCGACGACCAGAGCACACCCGAGCGCAAAGTCCCACCAGCCCTATGGGCGCAGGTGGTTTAGGGAGTTTCCTCTTCCATCTTCCCTCCTTCCCCTTCGGGGAGGGGTTTACCCCTCCCCCTAACCCCCTCCCCTGGACCTGGACGGGGGGTTCCGCGACGCGTTGGAGCATCCAAAATGGCCCAAGACGGCTCCAAGAGGGCCTCGGAGAGGCCAAGATGACCTACTAGATGCCTCGAGATAGCCCAAGATGCCTCAAGATGGCTCCCCAGATGCTCCAAGAGGCCCCAAGATCGCCCCAAGACGACTCCAAGAGGCCTCCGAGACTTCCAAGGAGACCTCCCAAGAGGCCAAAATCCTTCAAAACCGAATGAAAACCAATGAATATTGCTTTCTCGCCTGTTCGCTTCCGATGGCCATTCGAGGCCTCAAGATGGCTCCAAGATGGCCCAAGAGGGCCCCAAGAGGGGCCCAAGATGGCCCCATGACGGCCCCAAGAGCGCCCAAGAGCGCCCCAAGAGCGCTCCAAGAGGGGCCCAAGAGGCGATGTTAGGCGCTTTAGAGGGGCAGGGCGAATCCGGACCCTCCCTTTCTTTGATCGATCTCCTCCAAGATGGCCCCAAGAGCGCCCCCAAGGCCCCCAAGAGCGCCCCAAGAGGGCCCCAAGAGGCGCCCAGGAGGCCCCAAGAGGCCCCCAAGAGGCCCCCAAGAGGCTCCCAAGAGACCCCCAAGAGGCCTCAAGAGGCTCCCCGAGGCACCCAAGACGCTTCAAGAGGCCTCCAGGACCGCCAAGCCAAGACGCTCCCAAGACGCCCTAAGAGGCCTTCAGGACGCTCCCAAGAGACATCCGAAGAGACTCCGAGAGGCATCCAAGAAGCCTCTGGCCATTTTGCTCGCCCTTCTCCTCCTCCTCCTGCTCCTCCTCCTCCTCCTCCTCCTCCTCATCCGCCTATTCCTCCTCCTCCCTCCTCCCTCCTCCCGCTCCCCCTCCTCCTCCTTCATCCTCCTCCTCATCCTGCTCCGATTCCTCCTCCATCCTCGCCGTTTTCGGTAAGACGGGTTCCCCGGCCCTGTGTTACTCTGTATGCTCCCTCACTTCCCTGATCACCTCCATTCGCCTGGGCATCGTTTCTGGATGGGCTGGTGGCGATACGCGAAGCGTCTAGAATTTTGTTTTGCCATCCTCCTCCTCCTCCTCCTCTTCCTCCTCGTCCTCCTCCTCCTCCTCCTCTTCCTCCTCGTCCTCCTCCTCCTCCTCCTCTCTTCCTCTGCCTCCTCGTCCTCCTCCTCCTCCTCCTCCTCCTCGTCCTCCCTCCTCGTTCCTCCTCGTCTCCTCGTTCCTCCTCCTCCTCCCTCCTCCTTTCCTCCCCCCTACTCCTCCGTTCCTCTTACTCCTCCCCTTCCTCCTCCTCCTCCTCCTCCTCCTCCTCCTCCTCCTCCTCCTCATCCCGTACCTGCTCCTTATCCTCATGACCCTGCTCCTTGTCCTGCTCCTCCTCCTCCTCCCCCTCGTCCTCCTCGTCTTCCTCGTCCTCCTCGTCCTCCTCGTCCTCCTCGTCCTCCTCCTCCTCCTCGTCCTCCTCGTCCTCCTCCACCTGTTCCTCCTCCTCCTCCTCCTCCTCTTCCTCTTCCTCCTCTTCCTCCTCGTCCTCCTCCTGCTCCTCCACCTCCCTCTCCTCGTCCTCCTCCTCCTCTTCCTCCTCCTCCTCCTCCTCCCCCTCCTCCTCTTTCTCCTCCTCCTCCTCCGCCCCTTGGGCGCCTCTTGGGGCCTCTTGGGGGTCTCGTGGGCCGTCTTGGGCGGTCTTGGGCTCTCTTGGAGCGCTCTTGGGCCGTCTTGGGGGGGAAACCCAACAAACATGCACAAGCCCAAGGGAGAACGGCCAAACACGGTGGTGAAACCCGAACAGCTTCACGTAATATCTTACAGATGTGAGGAGGATTCAGCCAAAACGTCCAGCTCGTTTCTCGTACCTCGAAGACGCCTCCCGTCATCCGCCAAGCGAAAAATATGCGCAGCCAGGCGGCCATGGTCCCTCGCGTCTTAGTTCTTTGTTTTTTCTTAGAAAGCTTGGCCTAACAAACTGGCAGCACCTTCTCGTTCCAAGAAGGCGCTTCCCCTAACCCGAAAAACATGCAAACACCCGAGGGACAACGGCCAAAAACGAAAGGGGAAACCCGAAACAAATGCAACAACCCAAGGGAAAACGGCCAAAAACAAGGGGATAACCGAAAATCATGCAAACACCCGATGGAAAACTGCCAAAAACGGGGGATCGATCCGGACAAGAACGGGAAGCGCCGCTTCTCTTAGCTTGCGTGTGCAGGCACGCGGATTCCCACGTAAAGCGGAATGCGCCCCGAAATCGTTGTATAAATATTATGTAGGTCCCGAAATCGCTGTATAAGTATTGCGTGGACCCCGAAACCGCTATATAAATATCCCGGTGGTCCCAAAGTCGCTATATAAGTATTCGGTGGGTCCCGAAATCGCTATATAAGTATTGCGTGGACCCCGACATCGCTATATAAGTATTGCGTAGACCCCGACCCGCCGCCGCTTCACCCAAATATCCGAGGCGCCTGCCCCCGGACCACAGGATTCTTTCCCTGGGACCTGCTCCTCCCCCTCCTCCATCATCCTTCCTCCTCCTGTTTTGTTCTGGTGGGGGGGAGGGAGGGAGGGAGGGAGAGGGAGAAGGGCTCCTCAATCCAAGGGGACAGGGCCGAGAGTCCCGGCCAACGCCATAGACCGACGACCAGAGCACACCCGAGCGCAAAGTTTCGTTTTGCCGTCCTCCTCGTCCTCCTCGTTCTCCTCGTCCTCCTCCTCCTCCTCCTCCTCCTCCTCCTCGTCTTCCTGACCCTCCTCCTCCTCTGCCTCCTCCTCGTCCTTCTCGTTCATGTCCTCCTCGTCTCCCTCCTCGTTTTCCTCCTCCTCCTCCTCCTCCTCAAGTTCCTCTTCCTCCTCCTCCTCCTCCTCCTCCGTCCTCCTCCTCGCCCTCCTCCTCCTCCTCCTCCTCCTCCTCCTCATCCCCCTCCTCTTCCCCCTCCTCCTCCTAAGAAAAATAAATGACGTTGGCCTCTTGGGACGCTCTTGGGGCGCCCCTTGGGCGCCTCTTGGGGGCCTTTTGGGGGCCTCTTGGGCCGTCTGGCGGTCTTGGGCTCTCTTGGAGCGCTCTTGGGCCGTCTTGGGGGGGAAACCAGAAAAACATGCAAAAACCAAAGGGGCAACGGCCAAAAACGGCGGGGGTAACCCGACAAACATGCAACAACCATAAAGAGAACAGCCAAAAAAAACTATGGGAAACCGGAAAAACCATACAAACACCCTAAGGACAACGGCCAAGAACGGGGATTAGGGGGATAATTGGACGGTCTTGGGCTCTCTTGGAGCGTTCTTGGGCCGTCTCTGGGGGGGAAACCCCCCAAAAAACATTCAAAAACCAAAAGGACAAGAACGGCCCAAAACGGAGGGGAACCCAACAAACATGCAAACACTCAAAGGAAAACAGCCCAACACGGGGGAAACCAGACAAACATGTAAAACAACCTATGGGAAACTACCCAAAACGGGGTTGAGCGGGAATCCGCCAAGCGAATGCGCCAAGCAAAAAACATTTGCAGTCAGGCGGCCATGGTCCCTCGCGCCTTAGTTCTTTATGTATTACTAGAAAGTTTGGCCGAACACACTGCCATCATTTTCTTGTTCCGCGAAGGCGTTTCCCGTAATCCGCCAAGCGAAAATATTTGCAGCCACCCGGCCATGGTCACTCGCGCCTTAGTTCTTTATTTATTATTAAAAACCGTGGCCCAACTGACTGCCAGCACCATTTCGTTCCGAGAAAGCGCTTCCCGTAATCCGCCAGGTCCTCGACCACAAGGCGATCCCGAGCGCTCCCCCCCCAGACCCTCCCCAGTTGAATACTGCCTCTGGCCCATAGAACGTCCATCGCGCGACTCTTCGAATCTCAACGCGCTTCCCATCACCCGCCAGATTCAGGACCCCGAAGCGGCCCTGCGCGTTCCCCCCCACCCCCCCTTACAAACAATCCTCCCTCTGGGCACACACACACACACACACACACGTCCATCGCGCGACTTTTCGGGTCTAAGCGCGCTTCCCGTCATCCGTCAGGTCCAGGACAGTGAGGCAGCGCCGCGCGTTCCCCCCCAAATCCCTCTGGGCACACAGACGTCCATCGCGCGACCCTTCGAGTCTTAGCGCGCTTCCCGTCATCCGCCAGGTCCGGGACCTCGAGGCGGCGCCGCGCGTTCCCCCCCCAGACCTCTGGCCGAGAGAACGTCAATCGCGCCACCCTTCGAGTCTTAGCGCGCTTCCCGTCAAACACCGTTGACGTCCACCCCTGTCATAAACTTTTGGGGGTCCAAAGGGATTTCTTCTTGGATCGGCGCTGGGCCCCTTTCCCTTGGCGCGCGGGCCAAAACCGACGCCGGAGGCGCGGCCAGGGGGTCCCAGGAGCCGATTCAAGAAATCCGTTGGGAGCTCCAATTTTGTGTTTGGCATATCAAAAGATCCAGATACTGCTGCTCCCTGGACCTCTCCTTGGGTACCTTCTGACGAGAATTCCGAAGCGAATCTGGCCGCAGCGACGAGGGCCTGCCAGGAAGCCCCCAAAAGCGAAACGGGGCGAGTAGCGGATCGATACCTTTTCCCGGGGGCGCGCAAGCCTGGATGATCGATCCATGGATTTGGCGCGCGGTCGCCAAATCCAGGGATCGGGGGAGGTGCCCTCCCCGAAATGCGGCCGGTGCCGTCTCGCTCGGCGGCGGGGATCCGCGGTTCCCCCTGGAAGCGGGACTGGTCGCTAATCCACGCCCCTTGACCCATGCTTGCTATCGCCTTCCTCAGCTAGAAAAATCGGTCCCCCGACCCCGCCTGGAATCCAAACGTGCAGGCTTTCCGAGCTGAGTCTAGCCGTGGCGGCACGGCCCTCCCCCGAAGGCCAAGGGCCGTTGTCGCTACTCGCCCGCCGCTGGCCGACATCCGCGCGAACTCCATAAAAGTTTCTGTTGAGTTCGCGCTTGTCTCCCAAGGGCAACGATCGGGGGGACGAGTTCAGAGGGGGGTAACATCGAACTGGGATCAGCGATACCGAGCCGAAAAATCGGCGATCCGCCACCGATCGCGACTCCGCACACTCCCCGGCGGGGTGGGCTATCGGACCCACCACGGCGATTCATGGGCGACTGGGGGCCGATGACTCTCCCCCCTGAGCCTCTCCCCCCCCCCCAGTGGATGGAGCTTTCCCGCCGCCGAAATCAACAATAAGTGCCGCTAGTACTTGGGGAGGAGGAGGAGAATGAGGAAGAGGAGGAGGAGGAGGAGGAGGAGGAGGAGGAGGAGGAGGAGGAAGAGGAGAAGGGACCCGCGGTCCCAGAAGTCTCCCGACCACTTCCCCGGGTAGCTTTTCGCCGGCGATCAGCTTCTGGTGGCCCCCAGGGCCCGACCATCGGGGGGACGTCAAGGCGGGATCGAGGGGCAGAGGCGCGGTTACAGTGGAGGCCCGGCCACAAGAAACCTTCCACAAGAAACCCAACCCTCGGACCCCAGGACGCCCTTGGATTCTCGGCGCGGGAACGTCACGCCTTCCACCGCAAAACCATCGAAACCAAAAAAACACAGAGCACCCTGGAGGCAAGCAGGGTTTTTCTTGCCCCTGGGCCTCCACTGTGACTTTGCCACTGGCTTTCCCTCTGAGACCTCCGGCGGCGCCCTCCCGAGCGAGGCGATCGGAGAGCGCGACCAGCGCCGCAGCGGCCCAGGCGCCCGCAGCTGCAGCGCGCTGCGCAGCCGCCCGTGCAGTTCGCCGCCCCGGCGCGTGTCGAACACCAACGGCTCGCCCGCGCCCGACCTAACCAAGCGGCGACATCCGAACCATCGGTCCTCCTGATTCGATTGGGGGTCCAGGGACACACACACACAACAAAAAAACAAACAAACAAAAACACATACAAACCTCGAGATGTCCCATGTTTTCCCTTGCGTTTTTGTTCTTCGCCCTCCCTCTCCACTTCCCGATTTTCCCAGATGTTCATTGAAATCGACGTTTATGACGAACGAGCAACACACACCCATACCCATACGGGGGTCGTTGGGAGGAGGACTGGCTATGGGCATGGGTGCACGTTTTCGGACCCTGGGGAACGCCCCCGTTTGAGCGGGGACCCCCATCCGACAACACGCACCCATAGCCCTCTCCGACCCCTCTATGGGTATGGGTGTGTGTTGTTGGTTCGTCAGTTTAGTTGTGCCTGTGTTTTCTTCCCCTCCTGACTAACCAGGCGGCGACATCGAAACCATCGGTCCTGCTGAATCGATGGGAGGCGGGGGGTAAGGTTCGCGCTTCGCCACGTGCTTTCCGAATTCCGAAACCACCCCCCGCCGCCCATCGAGTTGCCTGAATCGTGGATCGGCGAAGGGATAGCCGGACCCAAGACAGAATAACACCCGACAGAAACATGAGACCATCCGCCGGCCAAGCCGAAAAACACTCGAGGGCACCCTCCCTGGTTGCAGGCAAACATCCAACAAACACGAACACATGAGGGCACCCTCCCCGAACCGACCCTCGAATTTACATTCCGGTCCAACTGTCGTGTTCGGATGCCGCCGCTGACTAAAACAGCCCCGATGCCGCGACCCCGAGCCAGAACGGCAATGGGAAAAGGAAGCCATTAAAAGAGACATGGACCAAGGCAAAGCGATGAACGACCGTTCGAGTCTGATGTTCAAGCGAGTCTGCTCGTACCTCGCTGGTTCGGGCGCGCAGAACCAAAACAGGAAAGCTAAACAAAGCCAGGCTTAGGAGACCTTCTACTGACCAGGCATCGCTAAACAATTACAAACATAGACAAGCGTAGCGTAAAAAGGGGTTCTGCTGACCCCACCATGCCGAAAATTGATGAAAGAACCCTCGACGATCCGGGTTCCTAATGCCAGATTGCGCTTTTGAGACCTTCTAGTGACAAGATTCCAACACAAAACTTCATAGGGGAGCGGAGGGCCCTCTACTGACTGGCCCCCCCATTAAAACTTGCGAGGCGGCGCGCTCTTCTGCTGGGGCACGCATCGCGCAACGACTGCCTCGCACGAAAGCCCTCTCACTGGTGTGCCCCGTTCTTCTTGCACTCTCATTGGCCGAATCGCAGTCGCGTGCAAAGATACGCGGGCCACTGCGTCTCTCTTCCTGATGGACTGCGCCGCGCTCGCGAACGCAATTCGCGACGCGCGCGTCGGCCGCTGCATTCGCGAACATGGTCCGGGACATTCGACGCCAGGCGGTTTGCCCAGTGGCGTCGTCGTCCCTGTTGAGGTCGCTGCGACGGAAGGTCTGCGCTGTCTTCGTTGCGCCGCTCCGCGCTCGACCTCACTGCAGGGCGCTCGCGCGCGCGCTCCCCCTCCATGATGTCGAGGATGAGCCCTCGGCCGATGCCGCTCTTGGTCAAGGGGTCGCTCCTGGTCAGGACGTCGGAGACCTGTTTGGTGCGTGGCTGGTCTGCTGGCCACTGCGGGCGGCATGCCGCGCTATTCTCCGACGGCCGCCGCGCGCGGCCCATGGCCCAGGCGGCGAAACGGGCGCGCCGTCCGCGACCAGCGCGGACCCCCCGCCGGCTCGTCGGCCTTCGACTTGACCAGGTCGACGCACCCAATGGAGATCGGCGCGTCGATGTATCGGTCCTGGTCGAGCGTCGCTGCCCCGTCGGCGCTGCGTTCATGGAAGACTCCGCATTGCCGAAGACGCCCCCGATGTGGCCGACGAGTCGGTCGACGTGCCCCATGCGTCCTGCGACTCTTGGAGGGTTGCCAATATGCTCGGACAGCGCAAGCACTCACTCCGAACCTCACGTTTGGCATGGAACGCACGGCCCCGCCGCGTCGGCTTGGCGATGCACTCGGGCGAGCGCGTGACCCTGGCGAGATTCATGGAGAAAGATCCGCGCGCGCCCTTGCAGCCCGCGCCTGGCTCGACGCAGCGCAGGCACTCGGTCCGCTCGTCGAAAGACTCGTAGCCTGGAGCCTGCCTGAGGATTGCAGCACTGCCGGGCGGCAGGGTGAAATTCACCTCTCGTAGTGCTTCGACCTGCCCCTTCATCTCGGCATGAGTCATGCCCTGTGGAAAGCCTGCTCGACGTCCACGGCGACCTACACTTGGTCTGGGCGACAAGCCGCCCCCAAGGACGGAATGCGCAGGGGCGCCCGGTTCGCCGCGCGGGCGAACGTCCCCAGGGCTCCGGCGCCCATGTCGCGGAAGCCTCTCAGCGTCTCGCGGCACAGGATGATCCTGGCTCTTTTGCCGTTGGGCCCTTTTCGGCGCTTCCACGTAAAAGCGCGGCTGGGGCCCGCGACGCTCCGAGCGCCTTGCACGCGCCCCAGGTCGGGAGTTCCTCGAGGGCGGCGACTACCTCTTTGGACAGTCTCGACGCCTCCCCCTCGTTTGAGAGATCGGCGTCGCTCTTGGTTGCCGCGGTCTTGACGGCGGCGCGGCTGTGGCGGGTGCGTCGACAAAGTAGTTACTCTCGTGGCAGCTCGGGAATGCCTCTCGCACCCTGGGGTCCAAGTGCAACTTCGCGCGTTATCCGCTTGCCACGCTCGTCTAGGAAGGCGCCGCGCAGGTAATTGCGACGCTGCGCACGGATGGGCCGCCCCTGGCGACGCGCCCCCAGGTGCCAGGGCCATTCGCTCGAATGCTCGACAGCGGCGCGAACCATCTGCTGGCTGTCGGTGCTCGCCAGCTCCCGCAGCTCCGGGGCCCAAGCCTCCGCACCCTCGCCATCCTACCAGGCTGCCAGGATCACCTCGATGTGGCCGGAGAAGTCGCTGTCAACCTCTTCGGGCATCGCCGACAGGGCTGATGGTGAACCGCCCTCGGTGAAGTTGGCAGCGCCCCCGTGGACTCTGATAACGCAGTCATCGGCCGCCCCGCCCTGGCCCTGTCCAGCGCTGGCTTCTAGTAGCTGTTCGCCACCCAGGACAAACTGGGCGATGCGAGCTTCCTTGCACTGCTCGCCGTCTAAGGCTGCGGGCGTCGAACTTGACGCCGACAAAGCGCAGTTGGCGGACGCCCCCTAGGTTACGAGGGAACAACCAAATCACCAGAATGCCGTTGCAGCCCGGCCAGTCGCCCACAGATTTCCGACCGCGCAGGAGATGCACGGCTCGACGCCAGGTAGCGGCAAGCACACGCTGGACAAATGGCGCAATGCATCGAGGACGTCGGGGCGTTGCCGAGCCTGCTCGGTCAGCTGCTTGCCCCCTTCATCCTCCCAGTGGCCGAAGGTCCTGGCATCCGCGCCTGGCGCGACGTGCGCTATCAAGTCCTCTGCGCGATCCCGGGCCAGGCCTGCTCGCGACATGCCAGGGCCCACATCGTCGAAGACGGCACCGATGAAGGCGCGTGCGCCCTGCAATCTGCAGACCATCTCGGCGCTGCGGCATGCGACCGCGACCTTGCCTCTGGCCGGGCCCGCAGAGAGGGCAGCGCCGGGCCTGCCCAGCCTGGCGCGGCCTTTGAGCTAAGAGGCCAATGAATCTGCGCCTGATCACCCGCGTTGAAGCGCCTCTCTACTGGCCCCTCTACGGCCTCTGTGGCGCGTGCCCGGAAGGCGCGGCTATCGCGGGCGATCGAAACAGCATCGACGACGCGATGCAGGGCGAGGTCAAAGATGCGCCACTGCACTCGGCCGGGCCGCACTTCACTTCGCCCGGCCAGCATGGAGTCGAAGTTGGCGGTAATGCTTTCGCGCTCCAGCTGCTCCCCCGAGTGCAGTGCGCAGGCGACGCAGCTGATGGCGGCGATGGCGCCCGCCCCGATGGCCCTCCACCCAGAGCGGGGCCCCCGCCCAGGCGTCGTGGAGGCGCGGCGGCCCTGGTGACCACCAACGGCGATGTTCTGGCAATGAACCTCGGAACCGTCGCGGGCACCTGTCCCTGGCATTCTCCACCTCGTCACCGTATTGAATTGAGTCTTTTCTTCTGTCGTGCGATTGGTGCGCGGACTGCGCTCGGAGCGCTCCGCCAAACAATGGCGGGCGAACTCATCGTGTGTCACATTATGATTATACTGAACGCTGCCGACATTTGATCGCCAACAGGAGTGCGCATAGGAATCCAGGTCGGCCAAGAAACAACGACCGCGTAGGAAACGTTGACGGTCATGCCCCAGAGAACCGATTAACAACTAGTTCCAAATTTGTGCCACGGTCCCCTGAAAGGATGGCAACATGATTGCCCGACCCTCCTCTGCGTTCTCGCTCTTTCCTGCGCGCCCTCCACCCCCCGCCGGTTTCCGCAACGCTGTTGCGGACAGTCTGGGGCGCGTCGCCGACGCCGAAGATGTGAGCATCGGATCGAACGATTGATTGACATTGCCCGCGAAACCCGCACGCGGGTGCAATAAAGGCGATGCGTCCTTTGTCTTCCCCGTCGGGCTTCCGCAACATAATTACGGACTTCGGGGCCCCGTGTCGGCGCCGCGAGCGTGGAGGTCAGATCGCTCGACGGCGGCGCCCGCAAGAGGCTGCCATGACGACGAAGGGACACCAAGCCTTTTCGAACACAGTTCGAGAATACCAAGGGAGGAGGCCAGTGGGCGGTGGCGCCGTCCTTCTCGAAATTGTCTTTGTTGCGGTCGGTGTGTTGGGTCTGTCTCGCCGGTGTTGGCGGTTGGGCCTGCGGGCCCCGCCGGCCCGTCGAGGCGGGGCGAAGTGAACGACCAACACGATCACGACGAGGGAAAAGCAAGTACGCTCGCCGCGAACACGGTGGGGAGCCTCGCGGGCCATGGCTGGCGGCGAGTGGTCGCGGAGCGGGAGTCTCCGCTACCAACTACGAACGAAAGTGCGCGGTAATGGAAGATATTTGTTTTATGAATACAAAATAATACCCTGTAGAACACGGTTGGAAATACATCGCATATACATATAGCAGTTACAACTTGCCGCGTCCCGGAACCACAATAACAATAGGAAAAGTAGACCACCAAGCGAAGCAAAGCAAGGGCAAAACGATGAATTACCGTTCGAGTGCGACGAAGATGAGCACGACGAGGACGCGTAGGATGAGGGGGACCTTCTACTGGGGTGTAGCCCGACGGCGCGTGCAACGCAGGGGGATGAGACAGAACAAGCGAGGAAAAAGAGGAGGGGAGGAAACTGAGGAGGAAGACGGAGAGAAAAACAGGAGGAAAGACGGTGACGTGGAGGAAGACCGGGGACATGGATATGTTTCGGGCGGGCAGCGACCGCCACTCCGCCACAGTCGGCCTCGCGCCGCCCGGGCGGAAGTAGCCCCCGAGCCGCGTGACGTCCCCGGCTGGCCGCACGTGCCGGAAGGGCGAACAAGAAACCCTGAGATCTGGGCGGTGCACGTGTGTCACGCCAGGGTTTTACCAGAAGGACGAGGAAGCGGACGACGCAGACGAGGAGGAGGAGGACAACAACAAGGAGGACAAGGAGGAGGAGGAGGAGGAGGGGGAGGAAGAGGAGGAAGAGGAGGAGGAGGAGGAGGAGGAGGAGGAGAAGGAGAGGGAGGAACAGGAGAAGGAGAGAGGAACTGGAGGGAGGAAGAGGAGGAGGAGGAGGAAAATGATGAGGACGAGGAGGAAGAGGAAGACGAGGAGGAAAACAACGGAAAAAATCGACGGCGAAGGAAGCAATGCCGACACGTTGGACGTATGCACGAGGGCGGATCCAGGCCATCGCGGGCGGATCCAGTTCGGAAAATGCCACATCTGTCGCATTTTCCGCGATGGCCTGGGGGCTCGACCCCAAGCAAAAAATGCGACGCCGGGATCAGAGCGGTTTCCTTCATGGAGATCCTCCCTCGTGCAGCCGTCCAGCGTGTCGGCCTTGCTCTCCTCGCCGTCGTCCTCCTCCTTTCCTCGTCGTCCTCCCCCTCCTTCTCCTCCTCCTGCTCCTCCTGCTCCTCCTGCTCCTCCTGCTCCTGCTCCTGCTCCTGCTCCTGCTCCTCCTCCTCCTCCTCCTCCTCCTCCTCCCCCTCTCCTCCTCTTTATCCTCCTCCTCTTTATCTCCTCCTCCTCTCCTGCTCCTCTCTTTATCCTCCTCCTCCTCCTCCTGCTCCTCCTGCTCCTCCTGCCTGCTCCTGCTCTGCTCCTGCTCCTCCTCCTCCTCCTCCTCCTCCCTCCTCCTCCTCCTCTCCTCCTCCTCCTCCTCCTCCTCCTCCTCCCCCCCCCCCCTTTTCGCCCGTGCCGACGCCATTCGATACTGGGCGAGGGAAAAGCCCAGTGGGCGCACGGGGCGCCGCCATGACCTGAACTCGAAAAGCACCCCCTGGGTAGCCCCTTATCCAGTAAATGGCGGGACGACAAGGGCCGGGGATGTTCGCCTTCGCGCTCAGGGCAGGCGCGGCCCTCCCCGGGGAGACGGGGCCGCGCGGGCCAAGATGCCCATCCGCGTCGATGAACTAGCGCGGGCGCCCTCTTTTGGTGCCTGAGGCATGGGTGGCAGCACCGGCGACCGCGCATCCGCCGATTTCGCGCGCTTGCCTTCGTCGCGAGGCAGTCGCCTCAGAAGCGCAGAACGGCGGCAAGGCTGGCGGCCCTGCGCGCCCACATCCCCCCGGTTCTGGTACTTTGTTTTCTGTGGGTGCTGCCTGACGGCAGCGCAATTCAGCGCGCGCGCGCCGAATCTGCACGCCTGCCCACGTCACGAGGCAGATGCCTTCATGGGCGCTGCCCGGTGGCAAAGCCAGCGGCTCCAAGACGCTGCCAGGCGGAAAGGCCCGCGGCCCTGGACCTTCTCGCGCCGAACCGCCGCCAAGGTTCGCATTCTTGCGGGCGCGGGCTGGCGGCGATGCCGGCCATCGCGCGCCCGCAGATCATGCGCGCCCGCATCCGTCGCGAGGCCGCTGCCTCGGGGCGTCGCCCGGCGGCGAGGTCGGGAGCCCCGCGCGCTCCCGTGGCCCCCTGGGCCCCCCGAGCGCCGCGTTCTGTTCTCTCTCGGGCGCTGGCTGGCGGCCGCGCCGGCATTCGCGCGCCCGCAGTCGCCGCGTGCGCTGGCCCGCGTCACGAGGAGTTGCCTCGCGGACGCGGCGCCGCGGCAAAGCCGGCGGTCCTCCGCGCCTTGGCGAGACCCGCGGTGCCGCGGCTTGCGTGCTCATGCACGCGGTCCGGCGGCAATGCTGGTCCGCGCGAATCCGCGAGCCGCGCGCGCGTGGTCGCTTCAGAGTCGCGGCGCGGCGGAAAGGCCGGCGGCCCCGCGCGCTCGCATCCGCCCCGTTATCGCACGTCGTCTCCTGCGGGCGCTGCCTGGCGGCGAAGCCAGTTGGCGCGCGTTCGCCGAGCCTGCGCGACTGCCCGCGTCGCGAAGCAAATGCCTCAGGGGCGTTGCCCGGCGGCAACTGCTACCGAGGTCCGTCTCCTCTCGCGCGCTCTGGCGCCGAACTGCCACCGAGGTTCATCTCCTATCGGGCGTTTTCTAGCGGCGGATCCGGCCATCGTGCGTCCGCAGATTCGTCGCGAATCAAATTCCTCGAGGAGGCAGGCCGGCGGCTAGGCCGGCAACCCCACGCGCTCGCACCCCCCGCATCTCACGCCCCGTCTGGTGGGAGCCGTCTCCGGCCCCTCGGAGCCTTGTTGGGGGCGCGGCGGAGCCTGGCGGGGCCCGCTCAGGGCCGTCTCGGGCCCCACGCGGGCCCCGCGAGGCGCCCGGACCAATATTCAGATAACCGTGGTCATCTTAATATCGCTCGTGGCACTCTCGACGGCCTCTCGGGCATGGGGGCGCCTCTCCGGGCTCGCCCGGGGGCTTGATCCGGGCCTCGAGCGGGCTCCGAGAGGCCCCCGCTGAGATGCCCGGGCGGCCGTGGTCAGCGGAACATCTTTTCGGCCCCCTCTCGAGGACCTGCCGGGGCCCCTGAGTCGCCCACCCAGGGCGGCCCCGCGGCGATCGCAGCGGCCCCCGCGGCCCTGGGGGGCTGCCCTGCTGCGCCTTCAACTCCATCAGCGCCGCTGCCAGCGCCCTCCCAGGCACGCCCGGCGGCCCGCGAGGCCTCGGGGGGCCCCGCGGGTGGCCTCGGCAGCGGGCGCATGGGCGAAACGGTTGATGCAGGGCGGCCCCGCGGCGATTTCGGCGGCCCCCGCGGACTGGAGGGCAGCGGCCCAAGTTAGGAGGCAACTACTGGGAAGCTTTCGTCGGAAAAATTGAAAAGGATGAAGCCCCATTTAGGAGCTATTACGCCAGAGTGGGCCTCGGACTAAGCAGGATTAGTGCGGATTACGCGGGATCAAGCCGGATTAAGCGGGATTGCGCCGGATCAAGCCGGATTGAACCGGATGAAACCAGATTTCGGACCAGGGCGAAAACAGAATTTGACCTCCCAGGAGTTGCATCCGAACCCAAGGGCCCCGGCGGCGGCGCGGGCATGCGGCTGCACGGACGAGATCGCCCACGCAGGGCGGCCCCGTGGCGATCACGGCGGCCCCCGCGGCCACGGTCGGCTGCTCCGCTGCGCCCCCAGCTCCATCGACGCTGCTGCCAGCGCCCTCCGAAGCACGCCAGGCAGCCCACGAGGCCTCGGGAAACCCCGCAAGTGGCCTCGGCGGCGGCTGCATGGACGAAATCATCCACGCGGGGCGGCCCTGCGGCGATCGCGGCGGCCCCCGCGGCCTTGAGGGCGGCGCCCCAGGGGCCTGGCGGCGGCCCAGGAGTCTGCGGCAATCTCATGTGCAGCAGCAGCAGTAATGTCAAGCTCCTGTTTACTGGCAACCGGCGCAACAATTTCAATAGTTGCCCCTTCTGAAAATGCGCATTTCCCTCAAAAGCGGGAAGCCTGAGATCGATAGTTTCTCGTGTCGGAGCGTGCGCCCGCTCGTCTCAGACTGCGCCGCTTACTGGCCGCCGCCCCACCAGTATGGCTATGGTCCGCCCCGTCCACCCTCAGCCGGGCGATCCTGCCTGCCTGAGAGCTGCCTACCCGTGTCACCCCTGGGGTGGCGATCCGACCTGCGATGGCAGGCCCCCCTTGTCAACCCTAAGATGGCGCCCTGGCCTGCTGCAGAGCAGATCTCCATGCTGCCCTGACGCGGAGCGGGCCCCTCCCCCATCACCGCCCAAAGTGGTAATCCTTCCTGCCGTTGTAGCAGGCCCCAGTGAGATGTCCCATCTGTGGTAGCAGGCCGTCCTGCCCTGTGGCCCCCAGTGAGCTGCCCTGGGCCCCCCCCACAATGTTACGGAGCCAACGTCTGAAGCTATTATGTGGGATAACAGTCCATCCTCTGATCATGTGGTGGGACACGCAGCATGAACTTCCACTTGTACGATATCAGGAGATAAGGGCTATCATGAAACCCTCCCCGCCAAACCTCATGTGTCGAATAGAGGTGGCTGTCACGGGGTATGTTGACCACGCATACCACCAGCCGACACCAGGCGCCAACAAAAGTTCCTGCACAGGCTCAGGGACCAGAAGGTTTGTCGTTCAACCTTCATGAGACCCTCCGCAGCGTTATGCTTACCCTCAAGGGCATTAGCACTACACTGCAATCCAAATCCTCCTTTTTCTTCTCCTCCTCCTCCTCCTCCTCCTCCTCCTCCTCCTCCTTATCCTCGCTCCTCCGGGGTCTGGGGCTCTGGTCGTGACTTTTCGCTGTGTTGCCTATTTTTCGCAACGCCGAATCTCAGGGCAGCGACACGAGCGTCGACCCTTGGAGGCCCGCGCAAAGGCCTTTGGGCGGCGCGGGACCCCCCCTCCAAAATCGGGGAGACGTAAGACCCGGTTACGGGGGACTCGGAAATCCCCGACGAGGTCGTCGAAAAAATGACGAGGCCGAGCCTGCATTTTGACGAGGCCTCCCGCTGCAGACATCCCACGAAACTCCTCCTCGTCAAAATCCGAGGCGCGGTCGTCAAAAAACGGTGGCGAACCCGAGTCCCGGCAAACCCGGGTCTTACGCTCCCCCGACAAAAGGGGGGGCGGCGCCTCGGGTGCCGCCAGGGAGGCGCCCCGCCCCGCCCCGAGAACTCCGCGCGGGCCTCCGAAGGCCGCCAGCTGCGCAGATCTTGATGCCCTCAGATGTCCACCCGCGCGCTGGCCAGCTGGTCCAGCAAGGCTCCGGCCTCGATGGGATCGGGGATCTCCTGACCCGGGTCGACCCAGACCCGGGTCAGCCAGGGCTTGCAGAATCCTGCAAGATCCTGCAAGACCCTGCACCCAAACCCAGGTCAATGCGAAGGATCCTGCAAGAACCTGCAGGATCCTGCACCCAAGCCCGGGCCAATGGGAGCCTGGCCCTGCAGGATCCTACAAGATCTGGCGGTCTGGCTGACCCCCGTTTGCATTGACCCCCGTCTCAAAACTCCCGATGGGAGGCAACAGGGGGGGGGGCCGGCTCAGGGGACGAACCATCAGCCTGGAGTCGGCGACGCCTTGCAGGTAGATCGGCGATTGGCCCCCGGCAGCAGATCCAGACGTTCTGGGCGGAGTGGGCTGTCGGGCCCCTATCCGCGAGGAGTGGGCAAGTGGGGGCCGATGCATCCCCCTCCCGGAGCCTATCCCCCCCTGAACGTCGCCCCCTGGCTCTCGGGCAATAACTCGGCGCCCCTTCGGGACGATCTGGGCACCCCCGGAACGCCCTCAGCGAGGCGCAACTGCTGGAAGGCATCCCGAGGCTGGCAGACCGCCGAGAACGTAAACCCCTAGCGTCGCCCCCCTCCAGGAGATCCTCCCGCTCCTCGGAGGGTTTCTGCCCCTGGGGCCGTTCTGGGAGGCTCCTCCTCGACACGGTCTCGGGCTCCTCTCGAGATCGCGGCCCAGACGCACCTCATGGGACGTCTGGGGGTGCCTTTCCAGGGGGGATCCAGGAGCCACAGGATTTGGACGCCCGAAATGGGTACCGAAACAATGGGTACAATGCCCAACAAAAAATGTTGTCCCGAACCAACAGCGGCCGCTGTTGGACAGGCGGCCTCCTGTCCCGAATGGACACAGGCCGCGGCGGCGTGGACAGCGAGCCCTGTTCAAAGTGAACAAGATCCGCTGTTGGGCATTGTACCCATCCTTTCAGTACCCATTTCGGGCGTCCAGACAGGACGCCCGCGGGGAGACCAAGAAGGACCGATACCGCTACTCCCCGGACCTCTACCGGGGTGCGTTCTGACCAGGATTCCGAGGCGAATCCAGCGGTGGCGACGAGGGCCTTTCGGGAGGCCCCAAAAAGGGAAAAAACATGCGAGGGGGCAGAGGCACGGGTGCCTCTTCCTCCTCTGACGATCGTGGCCCCCAGTCGTCCGGGGAAATCGAAGGGTACCGATACCGCCCCCCTCCGGGGAAATCGAAGGGTACCGATACCGCCCCCCTCCGGGGAAATCGAAGGGTACCGATGCCGCTACGCCCCGGGCCTCTCCCGGGGCGCGTTCCGGCCAGGATTTGCCGAGGCGGATCCTGCGGCGGCGGGCCTCCCCGGGGGCATTGTACCCATTCTTTCAGTACCCATTTCGGGCGTCCAAATCAGCCCGCGGGATTCTTGTTCAAAATGAACAAGATCCGCTCGCCCGCGGGGAGACCAAAAAAGACCGATGCCGCTACGCCCCGGGCCTCTCCCGGGGCGCGTGCCGGCCAGGATCTGCCGAGGCGGATGCCGCGGCGGCGAGGCGCAACTGCTGGAAGGCATCCCGAGGCTGGCAGACCGCCGAGAACGTAAAAACCTCGAGCGTCGCCCCCCTCCGGGGAAATCGAAGGGCACCGATGCCGCTACGCCCCGGGCCTCTCCCGGGGCGCGTTCCGACCAGGATTTTCCGAGGCGGATCCTGCGGCGGCGAGGCGCAACTGCTGGAAGGCATCCCGAGGCTGGCAGTCCGCCGAGAACGTAAAAACCTCGAGCGTCGCCCCCCTCCGGGGAAATCGAAGGGTACCGATGCCGCTACGCCCCGGGCCTCTCCCGGGGCGCGCTCCGGCCAGGATTTGCCGAGGCGGATCCTGCGGCGGCGGGCCTCCCCGGGGGCCCATTCTTTCAGTACCATTTCGGGCGTCCAAATCAGCCCGCGGGATTCTTGGTCAAAATGAACAAGGTCCGCTCGCCCGCGGGGAGACCAAAAAAGACCGATGCCGCTACGCCCCGGGCCTCTGCCCGGGGCGCGTTCTGGCCAGGATTTTGCCGAGGCGGATCTCCTGCGGCGGCGGGCCTCCCCCGAGGGGGGCCCATGAAAAGGAAAGGGGGAGCACGTGCGGAGGGCAGCGGTTTGGGTACCTGGTCCTCCTCCGACCCGCAGCCTGGCCTTCGGTCGGGCCTGTCCCCCTACAGGAGGATTTTTGGCGAAAAATGGGTTTGAGGCGAAAACTGAAGAATAGAGAAAAAATGTTGTTCCTCCTCCGACCCGCAGCCTAGCCTCAGGTCGGCCCTGTCCCCCTACAGGAGGATTTGAGGCGAAAACTGAAAAAGAGCAAGAAAAGATAGCCTGACATACGCAGAGATGGTCCAAACATCGTCCCCCGAGTTTTTCTTCTTACTATTTTTGGATACTCCTCCTGTAGAGGGACAGGCCCGACGTAAGCCTGAAATACGCAAAAATTGTTAACAAATCGTCCCCAGAGTACCTTTTTACTATTTTTGGAATCTTCCTCCTGTAGAGGGGCAGGCCCGACGCAAGCCCAGCCCCACCCCGCGTTGCCCCCGAGGCCTGACCCAGCGGCCGCGCGAAGGCGGCCTCGCAGCCCGCGCCCAGCACGGCCGGGCGTCCCGCCAGCGCTTCGTGCAGGCCCGCGGCGGGCAGGGCCCGCAGCCGGCGCAGGGCGCGGAAGGGCGGCTCCATGTCCCGTCGGCGGCAGTACGATCAGGTCGGGCCTGTCCCTCTTCAGGTGGGGAAATCCGAAAATGATCACAAAAAAAAAAAAAAAAAAAACGTCTGGGGGCGAGTTTGGGGAGTATTCTGGACTATTTGGGAGCATTTGGGGGGGTATTTGTTTCGCCCAAAATCCCCCTGTACGGGGACATGCCCGACCTGACAGCACGAGAACTTCGCCCAGGCACGGCACCGTCGACCCGTATCAGAAGGATGCGCGGTAAGCATGCAAGGGCCTTGGAGGGCAACTTCGAAGCTTCCCGAGCGGGGCGCGGCCAGCGAAAGTGGACAAGAGAGGACCGAGGAGGCAAGGATGCAAGGGTAACCTTGGGAAGGTTGCCCATCCTTACCACGCGAACGTTGTCTCATTCGTCGTTTCGCCATTGGGCGGAAGGGGGGGGAGGGGGGAGGGGGGGTCTGGCTCCAGACCTCTGCTTAGTGCGACTGTTTGCAACAGTGCGTCCAATGGGGGGGGACTCCACCTTCTCGAAACAGGCGCCCCAAACAGCCAAAATCTGTTCCAGGGGGGGGGGGGGTGCGAGGGCCCGCGCCGATCGGCAAGACAACGAATCAGAGAAAGATCGCCATGCGGGTCGACTGTACCATGTTTGGACTTCCTTCAGAGCCCCGTTCCAACGCGGTGCGGTGCGTAGTTTCTCGGCTCCGCGGGTCCCCTGAGGACCGAGCCGAAAAGTCTGCGTCGTGCCACTTCTGGGCCGATGTTCCCCGACACCTTGGGGAGACGCCAACGCGGTAGGGTGAACACAAGTCGTCCGCAGAGGCAGGAGTCGAAGACGACGGCGAACACGACTGAGACGGCGGCGACGATGATGGTGGATGAGGACAAGATCCCGGTACCGATATCGATGCCCTTCTCTCGTCGCCACGGCTGGAGTCGCCTCGAAGCTCTGGACAGAGCGCACCCCGGGAGAGGCCTCTCCGTTTTCCATCGGCGGCAGGGGTCCACGACGACGGCGGCGACGAGCGCGACAGCGGCTCTGACTGCGACGACGTTGGCGGCGGCGGCGCGGAACGGCGGCTCCACTTCCCGTCGGCGGCAGGAGTCGAGGACGACGGCGAACGCAGCAGCGACGGCGACCCAAAATCTCCGACGACTCATCTTTACAAAACAAATCTGGGACATTTTCCTTGATTTCGGCCCCTAGGGCCAGTTATCGGGCCCCAGGGGGCCATCAGAAATGCATCTGGGAAGCAGCGCTGCCCCCAGGGAAGCTATCGGGACCTCGGGGGCCGCGGACTGAAAAAAATTACACCGGCGGATGTCAGAGACTGCGGCGACGCCTATGACAACGGAGACAACGGGGGCGACATTGGCGGCAGCGGCGTCGCGGGGGAAGGGAGGCGTACTGCCAGATCTAGGACAGAAAAACATCCTCCAAGCACATGAGACCCTCCGCTGGCCAAACCACCCAAAACCATAAGATCACTGACCCCCAGGATGCACAGGAACATCCAACAAACACGAAGAGCAGTAGGGCACCCTCCCCGAACCGACCTCGATCTTATACCTCGGTCCGACTGTAGTAGGAGGAGGAGGAGGAGGAGGAGGAAGAGGAGGAGGAGCGAGGAGCGAGGAGCGAGGAGCGAGGAGCGAGGAGCGAGGAGGAAGGTTTGCAGATGAGATTCGGGCCGGTGCACCCTGTGGCGCGGGGCCCCCCAGGGGCGACGCCGGAGGCGCGGCCCGGATGCTGAGACCGCTTTGGACTGCTCGGGGGGCCTGTTGAGGCTGGCTGGAGGTACTCGAGGGGGTTGTTGAGGCCAGCTGGACTCCCATCGGCGGCGAGCGGGGGGGGAAGTGAGGAGGGGCGGGCCTTCTCGGCAGGCTCGGGAGTCCCCCGGCCTTCTCAGAAGTTTCCCAGGCCTTCCCCGGAGACACAGAAGACAACTTCCCAGAAGGCGCGAGGGCTTCTGAGAAGTCCCGCCGCCCTCTGAGAAGGCCTCCTCCTTCTCATTTCCCCCCTTCCGAAAAGGCCCGCCCCTTCTCACTTCCCCCCCTCGCTCGCCGCCGATTCTTCGCTGTCGCGGAAAACTCCGGAGTCAATCATACAGCCCTCCGCGTCGCTCGGGGACTTTGCTCACCACGGTAAACGAAAGATCCTGATCGCAACACGTCCTGGACCCTGGGCTGGGACGCACAGAGACATACTAATAATATATGTCCTCCTTGGAGGCGCGCGTCCGACCCAAACATATAGTATACCCATCTTGTCGTATATCGTTTCCCGAGCGGTGTGGCCAGAAACCGCCCGCCACGACGCATATACTATAAGATTTCTCGGTGCGCGCATCGCCCCCGGGGGGGCGACCCACACATAGTATAAGTATGTTGGGGTGACGCCGATGGGCCTCCCCCCTGGGGCCTGCTCTTCCTCCGAGCCGACTCTGGCGGTCCCAGGGCCCATGGAGGGCCTCAGGAGGCCGAAGACGGCGAAACATGACCTCAGGACCTTCTGGACAAAAAAACGTTGATTTCTGTATAAAGATAAAGTCATACAGTTTAAAAAAAACTTCACACGAAAATTCCTTCACTTTGAATGTCAACCCTATCCAAGTGCTTGCTGCCCACGTGGCAAAATCCGCCGACCCCAGAGGCGTGCGCGGGAAATCGTGCCTTCGATCCCCACCTCACGAGAGAGGTGCGTCCCCATCCCCCCCAGCATGCAGTTTCACGCCCGGATCCGACCCCGTCCCGGACCTCCCCGCCGACACCCTGGCCTTCGGGAGCTTCTGGGCATCCCAGCATGCGACTTCACGTCCAGATCCGGCCTCGTCCACGACCCCCCCTGCCGGCATCCTCGCCCTCGGAGGCTGCGTCCTAGAGGCCTTCCACCGTGCAGTTTCACGCCCAGGTCCGACCCCGTCCCAGACCCCCCTGCGGACATCCTGGCGCTCGGGAGCGCGGTTTCTGGACCCCCCCTAGTCGTAAGTCGGGCGTGTCCCCCTGCAGGCGGAGTCTGGACGAAACAATTACAAGCAGATGCCCGTAAACGTACTCCAAAACAGTGAACGCATGATCAAAGAAATCGCCCCCCGACGATTTGTTTTGAGAACTCTTGAGTATTCCTCCTGTAGAGGGACAAGCCCGACTTAACCCCAGTCATCACCCCCCTCTTGGCCGCCCCCGAAAGACGGGGTTGTGAGAGAGTTCTTAGAAAGGCCCCCGGCCGCCCTCACGGACCCTGTACACCGCGGCTGCCCGGCCCGAAGAACAACGGTACTCCCTGGGGATCCTGCCTCGCTTCTCCGATGAATGACGGCTGCGCACCATGGCCGCCAGGCCCAACGCGTGCCGGTGCCTCCTGGAAATGCCGCCTTGCTTCTCCGGCGGATGACGACTGCATGCTGTGGCCGCTGAGTCCAAGGCGTGCCGGTGCTGCCGTGGGATCCTGCCTCGCGTTCTCGGAACACTACTTGTTCTTCGAACGAAGGCAAGACAGGACCAACCTCGGGTTGAGACGGGCGGGAAGCCGAGAATCTCTGGGGCCTGGCAGGTTCGGACAACGCATCAGGTGCCACGGCAGCCTCAGAGCGTTCCAGAACATCTCCTCCTCAGGCTGGACCCCTGCTCCCCCCTTCTGAATAGGGGGCGTTGCAGTGGAACCGACCCGGCCCAGGGGGGGGGGGGGAACGTCGACGACGAGCGGGGGATGGAGGGTCGATGCGTTCCCCCTCCTCCTCCTCCTCCTCCTCTCCTCCTCCTCCTCCCTCCTCCCTCCTCTCCTCCCCTCTCCTCCTCCTCCTCCTCCTCCTCCTCCTCCTCCTCCTCCTCCTCCTCCTCCACCTCCTCCTCCTCCTCATCCCCCTCAGACGTCGCCCCCTGATGCTCGGGTCATAGCTCGGCTCCCCGTCGGCCCTTCGGGGCGGCCTGGGCACCCCCGGAACGCCCTCTCGGCGAGGGGCATCTGCTGGAAGGCATCCCGAGGCTGGCAGACCGCCGAGAGTGTCCGAAAACCTTCTCTATCACATCCCAAAGACCCTACAGTCGGGGCGTTGACCTAAGGAACCCTAAATAAGGAACGAGGCCCCTTTTCTCCATAAGTTGAACTTCGATTTCCCATCGAGAACATAGGGAAACCCTGAGGCAAGCTGTGAAACACTTAAGGAACGCGGAGCCCCTCCCCAACGAAAAGGGTTCCTTCTTCAGCGCCCCGACTGTACGCTGCGTCGCCCCCCTCAGCCTAGCCCCACCTAGCGTTGCCACCGAGTCCCCACCTGACTTGACTTGACCTGCCCCGCCCCACCCACCCCTCCCGCACCCTGAAGGCACCCAGGGACACACAAATAAATAGACACCAAGGGAGAACAGTCAGCTGAAGGCACCCAGGGACACACAAATAAATAGACACAAACCCCAGGATTCCAAATATGTTCCTATATTTTCTGTGTCTTCGTCCTCCCCCCCACTGCCCATACTTTCCTATATCTGCCTGGGAATCGACGATTAACGGTTTCTGTGTGGTTCTTCCCCTCCTGATCAGCAGGGGGAGCGAGTCGGCCGAGAGACGATTTGGACGCCCAACATGTGTGCTGCAACAATGGGTTCAATACCCAACAACAAACGTTGTCCAACGCCGACAGCGGCCGCTGTTGGGCTGGCGGCCCTCTGCCTTGCATAGACAACGTCCGCGGCCACACCGACAGCGAGTCCTGCTCAAAACGAACAGGACATGCCGTCTGTCTTTCCGTACGAATTTCGATCGCACCGAGGGAAGATAGCAAAGGAGGGTCAACGAATCAGCTCACGCAGCTGGTTTGATTTTCCCGGCGCCAGGGGCGCCGATGTTCGGGAGCCTTGAGACGGGGGTCAGCGCAAACGGGGGTCAGCCAGGGCACCCGATCCTGCAGAATCCTGCGAAGACCCCCTCTGGCTGACCCGGGTTCGCGAGCCGCCCGTGGCCGCGAGGCGGCCGCGCATATTCGTGGACCCGGGTTTGCGACGACCTGCGTTGCAGACTTTTGCTCCTGCATTGTCGGGAGCGGCAAAGAGGGGGGTGTCCAAGAGGGGCCAGTGCAAATCATGACCGGCGGCATGTGCGCGGCCCAGCGGGGGGGGCAGGGACGTAATGAAATGAGAAGAGGCGCCATGAAATCTGGGGAAATATCATGGCCCACGCCATGATATCCACCCCCCCCTAGTCATCACCCCCCTCTTTTCCGCCCCCGACATTGGAGCTCTTGGTGTCCTGCTGACCCGGGTTAGAAGATTGGCCCCGGGCAAGAAGATCCCCCAAACGTGTGGAGCAACGCGCCCGGCGGCGGGGCCCAGACGAGCTGCCTGCAACAGCAGTCCCACCCCCCACCTTCGAAGGGGCCACAAACACACAAAGAATAAATACACACAAATCACAGGAATCCCGATATTTTTCCATATCTTCTGGGGTTCTGTCTTCCCCCCCACTTCCCATATTGTCCCATATTTCCCTGGGAGTCGACGATTTTAGGGGTCCCCACACCGCGTGGCAGCAGACCGTGCGGCGACCTCGATCCCATCCCGAAGGGCCCCGCCGCACGGCCCGTCGCCGCACGGCCTGGAGGCCCTGTGGTGGCCCCGGCCGCCCGAGGCGTCCTCGGAGAGCGGCCCGAGTCCCACGCCGCTTGGGGAACCCTGGACATTTCTGAAGGGGCCCTGGGACACACAAATGAATACACACGAATAAAAAAGATGTCCCATATATTTTCCCATATCTTCTGGGCTCTTGTCCTCCCCAGCACTTCCCATCTTTTCCCATCTTTTCTGGGGCGTCGACGATGAATTGTGTCTGTGTGTTTCTTCCCCTCCTGAATTTCGTCCGATGCGGCGAGGAGAAGGCGTTCGACCCAGGAGATCCGCGCAGACCTCCGAGTAGTTCTGCTTACCCGTCGGTCAGAAGGAGCGGGTAGAAGCGTGAAGTAGGAACGCGTTGGAAGTAGGAGCATAAGGAAAACCTGAGGCAAGCTGCGAAACACTTAAGGAACGCGGAGCCCCTCCCCAACGAGAAGGGTTCCTCCTTCAGGGCCCCGACTGTAGGAACGCGTTGGAAGCAGATTGGGTCTCCGCCCACCCCCTGGAAATGAGGGGAGAGGGAACAACGATAGACTCTTGAAGTAGGAAAGCGGCAAAAATGGTGGATGCCATGACAATGGACACTCTAACCGTTCTACCGTTGAATTAGACATGTTTTTCAGCTGCCTTCTACATGTCTGAAACATGTGCGAGTAATGCTCTAAACGTGCTCCCAGACGTTACAGACACGTGTGAAGCATGTCTTAGACACCTGAAAATCATTTGCCAACATGCCTTCTCTCCATCGATCGCCTTCCACAAGGCCAAAGTAGATTCGGATCTGGGGATCCAGACCTACCCAAGATCAACAACCGACGTGTGTTCGGGAGCGGCCAAGAGGGCGGTGTCCAAGAGGGGCGGGTGCAAATCATGACCGGCGGCATGTGCGCGGCCCAGCGGGGGGGCCAGGGACGTAATGGGATAAGAAGAGGCGCCATGAAATCTGGGGAAATATCCTGGCCCACGCCAGGATATCCACCCCCCCCTAGTTAGTCATCACACCCCTCTTTTCCGCCCCCGATGTGTGCCATCTGTTAGTTCTCTCGGGACTCTCCCCGCCCTCCCCCTCCCTTCCCCCGGGGGCAGGCGGAGGCCGAGCGCGAGCCGCTCGGCGCCGCCGATCCCCGGGAGGCCCCCGGGGGGTATGCGCCGCCCGCGGCAGGGCCGCCGAGGGAGCACACCTGCTCCGAGCCGGCGGCAGCCCGCCCGCGCTCGAGGGAGGAGGGCAAGCACTGAGGATGCCATGGCAATGGGCACCCTGCAAATCCGATCATAGAACTAACACATGTCAGAGTGTCGGAAAGGTTCACGCACGTTTGAAGCGTGTGTTTACAGGTTTTAGATGCTTAAAACATGCCTTAGATATCTGAAAATGATTGGGCAACACGCCTCCTCTCCATTGGTCGTCGCCCACGAGCCAAGAGTAGAGGAAGGAACAACTGCATTGCCCTAAACTTTGGGAGGTCCGCGCGGATCTCTCGGATCTGCGCCGGAGGTTCAGGCTCCTGCCGTGTCTTGGCTCGTCGGGAGTCGGCAGCAGCCCGCCCGCGCCCGAGGGAGGAGGGCCCAGAGGGGGAGGGCGAGGGAGGAGGGCGAGCCTCTTACCCTGCCTGCTCGCCGTCGGCGCCCTGCGCGGAGCCCAGAGCATAAGCCTGCGCCGGCGCCCGCTGCCCTCCTCGCCCCGCCGCTCCCTCCGCTTCGCCCGGCCTCCTCCATTCCCTTCGGGCCCCTTGCCCCCCGCTCCTGCTGCTGCCACACACCATCGCTTCTGCTCCTCCTCGCTTTCTCCCCGTCCTTCCCTGGCACCTCCTCTCACTCCCTGCCTCATCCCTTCTTCTTTTCCTTCTCCTTCTCCTTTCTATTACTACGAATGGTAGTACGATGGTGGAATGAATACGAATACTATTATTAGTCGTAGTGTTCGTCTCATTACTCTTCTTAGTCTTCTAACTACTACTATTACTATGAGTACCAGTTTCTTATTCGTACTAATATATAATTAATGTTTGTTTGCTGTATTTCTTCGCCGCGTGCTCTGCTCAACGATGCACGGTCAGCGAGGCCTTCCTGCCACTACAGTCGGGCTGATAATGGAACGCTGAAATGGGAAACGAAGCCCCTGGCGCCAACAGCGCCAGGGTGACACGAGGAGGGCTAGAGGAACGGCCGCAGAAAGGACCACAGGAGCCGCGAGCCCCTTGTCAGTATTGTTGTTGCTGTTGCTGCTGGTATGGTCGTTGTTAGTAATGGTACGATTAGTAGCACTTGAATTCGTACTACTACTAGTCGTCTTATCCGTCTTGAGAATACTACTATTAATCTGATTCGTAACACTACCCGTAGTATTAACAATAATATTATGTGTCGGGGGCTTATTTTGCCTGTTCCTCCGAGGTTCCTCGGGTTCCTCGCAATGCCAAGCATTGCGAAGCCATGCCAAGAAATGCCAAGCAATGCCAAGCAAATCGTTGTTCTTCCGAGGCTGGGTGGGGGGGGGGGGCGGTCGGCGGCGGCGGCGGCGGCCTGTCGGCGAGCGGTCGGCGGCGGTCGAGCACTCTCCGCCGAAGGCGGCGAACGCGCCCCTGCTGCACGGCGCCGCCCCCGCCCGCGGGGGGGGGGGGGGGGGCGCCGCAGAAAACTCACCGCCGAGGGCGTCCGGAGAGGGGGCCGCCCAGGGGGGGCGGGCTCGTTAGTCGTGGCCCGAGGCGTGCGCGAGGACGGGGGGACCAAGGAACGCATTGAAAAAAGGATTGGGTCGGGCATGACCCCTACAGGCAAAGTTTGGAGGGAAGACGAACAAGATTCAGCAAATATGCAAAAGTGGCCAACAAGAAGTATTCAAAAGATCGTCCCCAGGCTATGTTTTGAGTACTTTTGCATATTCCTCCTGTAGAGAAGGACATGCCCGACTTAAAAGAAAGAGAGGGGGCAATCGGATCCGGGCTGATGTCATGGCCCCGGCCACGGGATCCGCCCCCCGAGTCAGCGGCCCCCCCTTGGCCGCCCCGACGCTTGGCACCGGGGAGGAGCAGGGGCAAGCGCGCGCTGGAGAACGGAGCCCCGCCTCTTGGTGGGCGGGCCCTGGGTAGAGGCCATCCAGATGGGGCGTCGGAGGATTGCACCGCATCGTCGATGCATCACTGATGCGTCGGCGATGCATCGGCGACGTCGGCGTGGAAATCTGGCTCCACATCGAGCCGCATCGCCAGTGCATCGGCGATGCGGCGCGATCCCTGCTCGCACTCCATCTGGGAGGCCCACATCGTGGCGGCAGGGTGAGACGAGGCGTGGGCCACGGCCGCGACAGCGTATGAAAGGACCGGAACCTGGAGGCACGGGTTCTGGGCCGGGATCTGTTTCGCCGTTTCGCCCCCTTGGGCCCTCCACGGGCCCTGGGAGCGCCAAGAAACGAGCCAGGATGAAGAAGGGGCCCTGGGGAACAACGCCCCAGGGACTGGGGCCCCCGCTCCCCTCAGGATCCCGTCTCCTTCCCTTCATGGCGAACACGAGGGGGAACGAAAGGGGGGCACCGGCTCAAGGGGGAAGCATTGACTTGGAGTCGGCGGTGCATCCACGGTGCGTCCAACCCGTGTCATGAGGACGCACGGTAAGGATGCAGGGGCCTCGGGAGGCCATGTCGACACTCTGCGAGCGGGGCGCGGCCAGCGAAAGTGGCCAAGAATGGCCCGAGGAGGCAAGGATGCAAGGGTAGCCTTGGAAGGTTGCTCGGCCTTGGTCCTTACTGTGCGGTTCACTGTAGGCCTCTAGCGAGGCCAGACACTATTAGGCTTAAGTTGGGTCTGTCCCCCTACAGGGGGATTTTGGACGAATAATACAAGATAGTCGAAAAAAACCCTGCAACATTCAAAAAATTGTCAAACAATCGTCCCCTGACTATTTATTTACTATTTTACCTAACAGCGAAGACAGATAGGTTACTAGTAGGGTCAAAAGAGAGCATCATGACGCCCCAGGGGGGTCTGGGCGCGATCCGGGAGAGTGCCGGGGATTTTTTTTAGCCAAGTTACACATGTGTAACTGTTGGCTAAAAACTCCATTCCCGGGCCACATTCTGAATGCCCAGAGCCAATCGTAAGCCACTTCGTGGTCTTCCAGTTCCCAGAACTCCATTCCAGGGCACATTTTGAATGCCCGGAGCCAACTGTAAGCCACTTCGTGCTCTTCGAGTTCCCAGAACTCCATTCCCGGGCCACATTTTGAATGCCCGGAGCCAACTGTAGGCCACTTCGTGGTCTTCGAGTTCCCAAAACTCCATCCGTGGACATGATTTTGAATGCCCGGAGCCAACTGTAGGCCACTTCGTGTTCTTCGAGTTCCCAGAACTCCATTCCCGGGCCACATGTTGAACTAGAACCACGCGCGCGCTTCGCGCGCGCTTAGGTTCTGTCGAGTCACAGACCCAGGAATCGTTGCGAGAAGAAATTGGTGACGCGAAGCGTCTTGGGGGCGTCCTTGGACGTCTGGGGTCTCCTGGGGCCTCTTGAGGGGCCTCCTGGGGGCCTCCTGGCGGCCTCTTGGGGCGGAAGGCTCGAGCTTGCGGTTCGTGGTCCCCCTCTGGGCCCCCTCTTGGGCCCGTCTTGGGGCCCTCTTGGGCCATCTTGGGCGCCTCTTGGGCCGTCTTGGGGCCCTCTTGGGCTGTCCTGGGGCCCTCTTGGAAGCTTCTTGGGCCGTCTTGGGGCGGTCTTGGGCGCCTCTTGGGCCGTCCTGTAACGTCGGAAAACCCAAAAGACAACTTTGTTGAAAATGTACGTTTTACGAAGGGAATGGGCCAATTTTTGCGTCTAGGGGCCCTCTTGGGACGCATGTTGGAGGCTTCTTGGGGCCTCTTGGGGGCGTCCTTGGACGTCTGGGGTCTCCTGGGGCCTCTTGAGGGGCCTCCTGGGGGCCTCCTGGCGGCCTCTTGGGGCGGAAGGCTCGAGCTTGCGGTTCGTGGTCCCCCTCTGGGCCCCCTCTTGGGCCCGTCTTGGGGCCCTCTTGGGCCATCTTGGGCGCCTCTTGGGCCGTCTTGGGGCCCTCTTGGGCTGTCCTGGGGCCCTCTTGGAAGCTTCTTGGGCCGTCTTGGGGCGGTCTTGGGCGCCTCTTGGGCCGTCCTGTAACGTCGGAAAGCCCAAAAGGCGACTTTGTTAAAACTGTACGTTTTACGAAGGGAATGGGCCAATTCTTGCGTCTAGGGGCCCTCTTGGGACGCATGTTGGAGGCTTCTTGGAGCCTCTTGGGGGCGTCCTTGGACGTCTGGGGTCTCCCGGGGCCTCTTGAGGGGCCTCCTGGGGGCCTCCTGGCGGCCTCTTGGGGCGGAAGGCTCGAGCTTGCGGTTCGTGGTCCTCCTCTGGGCCCCCTCTTGGGCCCGTCTTGGGGCCCTCTTGGGCCATCTTGGGCGCCTCTTGGGCCGTCTTGGGGCCCTCTTGGGCTGTCCTGGGGCCCTCTTGGAAGCTTCTTGGGCCGTCTTGGGGCGGTCTTGGGCGCCTCTTGGGCCGTCCTGTAACGTCGGAAAGCCCAAAAGACAACTTTGTTGAAAATGTACGTTTTACGAAGGGAATGGGCCAATTTTTGCGTCTAGGGGCCCTCTTGGGACGCATGTTGGAGGCTTCTTGGGGCCTCTTGGGGGCGTCCTTGGACGTCTGGAGGCCATCTTCAGCATCTCGGAGCCCTCTTGGAGGCCTCTTGGAAGTTTCTTGGGCCGTCTTGGGCGCTTCTTGGGCCGTCTTGCCTGATTGGGGAGGCCTCCGGCAAGCCCCGACGAGCCTCCGGGCCCCCCGGGGTGCACATTTGCGGTCGGGGTCCCGGCCCCGGGCCCCCGGACCCGGTGCGCCGATATATGTATATGCTGAGGCAGGCTGATGCTGAGGCTGAGGCAGGCTGAGGCTGATGCAGGCTGAGGCTGAGGCCGAGGCTGAAGGCAGACTGAAGCTAAAGCTGAAGCAGGCTGAGGCTGAGGCTGAGGCAGGCTGAAGCTGAGGCTGAGGCAGGCTGTAGCTGAAGCAGGCTGAGGCTGAGGCTGTGGCTGATGCAGGCTGAGGCTGAGGCACGCTGAGGATGAGGCCGAGGCTGAAGGCAGACTGAGGCTGAGGCTGAAGCAGGCTGAGGCTGAGGCTGAGGCTGAGGCAGGCTGAGGCTGAGGCTGAGGCAGGCAGATGCTGAGGCAGGCTGAGGCTGAGGCTGAGGCTGATGCAGGCTGAGGCTGAGGCAGGCTGAGGCTGAGGCCGAGGCTGAAGGCAGACTGAGGCTGAGGCTGAAGCAGGCTGAGGCTGAGGCTGAGGCAGGCTGAGGCTGAGGCTGAGGCAGGCTGATGCTGAGGCAGGCTGAGGCTGAGGCTGAGGCTGAGGCTGATGCAGGCTGAGGCTGAGGCAGGCTGAGGCTGAGGCCGAGGCTGAAGGCAGACTGAGGCTGCGGCTGAAGCAGGCTGAGGCTGAGGCTGAGGCAGGCTGAGGCTGAGGCTGAGGCAGGCTGAGGCTGAGGCAGGCTGAGGCTGAGGCTGAGGCTGATGCAGGCTGAGGCTGAGGCAGGCTGAGGCTGAGGCCGAGGCTGAAGGCAGACTGAGGCTGAGGCTGAAGCAGGCTGAGGCTGAGGCTGAGGCAGGCTGAGGCTGAGGCTGAAGCTGAAGCAGGCTGATGCTGAGGCAGGCTGAGGCTGAAGCTGAGGCACATGCAGGCTGAGGCTGAGGCAGGCGGAGGCTGAGGCCGAGGTTGAAGGCAGACTGAGGCTGAGGCTGAAGCAGGCTGAGGCTGAGGCAGGCTGTGGCTGAGGCTGAGGCAGGCTGATGCTGAGGCAGGCTGAGACTGAGGCTGAGGCTGATGCAGGCTGAGGCTGCGGCAGGCAAAGGCTGAGGCCGAGGCTGAAGGCAGACTGAGGCTGAGGCTGAAGCAGGCTGAGGCTGAGGCTGAGGCAGGCTGAGGCAGGCTGAGGCTGAGGCAGGCTGAGGCTGAGGCTGAGGCTGGGGCAGGCTCAGGATGTTAACGCCCCCCTCGACTTCAGTTCAAGTTCGTAAATTAAAACATCGACTAAATTAACGCCGGGCCCGTAAATTCAGCAAGTTCGCGGACGCGCGCGACCAGGCGTTTGATTTTTGAAACTGCGCAGCTTTTTGGACAGAAAATTGACGACTTGTGCAGCTGTGATAGTGGGCGACCGTCGGGTCGCGCACTTTTTTTCGTTTTGTCGGACTGGGCTCGGTTTTCCAACTTGTGCAAATTTGTTGCCCAGAAATGACGACCTGTGCAGCTTTTGAGATGGGGAACCGACGAGTTGTGCAACTTTTTTAGTTTTGTCGGGCCGGGCTCGGTTTCGAACTTGTGCAGCCTTTGACAAAGAATTGACGACTTGTGCAACTTTTTCGATGAAGAACCGACGACTTGTGCAACCTTTTTCCGTTTTGTTGGGCCAGGATCGGTTTTCGAACTTGTGCAACTTTTCGGAAAAAAAGAATTGACGACTTGTGCAATTGTTTTGATGAAGGATCGACGATTTGTGCAACCTTTTCCATTTTGTCGGGCCAGGATCGGTTTTCGAACTTGTGCGGCTTTTCTGAAAGAGAACTGACAACTGGTGCAGCTTTTTGCCTGGGCACTGACGCTCTGTGCAACCTTTTTCGTTTTGTCGGGCCGGGCTCGGATTTCGAACTTGTGCAGTTTTTTTGACAGAGACTTGACGACTTGTGCAGTGTCTCGGATTGGGAACCGACGGGTTGTGCAACCTTTTTCGTTTTGTCGGGCTGGGGTCGGATTTCGAAGTTGTGCAGCTTTTTTGACAGAGAATTGACGACTTGTGCAACTTTGTTGATGAAGAATCGACGACTTGTGCAACCTTTTCCGTTTTGTTCGGCCAGGATCGGTTTTCGAACTTGTGCAGCTTTCCTGAAAGAGAATTGACGACTTGTGCAGCTTTTTGATTGGGCACCGACGGTCTGTGCAACCTTTTTCGTTTTGTCGGGCCTGGCTCAGATTTCGAAGTTGTGCAGCTTTTCTGAAAGAGAACTGACAACTTGTGCAGCTTTTTCGATTGGGAACCGACGGCCTGTCCAACCTGTTTCGTTTTGTCGGGCCGGGCTCGGTTTTCGAACTTGTGCAGCTTTTTTGATAGAGAATTGGCGACTTGTGCAGCATTTTTGATTGGGAACCGACGGGTTGGGCAACCTTCTCCGTTTTGTCGGGCCGGGCTCGGTTTTCGAACTAGTGCAGCTTTTTTGACAGAGAATTGACAACTTGTGCAGCTTCTTTGATTGGGAACCGACGGGTCGTGCAACCCTTTTTGTTTTTTCGGGCTGGGCTCGATTTCGAAGTTGTGCAGCCTTTTTGGAAGTGAACTGACGCCATGTGCAGCTTTTTGATTGGGATACGACGGCTTGTGTAACCTTTTCCGCTCTGTCGGGCCTGGCTCGGTTTCCGAGCTTGGGCCCGACAAAACGAAACAGGTTGCACAGCCCGTGGGTTCCCAAGCAAAAAAGCTGCAGAAGTCATCAACTCTCCTTCACAAAAAACTGCACAATGTCGGAAACCGAGCCCGGCCCGACTAAATTAAAAAGATTGCACAACCCGTCGGTTTCGAATCAAAAAGCTGCACAAGTCCTCAATTCTCTTTCAAAAGATAGCTCAACTCCGAAAACCGAGCCCGGCCCGACAGAACGAAAAGGGTTGCACATTTCGTCGGTTCCCCATCGAGAAAGCTGCACAAGTCGTCAATCCTCTTTCCAAAAAATTGCACAACTTCGAAAACCGAGCCGGACCCGACAAAACGGAAAAGGTTGCACAACCTGTCGGTTCCCAATCAAACAAGCTGCGCAAACCGTCGATTCTCTGTCAACAAAACTTGCACAAATTCGAAAACCGAGACCGACCCGACAAAACGGAAAAGGTTGTACAACCCGTCTGTTCCCCATCAAAAAAGTTGCACAAATCGTCAACTCTCTCTGGAAAAAAATTGCGCACCTTCGAAAACCGAGCCCGGGCCGACACAACGAACAAAGTTGCACAACTCGTCCGTTCCAATCAAAAAGCTGCACAAATCGCCAATTCTCTTTCAAAATAATTGCACAACTTCGAAAACCGAGCTGGGCCCGACAAAACAAAAACGAAAAAGGTTGCACAACTTGTCGGTTCCCAATTCAAAAACTGCACAAGTCGTCAATTCTCTTCCAAAAAGCCCGACAAAGCGGAAACGGTTGCGCAGCTCGTCGGTTCCCAATCAAAAAAGCTGCGCAGGTCGTCAATTATCATCCGAAAAAGTGGCGCAAGTTCGAAGACCGAGCGCAGCCCGACAGCAGAAAAAAACGCGTGCTTTCGAAAATACCCGCCATTTCATCTGATTTCATATACGGTCAACGGTTGATCTCGTTGGCATGCATAAATTCTTACTTCTGCCGTCTGGATCGTAAGTCTAAGTTCATAAATTTAGAACTTATTGTTAACATCCTAGCAGGCTGAGGCAGGCTGAGGCTGAGGCCGAGGCTGCAGGCAGACTGAGGCTGAGGCTGAAGCAGGCTGAGGCTGAGGCTGAGGCAGGCTGAGGCTGAGGCTGAGGCTGAGGCAGGCTGATGCTGAGGCAGGCTGAGGCTGAGGCTGAGGCTGAGCAGCTGAGGCTGAGGCTGAGGCTGAGGCCGAGGCCGACGGCAGACTGAGGCTGAGGCTGAAGGCTGAGGCAGAGGCAGGCTGAGGCTGATGCTGAGGCAGGCTGATGCTGAGGCAGGCTGAGGCTGAGGCCGAGGCTGATGCAGGCTGAGGCTGAGGCAGGCTGAGGCTGAGGCCGAGGCTGAAGGCAGACTGATGTTGAGGCTGAAGCAGGCTGAGGCTGAGGCCGAGGCAGGCTGAGGCTGAGGCTGAGGCAGGCTGAGGCTGAGGCACATGCAGGCTGAGGCTGAGGCTGTGACTGCGACTGCCGTTGCCACTGCGACTGCCATCGCGAATGCGACTACGACTGCGAGAACAGCAGAATTCTACAACAGGATTCTCATCTGAATCTTAAGGGGAATGCTCCAAAATATGCTCCTACACATCGCTGTTAGGTTGCTTTGCCGGGATAACTTGAGTATTCCTCCTGTAGAGGGACAAGCCCGACTTAATCCTAGGCCGGAAAGGACACCCAGGCACCGATCGGCGATGCATTGGCCATGGGGGTCGACCCCTCCCCCCCCGGGCCAGTCCCCGCCCCCGTCGGAGGTTCAAAGATGGGGCCCTACAGTAGGAGCTCGACCACACGACGCCTTCCACAGGAAACCCAAGCCTGCGACCCCAGGACGTCCACTGATTTGTTGTGTGGAAGCGTCTCGCTTCCCATCGCAAAACCAACGCACCCCAAGAAACCCAGGGCACACTGGAGGCAAGCAGGGTGTCTCTTGAAATGGGCTTCCACTGTAAGGGATGTGGCCCTGAGGACGAGCGGCTCCAGACACAGAAGGCTCAGCTTCCCCTCTGTCTCCAGGCGAGGGTCAGCAACATAACGGGGGGGGAGTTGGCTAGCGGGGGAGCATCGACCTGGCATTGGCGACACGTCGCCGCCTGGCCCCCGGTAGAAGTTCCTGGACAGGGTGGGCTATCGGGCCCCCATCGGCGATCAGTGGGCGATCAGGGACGCTGGTCAGGGAGCTGCTCCTCGAGAACCCATCTTCCGGAGCGGGGCGAGCTGAGACAACGGCATCGGTCCCTGGACCCCTCTGCGGGTCCGAACGCGCCAGCTATATCCGAGCTGCGTCCAGCCGTGGCGAAGAGGGGTCCCCCCCAAAGGCCAACTGCCACTGTCTCGGCTCGCCCCCCTCTGAGTCCCTGCACATTATGGACCGCCGACCGCATGCGACGTCCTGACTTCTTTCCGCGTGGACCCCGCTGGAACTGTGGGCCTCCTCCCAATGGCAAATTGCACATCCCGCGTCGTCTCTCGGGTCGGGCGAAAGGGGGGGATAGCAAAGGGGGGGTTTGAGAATCAGCTCGCGTAGCTGACTTTCCCGGCGCCTCCCGGCGCCGGAGGCGGCCATGTATCGAGGAATGGGCCCCTCGGTGAGGCCGAAACCAGCTGCATGCAGCAAATGTCGTAACCCCCCCTTTCCCAATCCCCCCCTTTCGCCCGGCCCGAGTCTCGTGACGGCCCCAGGTCACACAGCGCATGCCACCACCAGGGAGACCGCACGCGTCACAGAACGTCCCGTCCTGGTTTCCCAGACGGCGCGAGCACGTCCGGGCCCCGGACCGCCGACCCCGTCGCCGCCCCCGGGAGAGAGGCCGCCAGCGCCCCACGGTGCCCAATTATCACCGGCGGTGCGCGCAAGGGGGTTGGCGCGAGGGGGGAGGCCTTCTAAGACGCCGAGGGGCTTCCGAGAGGACAGGGGGGCCTTCTTGGAAGGCCCTGCTGGAAGGAAGGAATCCTGCCTCGTGCAAGCTGAACCATCATTCGCAGCATGCGCAACCACAAGAACGTACAGCTATGCTACAACATTCCTCAAACCACGCTTGTACTCACAGGTTCTCACTTCTCTCTAATGAACTGGGCCTGCGGGCTGGATTGGCGGATCCGTGCTCGCCGTCGCCGCTCGTCGTCTGGGCCTGCGGGCCGGTCTGGCGGCTCCGTGCTCGGAAGTCGCCGCCTCGTCGCAGCCTCGTCGCTGCGCCTCGTCTGGGCCTGCGTGCCTGTCTGGCGGCTGCGTGTTCGCCGTCGCGGCCCCGTCGCCGCATAGATTTGCACCACATCGGTTTACCGCATAGATTGCGCAACGTAGATTGCACCACACACAGATTGCGCCGCACTGGTTGCACCACATATGCTGCACCGCATAGATAGCGCAACATATATTGCACCACGCAGATTGCACCACAAAAATTGCACCACGTCGAATGCGCACAACATAGATTGCATCACATCGCCCCCTTGAGGCCAGACACAGCGGCCTCTTCACACATGATTATGCTCCCTCGTTCGTATTTTGTAGTATACAAAAAAAGCGCTCATACCATCCGAGCCAAGCCAGTTCCGACCCCGCTCATTCTTGTCAAATGCTACTGTGCGCAAGCTTTCGCTTATCTCAAATCATCAATTTCCAATGATGTTTTGCGAAACATGGGGCAATCCTTTTCGATCATGCCGGAATCCTTTTCGAAACCTTGGGTGTCGTATGGGTTGACAAATCGAAGGTCCTGAAGTCCTGAACAAATATGAAATCTGCCGACCCTGTTGGCGTGTGTGAGGGGCTTGTCCGTTCAAGTCGTCATCTCCGTCATTCGTTGGTCGTTTTCCCTGGGCTCGTCGAAGCTCCCCCCCCCCCATTCCCAGGGACCTCCTCAGCGCGCCAACCCAAGCGAAGTTGATCAACGTCGCAGTGGAGTCGAAGGGAAGCCCCTTCCCTTCGATCCCTCCCCCGCCCGGGGGGGGGGGGTCCCGGGAAGGGGTCCTGGAGGGGGTCCCGGGAGGGGTCCCGGGGAGGGTCCCAGGGAGGGGGGAGGGGTCAGATACGACGCCTCCCCAGGGAGTCCCGGAGCCCAAAAAGGCCCCAAGACGGGGAGGAGGGGGCCCTCGATTCCGCGCCCCAAACAGCCGAGAGAGCTGTCGCAGCAGCGAGGGTGGCCTCAAATGCCAAAGTAAGCCAAATAACGCATGCCCCACAAGCGCACCCCCCCCCGCCCGCCCGCCGACTCGCGCGCCCGCCCATCTACCCGCCCGCCAACAGCAGCGCCACCACGGCCGCCACCTTCCACGTCCATTGCCCCGCGCGCAATGCCCCGAACCCGCGCAGGAATCAACGGCCCCGCGTCGCCGGCGAAAATCAACGCGCGCGTCGACGCGCGACGGAGGCGACCCTCGAGGCACGAGCCTCTCCTCGAAGATGGCGCGGCTTTGGCGCCGCGACCCCCGCGGGCATTCGACGCTGCTCGACTCCGCCCGCTACCCGCGACGCAGCGCGCCGCGCTCGACGCAAACATCGACGCGTAATTGCCCTCGCCGTGGAGCAGCGCGCTGGGCCGACCTGCCGTCCGCGCTCGCGAGATGGGGCCAGCGCGCGCGACTCCCGCGGCCCGCGCGCCGCCGAGGCGCAATGCCACCGACGGGCTTCCGCGACCCGTCGAACCGCGAGAGGATGCAGTGGGACATCGCCGGGAGCAGGCGTGCGACCGCAAGGAGTTCGAGGCGGAGGGCGGCGCCATCGCCCGGCGCCCGCCCCCCAGCGGCGAGCCCCAGACCACCCCTGCGACGGCGCGCACCCCGCGCTGGCAGAGGAATGAGGGGCCCGAGCTCGACGCCAAATACCGGCGGCGGCAAGGTCGCCCGCGACGCGCCGCGGGCGATGCCCGACAAGGCGGAACTCCTGAATGAGCCTGAGACGCCCACTGCCGCGGCGAAGGCCGCGCGGCGGGACGCCGAGAAGCAGGGCTGGGCAACGTTCGCGGTGGACTTCCAAGGGGCCAAGGGGGCTCGGCACCAGCGTCGCGATCCCAGACGAGGAGCTACAGCAGTTCGCCCCCGGTCCGCTGCCACTCGCGAGCGCGCCGAGCCACTCGCGCGCGCGCCAGGTCACTCGCGCGGCGGGGGCGCCGGGTGGGCGAGGAAGTTCAATCGCAGCGGGGCTGGCGATAGAGCAGCGACTCAGAAGGGTGACAAGCTGTCCGGTGGCCTGAAATCCCAGGCCGATTGCGGTCGGTTACGTTGGCCGATCCCTGGGCGCGCAGCTTCCGGATGGGGGTTTCGCCGACCTCGGATGCCACGCGCGTTGAATATTGGGCATCGCAGGCGGGCCATGGGATGAGCGGCGAAGTCTAGATGTTGCGCTGACGCGCAGGGTCGGGGCAATGGCTTCGCAGTCAAATCATGAATGGGCCCGCTCATCCAATTGGCCTGGTCGCGACGCATGGTGGATAGACGCGCGCGAACAGTGCCCTGCTTTTCGCCTGTCTCCTCCCAAGCTGCTAGCGAGCGCAGAGCGGCTGTGCCGCCAGCTGAAGGGCGCCCCGCCGCAGTGCCCAGTGCGGCTCGAGCGGGAGTGAGGCACCCCACCTCCGCCTCTCCAGTGCGCGCCTCCGCCTTTCCAGTCCACCTCGCCAGCCAATCTCCGCCCTCTCAGTCCACCTCCTCCCTCGCGCCACATCCAGCCCACCTCTCCACACCACGGCCGCGTCTCCAGTCCACCTCCGCCTCTCCAGGCCGCCCCTGCAACTCGGCTGCCATCGGTCGCGGCGCGTTGTTCCAACCCGTTCTCCAGCCCTCCAAATTCCACGCCTCGCCGTCCTCGTCGTCATCCTGGCCCGCTTCCCAGCGTCAGTGCTTCGTTTCCAGCGCTTATGTCTCATCGCCCTCGCCTCTGCTCCATTGAAACTGATCGGGTCTGCACTGACCAGTCTTTGTCTCGGCGTTTTGCGACCGATGCGATGTATCTTGTGCAATGCCAGTCTAACGTACGTTGGTTTCGTTGGGAATGTGAAAATCAACCACCTAACCTGACTGACCCACCGCGGGGGTGAACATCATTTTAAAGACCCGCCCTATAAATAACGCGCGATCGTCGCGTCGATACGCGATCGTCGCGTCGACGATGACAAAGGCGAGAGTGCTGATAATTGTGAAAATTAATTACTTTGGGCGTAGTACTGTCTACTTGTTGAGGTGATGATGTTTCTGTGCTGCGATGTCCTGTGTAATTGTTCGGAGATCCTGTGCTTCTTTGGTGTCTTATGATTAAAATGTGCTGTCTACTTTCTTGCGGGGTCCTGTTTACTTGTTGCGGTGGTCATGCGTACTTGTTGGGGGGTCCCCATTCACTTGCTATGAGGTCTTGTGTGCTTTTCGTGAGGTCCTCGTTACTTTTGAGATAGCCCTGTTTCGTTGTTGTGAGTTCCTGTTGATTTTCTGGGGAGTCCTGTGTACCTGTTGCGGGGTCATTTTTGGCTGATGTGAGGTGCTGGTTGCCTTTTGGGGTATACTGTCTACTTGCTTGGGGGGATATGTTTACTTTGTGGGGTGCTCCGGATCACTTGTTGGCAGGTCCTATTTACTTGTTTGGGGGTCCTGTGTACATCTTGGGAGGTCCTGTTTATTCTTTAGGATGGTCCTGTGTACTTCTTGGGCCGTGCCCTTTCGGAGAAGATCGGACGGACATGTGCGTGCGATCGTGCCTGTCGCGCAACGTATGGCGTCGAATTCGACTGGATTGTTCACGGCTGAATGCTTCTGTAATTCACTACACAAAAAAAAACACACAACAACAACCACACACGATGTTTGTTATGTTTTTTGCGGCCAGGTGACGCTGCTCTCTTGTATCCCAACAAAAAATCAGCTTCGGAAGTCAGCGTCCCGCTCCGCTGCAAACATATGAGCGTGGCTCGCGCCGCCCACCTCATGACAGAAACATTCGTTGACAAATAAGCGCAGCGCCGTTTGGTCTTATGCGCGCATGCGGCCGTGCAATCTGATTCGAAACGGTTTCCAACAATCTCCCACCGGTGTTATGCGCCATGTGTCGCCATTTGTCTGAGATCGTCGTC
>CAUYUJ010006247.1:0-35000 GCA_963575745.1 Prorocentrum cordatum | reverse complement strand
CGCCGACAGATCGGCGATGGGCTCCCGATAGCGAGAGCGCACGTTATTGGGCGGGGTGGGCTTTCGGCCCCCTATCGGCGATCAATGGCCGATTCGGGGTCGATGCATCCCCCCTGATAGAGGCCTCCCAAATGGGGTCCGAGTAGAAGAGGTCGGAAGATCGGGCCGCATCGGCGATGCACCGGCGACGTCAGCGTGGAGGAAATCGGGCCCCGCATCGAGCCGCATTGCCGATGCATCGGCGATGCGGCGCGATCCACCGACCGCACCTACTCGGAGCCCATCTGGGGGGCCTGGACCTGAGCAGATGCCTCCCTGAGGCTGTCGCTGAGGCTGGGGCGTCGGCTGTGGACACTTCTGCACCGAGCCTGGCTGGGCCGATCCCCTGCCCAGGACCCAGAACCCAAGACGACCCAGAGGTCTCGACTCGTTCCCCTGGATAGTTTTTTTTTTCACGACGACATGGAAGCAATTGAGTTTCACGGCGTGTGTGAAGCACTGATGGACGTAATTACGAGTGAAGGGAGACGGCCCTGCCGCCCGAAACTCCGAGGGCGTCGGGCGTCACCGTCGGGCTCCCTTGAGAATCCAGCATCTGAGCTCGTCGCTGCAGCGCAGCGCCTCCGTGCTGGATGGCTGCCTCGTGCTAGTGATGACCGCACGCTGCAGTGTTTCATCCCGAATCGTTTCTTGACGGTCCCTGGGCCTGGCGAGGGCCGCCAGAGGCCAAAACCTGCAACAACAAGGCCCGCCGTACTTTCCTCCTCCTCCTCCTCCTCCTCCTCCTCCTCCTCCTCCTCCTCCTCCTCCTCCTCCTCCTCCTCCCCCATCCCCCCTCCCTCCTCCCTCCCTCCCTCCCTCTCCTCCTCCCTCCCTCCCCGCCTCTCCTACCACCCTCCTGACCAGAGGGTGTCTGGAGATGTCGGCGCACGCGCCCTCCCCGCCAGTCCAGCAGGGTGCACGCACGCACCGACCCTCTGCACGCAGGGACCTGGGCCCTGGTGCGCAGTTGGCGTCCTTCCTAGAGGCCTCCTGGATGGGGTCGGAGTAGATGGTGTCGAAGGATAACGCCACACCGCCAAATCATCGCCGATGTATCGCGATGCGTCGGCGATGCACTGGCGACGTCGGCGATGCATCGGCGACGTCGGCGCGGAGAACAGAGGGCCTCACATCGCGCCGCATCGCCGATGCATCGTCGATGCGGCGCGATCCTTCGACCCCGTCGACTCGGACCCCATCTGGGAGGCCCAGACGCATGCACGCATCGTCGATGCATCGTCGATGCATCGGCGATGCACCGGCGATGCACCGGCGATGCGGCGCGATGCGGCGCGATCCTCCGATCCCCACCTCCTATACTCCGACCCCATCTGGGACGCCCAGAGGACCCCCAGATCCAAGACGCTCCTCGCGAAGCCCGGGCGGCCTCTGCGAGGCCTTCCAGGACCTCCGAGAAGCCTCCGCGAGCGCCCGGGCGGCCCAGGACGCACGCGCCGACCCCGTGCCCTGCACAGGGTCCTCGGGGAGCTTCTGACCCGGGTGCATCCAGACCTGGGTCAGCAGGAAACCAAAAAGCTGCAATGCAGGAAAAACAAAAAAAAACTGCAACGCAGGTCTTCGCCAACCCGGGTCAGCCAATGTGCGCGGCCGCCTCGCGGCCACGAGCGCCTCGCTATAGCCTGGGCCAGCCAGAGGGGGCCTGCGCAGGATCCTGCAGGATCTGGCAGTCTCTGGCTGACCCCCGTTTGCACTGACCCCCGTCTCAAGGCTCCCGAGGGATTCTTGGCCATAGATGATTTGTGATACGTGCGCGCGAACCATACGTGTTGCCAAAAAGATGGCGTGTGGGGGGGGGTCGACATCGGCCGGCCTGCCTGTCATCCATCTTTAGAGCGAACGATGGGGCAGAACCGCGTGTAAACCTACACGTCCTCAGGGGGGGTATCAGTCTTAAGTCGGGCGTGTCTGAAGGGGCCCTGGGACACACAAATTAATGCACACAAATATAAGGATTCCCCATGTTCTCCCATATTTTCTGGGCTTCTGTCTTCCCCCCCCACTTCCCATATTTTCGCATGTTTTCTGGGAAATCGACGATTCGTTGTGTCTGTGTGTTTTTTTTCCCCTCCTGACCATCGGTCGGAAGAACTGGGTCGAGGCATGACGCAGCAGGGCGTCGGAGGTGGACCTGGGCGCCCGCCCGCCCCGTGGCCGAGGAGGCCCGACACTAGGTGCAGCCGCTCGATCCCTGAAGCGGGAAGGCGCCGAAAGCAGATCGGGGCGCCCCGCCGGTCCCATGTTCTCCCATTTTTTCTGGGCTTCTGTCTTCCCCCCCACTTCCCATATTTTCCCGTATTTTTTTAGGGAATCCACGATGGATTGTGTCTGTGTGGTTTTTCCTCCTCCAGAGTGTCCCCCTAAAGAGGGGCGCCCCGCCGCTCCTGGCCAGGTGCGCCTACACGTCCTCAGGGGGGGCATCAGTCTCAAGTCGGGCGCGTCTGAAGGGGCCCTGGGACACGCAAAGAAATACGGACGAGTAAAAGGACCCCCCATGTTCTCCCATGTGTCTCAGAAGTTTCTGTCTTCCCCCCCCCCACTTCCCATATTTTCCCCTATTTTCTGGGGAATCGACGATGGATTGTGTCTGTGTGGTTTTTCCCCTCCTGACCATCGGTCGGAAGATCTGGGTCGAAGCATGACGCAGGAGGGCGTCGGAGGTGGACCTGGGCGCCCGCCCGCCCCGCAGCCGAGGAGGCCCGACAGTAGGTGCGGCCGCTCGATCCCTGAAGCGGGCAGGCGCCGAAAGCAGATCGGGGCGCCCCGCCGGTCCTGGCCGGGTGCGCCTACACGTCCTCAGGGGGGGTATCAGTCTCAAGTCGGGCGTGTCTGAATGGGGCCCCGGGACACACAAAGAAATACACACAAATAAAAGGATTCCCCATGTTCTCCCATATTTTCTGGGCTTCTGTCTTCCCCCCCACTTCCCATATTTTCCCGTATTTTTTGGGGAATCGACGATGAATTGTGTCTGTGTGGTTTTGTCCCCTCCTGACCATCGGTCGGAAGACCTGGGTCGAAGCATGACGCAGGAGGGCGTCGGAGGTGGACCTGGGCGCCCGCCCGCCCCGAGGCCGAGGAGGCCCGACACTGGGTGCAGCCGCTCGATCCCTGAAGCGGGCAGGCGCCGCAAGCAGATCGGGGCGCCCCGCCGGTCCTGGCCAGGTGCGCCTGCACGTCCTCAGGGGGGGCATCAGTCTCAAGTCGGGCATGTCTGAAGGGGCCCTGGGACACGCAAAGAAATACGGACGAGTAAGAGGACTCCCCATGTCCTCCCCAGATGTTTCAGAAGTTTCTGTCTTCCCCCCCCCCCACTTCCCATATTTTCCCCTATCGGGGATGGACAGACCCCCCTTTAGTAAAACGTGGTTTAGTGAAAACGACCTGAGGCCCAAACCTGACGGGCGCAAGCCTGGAAAACAACGGCCACGGCGCCCCCTCGAGAACCGAAAGCGGACAACTCACTGATCGACGTGTCACCGTTGGGGGTTCTGTCCGCCCCCGACCCTATTTTTTGGGGGAATCCACGATAAATTGTGCCTGTGTGGGTTTTCCTCCTCCTGAGTGTCCCCCTAATAAGGGGCGCCCCCTAATAAGGACTCCCCATGTTCTCCCACATGTCTCAGAAGCTTCTGTCTCCCCCCCCCACACTTACCATATTTTCCCCTATTTCTGGGGGGAATCGACGATGGATGGTGTCTGTGTGGCTTTTCCTCCTCCAGAGTGTCCCCCTAAAAAGAGGGGCGCCCCGCCGCTCCTGTCCAGGTGCGCCGCCCGGTCCCGCGCCTCGGCCGCGGCGGCCTCGGCCGCGTCCGCCCCCGCGCCGCGGCCGCGCGGCTCCAGCGGCGCGTCGCTGGCGCGGTGGCTCGGGTGGGCGCTGAGGAAGCGGCCGACGTCGCACGCCCGCGAGCCCAGCCTCGGCGGCGCGCCCCCCGCGGGGGGGGAGGGGGGGGCAGAGGCAGAGGGGGCCCGACCTGCCCTCATGAAGGGGCCCTGGGGCACACAAAGAAATACACACACACACACACACACACAAAAAAAAAAAAACAAAACAAAAAAAAAAGGATTCCCCCATATTGTTTTCCGTACTTTCGGGGTTTCTGTCTTCCCCCCCACTGCAAATATTTTCCCATATTTTTGGGGGAATCGACGATGAATTGTGTCTGTGTGTTTTTTCCTCCTCCTCCTGATCGTAGGAGGGATTTTGAGCGAAAACTTAAAAATACTCAAACAATACCCCCCACATGGGCAACCATGGTCAAAAAATCGTCCCCAGACTATTTTTGGACTGTCTTTGGAGATTCCCCCCTCTAGAGGGACAGGCCCGACTGAAACCTTCTCGGACGGCGGCGGCGCTGGGGCTTCTCGGGAGCCCTCCCGCCCTCCGAGAAGCTTCCTCGGCCTCTCCAGAGCCGCGGGCGGCTCCTCTCCCGGCAGGCGCGGATGCGCCCCATGAGGAGCCCCCCGGCGCCTCCGGAGAAGGCCACATAGGGGGGCCACACGCGAGCCCCACCCCTGCCCCCCACCGACTTCTGAGGGGGAGGGTGGGGCTCACTTCGCTCGGGAGCTCCCGCGCGAAGTGAATCCCGCCCTCCCCCTCAGAAATCCGTGGGGGGCAGGGAGGAGGAGGAGGAGGAGGAGGAGGAAGGAGGAGGAGGAGGAGGAGGAGGGAGGAGGAGGAGGAGGAGGAGGAGGAGGAGGGAGGAGGAGAGGAGGGGTAGGGTTCGCGCGTGGCCCCCTGCCATCTCCTCTGCCTCCCCTTTCCCCCCGGGGGGCGCGTCGCCGACAAGCCTGTCGGAGAACCACGCGACCGTGTTCGCGAGCCCGAACTCCCAGCTGTGCTCCTAGGGAGGCCTCACACCTGACGACCTGCAAAAAAAACGAAGGATTGCAAAAAAAAAAAAAAAAAAACGAAGGATTGCAAAAAAAACTAAGGATTGCAAAAAAAAACGAAGGATTGCAAAAAACGAGGGGTTTTTGCAATCCTTCGTTTTTTTTTTGCAATCCTACGACCACCCCAACCCAACCCGAAGACCCGCATTTCGGGTTGGGGGGGGTACGGGTTCCACATGTGCTTTCTCGGTGTTCCCCGACCCCCCCCCCCCAACTGGAAATGGAGGGCAGATCGAGACCTTCGGGTTGGGTTGGGGTGGTTTGGTGGGTGGTGAACAGCTGGGGCCCGAGCAGATGGGGTCGGGGGATCGCGCCGCAGCGACGATGCATCATCGCCGCTGCCGGGAGGTCTGGACTGCGGGCCTCGGGCGAGGCTGGCCCGCCCGCGGCAGTGGAAGGCCCGCGGCGGCACCGGCCGCGAGCCGTGCTCAGAGCGGCCACGGACTGCTGTCGCTCGCCCTTGCCCTTGGAGAACACCTCGACACAGCAAAATTGAAGGGGCCCCAGGACACACAAATAAATACACACAGATAAAAATATTCCCCATATTTTCCCATTTTTTCTGGGTTGTTGTTTTCCCCACCACTTCCCATATTTTCCCATATTTTCCGGGGAATCGACGGTCAATTGTGTCTGTGTGCTTTTTCCTCTCCTGAAAAATTGCGACCGAAGCCCGAAACCCCATCCTCCCGCTGCATTCTTCGAGTCATACCGGTACGCGGGGGCCCTGGGGCCCGAATGCCGGCGAACACGCCGGGCGCGAAAACATTGCAACGCCCAGATTCGAAGATTCGCACCCTTTCTTCCCGTACCCGTTTCGATCGTCGTGCCGATCCTCGTGCCACCCCAATTCCGCCAGCTTCGCGCCCGCGATCGGGTAGCAAGCGTCGTTGTGCGCGCGGTCCGCGACGTGCGCCACAAGCTCGCGGCACCGTCCCTCCGAACCCAGGGTGAGGAGGATGTCCGCGGCGACCTCGACGATCGTTTTCTCGTTCCTGCCGCTGATATTGTACACCTGCAAGGCACGGCACAAAACGGGCCAGGGAACAAAGGATCGTGGGCGAAAACCAAATCCGTAGCCGCGATCCCACATACAAGCCCCACAGCAGCAACCTCACGGATGCAGGGCGTTTTTTCGCCGATGCCCCGCGCGGAACGTGTCCGTGCGACCGCGTGTCTGCGGGATCGCGCCCCGGAATCCAGACCGAGACCGCTCGGGCGTGGACATGGATACGTTCGCGGCCCGCGAGTTGACACCAACGCCAATATCGGCGCGGTGTGACCCCACCAAAAGAACAAGACTCCGATATCGTTGGTGGTGGTAGTACCCGGGCATCCTGGGTGGCCGAAATATCCGCCGGCCCCCTTGCGGGGCCACGAGGCTGCGAGGGTGAAGATTGCAGCTCCCCGTTCCAGTTGCAGCTTCCAGCTTCCACTGTTGCAGTCCTGCTTTCTGCATCCTCACTGTTAATCGCTGCTGAACTCGCGAGGGGGGGAGCCGAAAGGCATCCTGGTTAGCGTGCCCGAATCGTAAATTATACAATGTTCGCGTCCCCGAAGCAATAAACAATCGTAAAGTATACAATATTCGCGTCCCCGAGGCCACAGACCATCGTAACTGACACCATACTAGCGACCCCGAGGCCCTAAACCATTGTAAATTACACGATGTTCGCGCCCCCGAGACCGTAAACCAAAATAAATTGCGGAATGCTCGCGCCCCCGAAGCCATATCTTCCAAAAATGATTCAACATTCGCGTCCCCGAGGCAACAAACCCTTGCAAATTAAACAACATTCGCGACCCCGAGGCAACTAACCTTCGTAACTTATACCAGATTCGCGTCCCCGAGGCCACAAACAATGCTAAATTATACCATGTTCGCGTCCCCGAGGCCACAAACCATAGTAAATGACACACTATTAGCGTCCCCGAGGCCATACACAATCGCGAAGTACACGATATTCGCGCCCCCTAATAGATTACCTAATATTCGTGTCACCGAAGCCAGAAACCCTCGTAAATTAATATTCGCCCTCGCGTGAAGTCCCGACATTGCTTCACGTCAGCGTCCAGACATCCCAACACAGCTTCGGCAAGTCCCATTCTAAGAGAGGGGGGCCAGCGGCGTGAGGGCGAAACCCTTACGGGTAATCACCAACGCCATTATGTAGGATCGTATTTCCCTGGTGCAAGCAGCCTCCTGCAGGGGTGTTGGCTTGAAGGGGCGATGGATGGGTGGGGGTTTGGAATCGCCTGGTCGACGGCTGGCGGCCCAGTGCGGTCTCCGGCCAGGGAGAAGGGGGGAAGGGGGGCCCCCTCGTCACAGCCGCTGGACGCGGCTCGAAACGCGAGTCCGCTTCGAGTCCAAGAGGGAAAGCGATGGAGGGATACTCCAGATTTCGTAATCAAAGGTAGGGGGTCTGGACCCTCCAAGACAGGCCATTTCAGACCCCCCCCGTGGGAGAACCCTCCAGAACATCGGCCCCTGACCCCCCCTGGCCCTCCGAGATGGCCTGGAAGAGACCCCCCCCCGAAATGAGACCCCCCTCCCTTTCTTACGAAATCTGGAGGAGGCGTTTGTCGGGGATGGACAGAACCCCCTTTAGTAAAACGTGGTTTAGTGAAAACGACCTGAGGCCCAAACCTGGCGGGCGCGAGCCTGGAAAACAACGGCCGCGGCGCCCTCTCGAGAACCGAAAACGGACAATTCACTAATCGACGTGTCACTGTTGGGGGGTCTGTCCGCCCCCGACCCTATTTTTTGGGGGGAATCCACGATGGATGGTGTCTGTGTGGTTTTTCCTCCTCCTGAGTGTCCTCCTGAGTGTCCTCCTGTGTGGTTTTCCTCCTCCTGAGTGTCCTCCTGAGTGTCCCCTGAGTGGTTTTCCTCCTCCTGAGTGTCCTCCTCCTTCTGGGGAAATCGAGTTTGGAGGCGGCTGGGAGGCGGAGGTGGCCCCGAGCTCGCTCCTGCAACAGTGTGGGGGGGGGAAGCGGGGCGAGGGGCCCCGTCGTCGCCGCGCCCGGGGGGCGCGGCCCGAAGAGCGGACTCCGGGAGGGGGCCGGGGGGCGGATTTGGACCGGAGTTGCCCTCGCCCCCGCTCCTCCTCCTCCTCCTCCCCTCCTCCTCCTCCTCCCTCCTCCTCTCCTCCTCCCTCCTCCTCCTCCTGCTCCCCTCCTCCTCCTCCGTTTCCTCCTCCTCCTCATCCTCCTCCTCCTCCTCCTCCTCCGTTTCCTCCTCTCCTCCTCCTCCTCCTCCCCCTCCTCCTCCTCCTCCTCCGTTCCCTCCTCCTTGTCCTCCTCCTCCTCCTTTTCCTCCTCCTTGTCCTCCTCCTCCTCCTCCTCCTCCTCCTCCTCCTCCTCCTCCTCCTCCTCCTCCTCCTTTTCCTCCTCCTTGTCCTCCTTTTCCTCCTCCTCCCTCTCATCCTCCTCCTCCTTCTCCTCCTCCCCCTCCCCCTCCCCTCCCCCCTGTCGGCAGATGTTTTCTCAGGGGGGCCCATCCAGCGCCACCCCCCCCCCGGGCGCATCCCAGATGGGCCAAGTTGGGGAGGGCGGAGGGGTGATTTGGGGAGGAGGGAAATTGGGGAATGCAGGGGGGACAAAGAAATCAAATAAATGGACGGAGGCCAGAGGATGGACAAAAGAACGAGGAGGACGTACGATGTTCGACATGAAAGAACAGTCACGCGATTACAGCAAGGACGAAATCTGCTGCCTCATTGGCCTTGACTCGTTGGGTCAAGGCCTGCGCGCGTATCTCGTAGGATGGCACGCCTTTCGGCGCAGAGAGAACTGGCGCAGAAATGACCTGGCGCATTGCGGTTACAGGTTACATAATCAACCTCAACTGCTGGGAACAGCATGCTGCATGCTGTAGTCCAACATCGAACGGACTCTGGGATTGGTGCCCAGACCCTTTTCGAAAGCATGCAAAATCTCAACGCCATTCCTGGTCGGTGGGGGACCACAACACGAGATACACATGAACTTCTCAAACGAATTAATGCAGGGAAGCCAAAGACCGAACTGCCCAGACCCGCCCCCGTAGCCGGAGCAATATGATTTCTTCAGGGGCCCTGCAACAATTTCACAAGAAAAGATGGTGTCCCTTTGCTGCCGTCCGTCGGCGGCGACGGTCCAGGATCGATTATCACCAGGCACTGGCTACACTGGAGGCCCATAAGGGACTGCGCCCAAGTGTGGAAGCTCTCAGATCTCCTATCCAAAGCACGCCTGCGGGATGGGGGCGAAGTCCGCCCTCCCTTGTGCTGGAAGCGTGGCAACGCTGCTGTCCTATAAAAGAAATAATTACACCTGCCCTGGGCTAGGTAAGCTCTCTGAGGGATCTTAGGCTTTGGGCTAGGACACGTGGCGAGGCGAGAAGTGTCTTAGTGTGATCTTCAGCCGCCCCAGTCACTACAGCCAAGCGATACCCCCTTGAGCTGGTTGTTGATGTCATCGCTTCTGTGAGCATTCACATACCAAGTGAAAGAGATGTTCGCTGCGCCTGGCAACTCAATAGCAAACAAACGCACTTCAACACGTCCGTTGGATGCAACCTGCTCCTCTGGCCTTGTTCTGGCCGTGCGAGCGACCATTGCAGCACCGTCGAAGCCTAAGTGGGTCTCCCTGTCAGAACCTTGTCCCGCTCAGGCATATCCCAAGTGCTCCGCAAAAGCTAGGGCATGAGGGGTTTCGCGACAGCGCCCAAAGGTTCTCAGCGCTGGGTTCCAATAGCACGACAGCCCGCGCGGCGCGCCCAAGGATTCCCAGGTTCCGCTAAGTGCAAGAGCCATCAACAGCTAGCTCCTTGATAGGGTAGGAGCACAACAATCACTGTAAAGCGTCCCGGGGGGGGAATCAGATTCGAAGAGACCCTGGGTAAACATTAAGTCGCTGCTCTCCCCAACGAATTGCAAACAATCTCTGGAACCTCGGCCTCTGGTCGAACTCTAGCGCTGGCAATTTGCAAGTGTAAATCAGATGATGCGTAATGTGTGTTTGCTCGCATTCGCAACGCCCAATCTATGTATCCTGCCAGGCGTACCCGCCCTTCAGTCCAAAAAACGCCGCAAGAACAGCCCCTCACAAAGAGACGATCACAACGCGAAAACTTATCATTAGACTTAGGTCAGAGGGCATCTCTCACTATGTCAAACGTGGCACCGTGCCCTTGTTGGAAACCAATATGGTGCGCCAGTGCCTTCTCATGCTGGCGCTGTGGGCCTGCCTCCATGAGGTCGGCAAACAAAGACAGAACGAACCGATCTACAGAAAGCTCGGTGCCGTTATAATCTCTCCAAAGGCACGGTTCGCTAGCTTCCCATCATGCACGACGAGCTGCGAAACACGCTCTTTCGAGAGCCCTGCGCTGTCCTTCTAGGTGGTAGCCTGACAAGCGCAAACTTCGCGCAACATCCTGCACAACGTGCTCTGCGAACAGTGTTCGGCCTGAGTGATACTTGGCAATCCAGAGCATTCTGCTCCAATGGAGGCTGGAGCTAGCGCCGACCTAGCACTCCCGTCCGACTGAAACCGCAATCCCGGCTCTTGAACTAGCCCGTGCTGCGGGGAATGGGTTCTCGACTGCAGCCTTCGAAACGACGCACCCGTTAAAACTCCAGTTGGTTTACGTACGCTCCAGCGGAAGATAGCTCAGACGTAAGGCCAAAGCGAGGGCCAACCAGTGTTGCTGTCTTAGTCGAATTTCATATGTTGTAAAACCCACAGCGCTGATCGCTACGAATACCTCTCTTGCCTCGCGGTGCAAGGCACGGTCAGTCAACTCCTGGACACGTGATGCTCATAGAAGCTGCTTCCCTGGCGAATCCTAACTCTCGACAGACCTCTGTCACTGAGCTTGGGAACACCGAGGTGGCAACTACCTTTTCGTTCAAGAACGCCTTGAACTCAACAACACACTTGACCCACTCGTCTCCAACTGACACGGTCATGCCTCGGGTGATGTCACGATCCGTGCTGGCGATGACAAATTCAGTGACATCGGTGTAGCTGGGGACATCTATCAACCATTGCCTCTGAAGATACGTGTCAAAACATTGTACCGCATGAGTCTTGACGGCAATATCATTGAAAACATCTCCTAGGACTGGAAACAACACCGTCTGCACATGGTGCTGTCCTAACCTAAGAACCCTGGGGCACTTCCAGACATTGTAGACGAGCTTCACAGAGGGTGAAGAGGAGGAGGAGGTGAGAGGAGTGAGGGAAGATAGAAGGCACGGAGAGCAGATTGCGTTAACATGTCCAGCTGGGATTCCAGGGGAGCACATGATGAGCATGAAACCCCTTCCAAATCAACGTCGTCCCTTACTTAAACGTGACAGCCGTATCGCCAGACCACGACTATGCCGGATGCCTCAACCTCAGGTCTGCGCAACACTCGAGTGCACTTTGGCAGGGTTCGTATGCCTGGACTTTTGGCCAAGTGGCGCTGCTTAGCAACAGTGCGCACGCGAGTGGCTGGAATAGCATCCTTCGTAGTCGTGCACATGCTGCTGCCGCTCTTCCTCACTATGTCCCATCGACATCCTTCTCAGCATCATCAGCCGCACCATTGTCATCGTAGTCGTCGTCGACATCATGACCATCATCCCCACGTTATCCTCCAGCTTCTTCTCGACATCCCCATCGGTTTCCTCTTGCCATCTTACCTCTCCTCTTCACCAAACTCCCTGCTGAACGAAGCAATCCATGGAGTGCGCCTGCCCGACGGATCCCGAGTGCAGGATGCAGTCGAAGGCGCTGGCGGTGTCTTGCACGTGCATGAAGTTGCGGGTGTTGCCGCCGCCTGACTGACGAGCTGTTCCCCCTCTTTTTCATCCTCGATATAATGCTCATAATCTTTCCCCATCATCCTTGTAATGCTCTTCCTGCTGCTCCTGCGCGCGCTACTTTCCTACTACTCCTCCTGCTGTTTCTTCTCCTTCTCCGCCTCCTCCTGTGCCGTATTCTCCTTCTCCTGGTCCTCCTCCCCCGATAGTCCTCATCCCACTCCTCTTCCTTCTCCTCCGCCCGATCCTGTTCCTGTCCCCTCCTCTTCCCGCCCACTCCTCCACCAAAGCCTCCCGACCAGCCCCCGATAGATCCCCCTAAGAGGCCTCGACAGCCTCCCAGCGAGGTCTCCTGTCCACGACCCAGGCACAGCACAGGTGGCGGGATTGGCCGAAGGCCACTGGATCCACCGCCACCTGTTGATTTACAGTAGGAGCCCGACCACAAGAAACCTTCCACAAGAAACCCAACCCTGACACCCCAGGACGTCCATGGATGCTTGGTGTGGGAGCGTCGCGCTCTCCACAGCAAAACCATCGAAACCCAAGAAACCAAGGGCACCCTGGAGGCAAGCAGGGCGTTTCTTGGCATGGGCCTCCAGCTTAAGGTTCAGATGGCTGTGGGTTCTTTTTAAGACTCCCCCTGGGGCTTCGGCCGGTGCCGCCGGCCACCTGGAACCATCCCCAATTCGCCCGGATGGTTGCCTTTCTCGCTCCTGCCTGGCCTAAATTGAACCCCAAGATACCTCCAAGACGGCCAAGATGGTCTCCAGGATGCCTCCAAGACGGCCAAGGTGGCCACAAAATGTCTCCAAGAAGGTTCACGATGCACCTGAGACGGCCCGAGATGGCCTGGAGATGGCCCAAGACGGCCCAAGAGGCACCCGAGAAGCCCCAAAGACGGCCCAAGAGGCCTCCAAGAGGTCCTCCAGAAAGCCCGACGAGGCAACAAATATTGATTGCCTTATGGTTTTTGAAGGACTAGGGCATTGATTCAAAACGGTCTCCCGTCGGCACGAGACGACCCAAGAGGCTCCCAAAATTGCCCAAAGATCGCCCAAGAGGCCTCCAAGATGGCCCCAGGACGGCCCAAGAAGCTCCCAAGACGGCCCCCCAAGGGCCCCAACACGGCCCAAGAGGCCTCCAAGACGGCCAAGATGGTCTTCAAGACGGCCCTGAAGCGCCTCAAGAGGGCCCCAAGACTGACCAAGGAGGTTCCCCAGACGGCTTGAGACGGCGTCAGACGGGCCAGGAACGCCATAAGACGACCAAAGAGGCCGCCAAGGAGCACTCCAAGGCCCCCAAAAGGCCCAAGGAGGCCCCCAAGAGGCCTCCAAGAGGCCCCCAGGAAGCCCGCGGGAGGCCCCAAAAGTGAACCACGATACTCCCAAGAGGTCTCCACATTGATCTCCTCAGTCTCCTTGCTCCTTTCTGCTCATCCGCCTCTTCCTCCCCAACGTGTTTCCCGAAGGGCTTCCACAACGGATAGCGGAACACATGGTCCAAAAACGTGGCCAAACTTTGCCCAAATGTTTGGCTACATAAGTGTATCCTATAGGCGGTGATTCGCCATAGGCGTCTTCGATACTCCGAAGAAGCCTTCAAGCACCCCCAACAAGGATACCTGGTATGCGTGCCGCGCCACTACTCTCGATGCTGCGTGCCACTTCGCCAAACTCCCAGCAAGCTACCAATGATACGCCGCCAACGTCATGGAATAACGCAACGACGTTTGATCGCTGCGACACAACCAACACGTGCGCGACTCGAACTGGAATCGCGTAAGCAGAACCCCCTCACTCCGATAACATAAGAAGCTGATCTGGCCTGCACTTCAGCTTCAAGCCTGTCCGTAGGCGGCGAGCCCGGCAATTACACGCAAGCATCACGATTCGCATCCGCTTGTCCAACTGCCACGTGTTGTTGACGAACATGGCTGCTCTCCCCTCGTCCCTCCTCTCTTCTCCCCACCCGCCTCCCATCCCTACCCTCACCCTTCGAGCTCCTCAGTCCTCTCTCCGTCCTGGGCGCCCTTCTCCCCAACCCTCTCTCCCGACAAGGGGTTCTTCGGATGTGGGTCTTCGGAAGCAGAGGCCCTTGCGCGAGGTCAACAGAGCTCTTGAAGTGGATCGTATGGCTTTGGCTAGCGGAAACGTCGCGACGCGCCCCTCCCTCCCTCCTGCCCACATCCTCGCACACCGTGTCTACCCACCTCCTCCTTTTCGCCCTCACGCTCGTTCTACTACCGATGCGTCTCCTCCTCATGGATAATCCGCGCCAGCGCCCCCCCCCTCATGACCGCAGCCGGCCCACTGCCGTGGATCGTGACCTGCCTGCCAGACTTAAGCTGCGCGATGAACTTGGGGATCACCTTCTCGTAGAACTGGTGGGGGCCATAGACGTTGTTGCCTGGACCGACGGTCGCAGGAGGGATGGATCGAGTGCGAGGGGGAAAGGAGAGGAGGAGGAGGAGGAGGAGGAGGAGGAGAAGGATCAGGAGGGGGGAGGAGGAGGAGGATGCAGAGGCGGGCTGACGAAGAGACACCGTTTCTCAACCATTCACATCTCACATATGTTGACTGCCGCGCCACTGGGCATGACTATGGTGACGCGCCCAGCCCCGCCTGCTCGGACACGGCCAGCCGAAATGAGTGCAGCGAGTGTCCAAGCGACAGCAAAGTCACGTGAGATCCCCACCATGCAAGCCCTCGGAAGGGAGGAAGGGCTGTAAGATCCTAAGATCATGCTCCATTCAGGGGTGAAGGTCCCAGGTGGCATGGCATTACATGAGCCACCGCTCGACCTTGGGCTCAGCGACCCTGGCGCGCGCGGCGCCTGGCGCCCAACCAAGTTTACCGTAGACCCGGGGATACCGACCCCAGGGGCAGCTTGGACACGATGTCGGCGATGGACAGACCTCCCTTTAATAAACCTCCCCTTAATGAAAACGGCCTGGGACCGAAACCGACCGGGACCCGCAAAAATGACGGCCGCGACGCCCTCTCGCGAACCGAAAACGGCCAATTCCTTAATCGACGTGTCAGGGTAGGAGGTCCATCCACCTCCGACGATGGCGCAACCATCCCTGCTGGAATGTGAGCCCCAGGTGAACGTTTCCCCATTTGGCATGTCGCCTTTGGGCGGAAGGAGGGGGGGGGGGCGGGGGCGGGGGGGGCTGGCTCCCGGACCACTGCGCAGAGCGACTGTTTGCAGCAGTGCGTCCCATGGGGGGCAGGCACCACCTGCTCGAAGCAGGCACCAAGAGCGGCCAGGATCTACTCCAGGGGGAAGGGGGGGGGCGAGGGCCCGCGGCGATCGGCACGACAATGAACAAGAGAACGATCGCCACGAGGGCGCAACCGTCCCTGCGTCCCTGCTGGCATGTGAGCCCCAGGGGTGCCGTTGACGACCTGCCTCGTGGCAGAGCGGAGCGCCCCCCCCCTCGCAGAGGGCGGCACCGGGCACCAGGGGAGGGCGCGCGCCCACAAGCAGGCCGGCTCGGCTCCGTGGGCCCCGTGGGCCCCGTGGGCCCGGCGGCCCACCGCGAACGAGCCGATCGGGGGGAGCCGGCTGTGCTGTGCGAGTCGGGCAGGCCTCGGGACATCGACGACGAGGAACCTCGTCGGCTGGCGAGGGGCGAGAGAGATGATAGGCAATAGAGGTACTCAAAAGCCTTTGGGGCGGGACCGAAGTTGGGAGGGCCAAAAGCATCAGGGGCAGGGGGTCTGCTTCTGCAGATGTATCAGACCAAACGTGCCCACAACTGTTATCCCTGATGCGAAGACGGAGACCTAGGTGAGGCCACATCTTCACCGTGTTATCAGGGTCAGGGGTCCTCTTGTTCTCGTTGAAGAGAGGCCGGGGTGGGCAAGCGGTTCAGGCAAGACTCAGGAGGCGGGAAGGGGAGCCTTTGCAGAAGATGGGCTATGCGGGGAGGGTGGTGGGCTGGCGTCCCGGGCCCTCCATCGCCGGGATACTGGCGGTGCGCCTGCGCGGGAACGAGGCGCTAGCTTGCCCTGGATAGCACTCATGCGGAGGCGGCCGCCGAGGGCTCTTCCTCATCTCTGACTCGAGTTCGTTCTTCGGCAGCGCGATTGCTTTGTCCTGGAGCAGCCGCATTGCCATTTGGATCCTCATCCCACCGTGCTCCAAATCCAGTTGCCGAGCCCTCTGCGGCGGGAGCGGGCCCCAGAGGGTTGCAACAGTCTGTGTGCGTCGAGGCCGGCTGGCCGAAAGGATGCGGAGGGCCGTAGCTGGTGTGGCAGCGTCGGAGGAGCCTTCCAAGCAGACGCGGCCCGGCTCAGTGCCATCATGCGGTCAGTCACCCCCCGCACGGCCTTCTCCCGTCGTCCGCAGTCTGCCCACGGGGCTCGGGTTCGAATGCTTGGCGTAGTGGGCCCGCCCCTTCTCGGGCACTGCGCGGGCCACCCGGTGTGCCCAGTCAGGATGGTGCACCAGATTGAAGGGGCCCTGGGACACACAAATAAATACACACAGATAAAAAGATTCCCCATATTTTCCCATATTTTCTGGGTTTTTGTCTTCCCGCCCAATTCCCATAGTTTTCTCATATTTCTTGGGAATCGACGATTACTTGTGTCTGTGTGTTTTTCCCCCTCCTTACAGATGCAGGGAAATGGCGAGCACCGACGGGTCTTAAGTTGGGAGCCTCCGGCCGAGAGACAACGGCGCGTGGTCCAAGGTTGCAGCCTCGAAGCCAGGCCGCGTGGTGAAGAGCGCGCCGTCGAAGAAGTGCACGTCGCGGCGATTCGTCAAGATGCGGTACCATCAGGCCGAAAAAGAACACGCACGGTGTGAGTGTGTGATCTTCCCGAAATAGCTCACGGGGCCCAGAATGTAGTCGAAGAATGCCCACCCTGCCCGACTCCAACTGGAACCAGGATGTCGGTGAGAGCGCGCTGAAGTGTTTCAGGAAGTTGTTCTGCACCAGGGTCATCAAGCCGCCTTGATGCCGACTCCCGTGGGCCCAAAATTTCTTAGTCCCAGTCGGTGGCTGGCTGTAACTCCGTCCAATCGATTTCATCATCTGCGTTCGTTCACGCGCTTGCACTTCCAGGCCATATGCCAGAGGGCCGCGCGCATTCCAGCATGCGCCCTGGTAGCCGCCACCGAACGGCAGTCGTACATGCGACGACGAGTGAGAGCAAGACCTCCTCGAGGTAGGAGTCCATAGTGGGCAGCCGTCCCGGCTCGACGGAGGCGGTGCAGGCGGCAACGGTCGTGGAGGACCGGCTTTAGGGCTGGGGAGAGAGGTCTACAGGCCGTCCCCGAGCTATCGCTTCCAGGTCCCCGGTGGCAGAAATCGCGCAGGGAACCGTGATCCCCGCCAGTGCCGAGGGAACCCATCGCTCGGGGGCGCGCAAATCGGGTCGGGCGAAAGGGGGGGATAGCAAAGGGGGGGTTTGAGAATCAGCTCACGTAGCTGATTTTCCCGGCGCCTCCCGGCGCCGGAGGCGGCTATGCATCGAGGAATGAGCCCCTCGGTGAGGCCGAAACCAGCTGCATGCAGCAAATTTCGTAATCCCCCCTTTCCCAATCCCCCCCTTTCGCCTGGCCCGAGCAAACATGGACTCGCGATCCATGGATTCGCCGCGCGGCCGCCAATGGGACGCGCAGGGACATACTAATACTATGTGTCCTCCTTGGAGGCGCGCGTCCGACCCGAACATATAGTATACCCATCTTGTAGTATATCGTTTCCCGAGCGGTGTGGCCAGAAAGCGCCCGCCACGACGCACATACTATAAGATTTCTCGGTGCGCGCGTCGCCCCTGGGGGAGCGACGCACATATAGCATAAGTGTATTGGGGCGACGCCGAGCCAAATCCACTGGCCTGGGGAGGTGCCCCCCCCAAAGATGCGGCCGGTAGCGCCTCCCTCGGCGGCAGAAGCCCGCGACTTGTCCCAGTGGAAACGGGACCCGTTGCTCATCCTGACTACCTACCAGACCACCCCAACCCAACCCGAAGACCCGAATTTGACCCGAATTTCGGGTTGGGGGGGGTACGGATACCACGTGTTTTTTCAATGTTCCCCGACCCCCCCCCACTGGAAATCGAGGATAAATTTGGGCCTTCGGGTTGGGTTGGGGTGGTTTGGTGGGTGGTGACATCCACGCCCCCGTTGATCCCTGCCTGCGATCGCCTGCATCCCCGAGGCTCTTGGCGACCGCCGTGCTCCCCGCGCGGAGCCTCGGAGCCCGGACCGGGAGCCCCGAGGCGCAGCCCATGGGCTGCCGGCCGCGCCCGGGGAGCCCTCCTCCTCCCTCCTCCTCCCTCCCTCCTCCCCATCCTCCCTCCTCCCTCCTCCCCCTCCTCCTCCTCCTCCTCCTCCTCCTCCTCCTCCTCCTCCTCCTCCTCCTCTCCTCCTCCTCCTCCTCCTCCTCCCTCCTCCTCCTCCTCCTCCTCCTCCTCCTCCTCCTCCTCCTCCGGGGGTGCGCGCGTCGTCGTGGCGGAGGTGCACTGCCAGGCGCGCAGTGCCGCCCGGTGCCTGTGGGCCTACAGTAGGGGGCCCGACCAGAAGAGAGACCTTCCACGAGAAGCCCAGCCCTGAGACCACAGGACGTCCATGAGGAGGAGGAGGAGGAGGAGGAGGAGGAGCACAGGACGTCCATCGGGTTTTGGTGTGGTAGCGTCGCGCCTTCCATGGCGAAAGCATCGGAACCGAAGGACCCAGGCCACCCTGGAGGCAGCCAGGACGTTTCTCGGCACGGGTCTCCACTGCAGGTGGAGCCCTTGGGCGCAGGACAGCGCGGGGCAGAGAGGACTGGGGGAAGAGGGGGGAGGGAAGGAGGAGACACCCAGGGAAGGAAGAGGAGGCTCAGCTTGCAGGCTTCTGGAGATCCGCGAGGGAGAAGTCTTGCCTGCTACAATACAAGTGATCGGCCAAATAGATGCCTCTACTCGTCTGCGCGGGTCCCGCGCGACGATCATCGACGCGGCTCGACGCGTCCCCACGGCCAATTTCAAAGCGAAGCACCACCCTCGTCCCAGTGCCCTCCTCCATCCCTCCATCTCTTCCTCTTCCCCCTTCCCCCCCGTCCTCCCCAAGCCTCCTGCAGTCAACGCTTCTCCTGAAGGGATTTTAGGACAAGGGCCGAAGCCCCCTGCAGGCCCCACTCGCGGTCCTCCGCTGCGCCCATCCTGTGCGCGAGGAGCGAGAAACGCCGAGACCCTTCCGAGACCAACGCGGACTCCGCCCAACACCATCGCCCGAAATTCCACCCCCCCGGCTCCCTCCTGCTCCACTCGTCCTCGGCCTTGCGTGACGACGCTCGACATCCCGAGGGATCTGCTCTGCTCGAAGGCGGGCCGGTCGAGACATCCGCGGCCCTCCCGAGCGAGGATTGAGGGAGGACGGTGAGAGACGATGACCGGCGTGGTCGGCATCCCGGAGGACCTCGCGCGACGCAAGGGGAGCGTCGAGGAGAGAGGAACGAGGAGCAAAGGAGCAAGCAACGGCATAAACACAGTGTTTCCGGGATCCGCGCGGATCAACAGCATTCACTCCTTGGCGCGCGGAGCGCGCCAGGGGCGGTGCCGGAAGCACCGCCAAGGGAGCCCAGCACCGATCCGAGGAATCCGAACGGACCTCCGAAGTTCAGTTCATGCAACTTTTGATTCTTCGCTTCGGGTCGTCGTCGTCGTCGACGACGACCCGTCTCCGAGACAGCAGGTCTACATGTGTAGCTCTCTGCTCTTCGACCGAGGGCGGGGGGCCAGGAGGGTCTCGCGCGACGATGACTGACATCTCTCCCGAAGGACCTGTTGGCGGCGCGCACACGGGGCTCAGGGGGAGGGGGAAGGCTTCTCGGGAGGAGGCTGCTTCTTAAAAGGCACTGGCCCTACATCCAAGACAAGGCCCGCACCTTCTCAGAAGCAGGATGGCTTTGAAGAAGCCTCCCCTCTCCCCCATACCCCCCCTCTGCGCGTGGCAGGACCTGCAGAACGCCTGCGCCAGCAGGTCCGCCCCCGCAGGTTCCTGTGCCGCTCACTGCTCTTAGACCGAGGACGGGGGGCGAGGATCGGGGAGACGTAAGACTCGGGTTCGGAAGACTCGGATCGGCCTGAGGGGGCCATCATGAAAATGAGGAGACCCAATCTGAGACTTGACGCGAGCTCCCGCTGCAGACATCCCAAAAACACCGGACCGTCAAAATCCACGTCGCGCTCGTCGAAAAACGCCGGCAGACCCGAGTCCGTGCGTTCTCGAGTCTTACGTCTTGCCGTCGCTCGGACGTCCAGTTCCCGTGCATTTGTCGGTGTCGTGCGTGTTTTTTCTTGCTCGATGGTCCAGGATGGTCCTCGATGGCACTCGCCGAGAAAACATGCACACGTCCGAGCGATGCCAAGACGTTTCCCCGAGCGGAGATTGGGTGTCCCAAAACCGTGTGGTGACAGACCCAGCGGTGACCTCGAAATCCGCAAAGACCTCACCGCACGGTCCGTCACCACACGGTTTTGGGACCCTGGAGGCTGCAAGCGCCCGAGACATCCTCGGAGAACGACCCAAGTCCCAAAACCGTGTCGTGACCCCGAATCCCCACAGACTCACCACACGGTGTGGTCACCACCCCGTTTGGGAGCCCCCGAGGAGAGCCTCGCGTGACGATGACCGGCATCCCGAAGGACCTGCAGAACGCCTGCGCCAGGAGGTCCGCCCCCGCCTTCGTGGCGGCATAGGGGTTGCTCGGCGCCTCGGGCGCCGAGCGCGCGCGCCGAGCGCTCGCGGGGCCCGGCGGGCATCGCCCGCCTTTCCCCGCCCACCGCTTCGCTCCCCCGTCCCTTCCAGACTGTCGCATCTTGGACTGATGCTTAAAATTTTTCTCCCTGGCGCCTAGCGGCCAGTCCCTGGCAGGAATCTGCCCTTGGAGCCTGGGTGTTAGCGGTGCACTGTAAAAAAATCCCCCGTCCCTTCCATCGCCCCCCCTTCCTTCCCTTGGGGGGGACGAGGGGGCAGGACAGCGCAGAGCGACGAAGTCTATTCCTATCTACTCTGCTCCCCGGCCAGGCCCGTCCTGAACCCACCACCGGTGCACACGCCACGCCCTCCCGGCTGGGCCAGGAGGGCGTATACACAGCTCCTGGGTTCAGCAGGGGGCAGTGGATATGTCTACATGTCGTCGCCCGATAGCAAGTGGCAGGGTAGAGAATCAACTCACGCAGCTGGTCTTGCTGGCGCCTCCTGGCGCCGGGGGGCGCCCACGCGCATCGAGGGAGGCGGCGGGGCCAAAACAAGCTGCACGTAGCAGATTTCGCAGCCCCCCCTTTCCTCATCCTACCCTTTCGCCCGGCCCGATTCCACCCCTTCCTCACTCGCGCCGCCAGCCTTGACCTGCCCACAGCCGATCCCTGGAGCCCTCCTGCACGTCCAGGAAGACCCCAAGCGGGCCCAAACCGTCAGGATCTGGCATCATAGGTCGAACGCCCGGAGGGTCTCTTGCCTCATCTCCTCTCTCCTCCCACCCCAAAAACTAAATCGGCCCGCCACCAATCGCCTTCATGGCCGAGTCTCGATCGGCGGAGAAGGAGGGGTAAGCAGAGACAAAGCCAACGATCTACAGGATGAGGAGGGAAACGGGTACGATGGTGAGGAAGACGACGAGCAGGTGCCGCTCATCGTCCTCCTCGCCATCGCCCTTCCTGGCTCCCTTCCAGTTTTGTTCCGTCCTTCCTGCAGGGGTCCTTTCTGGAAATTCTTGGTAGCGCGAAGGGTTTTCAGAGGAGAAAACAAAAGCATGGGCATGCAAACTTACTGGTGCTGGCTTTGGTCCCCGCACCACACCGGCACCGCACGGCCTCGGTACCGCACGGGTACCGGTATCGCGGGGTCTTGCTATCGTGCCAGCGTCACCGCTACTGGCGGTAGTACCTGGACACAGCTACCCGCACAGGTACAAGGTGTTCCTGGTGCCGTGCCGTACCGTGGTCACAATGTTGTTGTTTTTATTCTTTATTCTTTATATTTTCTATACATAAAAAACAAAAAAAACGACGGATCGACAGCGAGGGCGACGATGAGCAGGAGAGGGACGCGCGCCGCCGATGTGGTCCGACTGGGCCCGGCTCTATCAGGCTGCCCTCGAAAAACTCGACCCGGTCCTCGCGGCGGGGGCGCTGCGGGCCTGCGCCGATGTCCGCCCAGCCCCTCCTCCTCCTCCTCCTCCTCCTCCTCCTCCTCCTCCTCCTCCTCCTCCCTCCTCCTCCTCCTCCTCCTCCTCCTCCTCCTTTTCCTCTTTTCCTCCTCCTCCTTCCTCCTCCTCCTCCTCCTCCTCCTCCTCCACCTCCTCCTCCTCCTCCTCCTCCTCTCCTCTCCTCCTTCCTCCTCCTCCTCCTCCTCCCTCCTCTCCTCCTCCTCCTCCTCCTCCTCCTCCTCCTCCCTCCTCCCTCCCTCCCTCCTCCCTCCCTCCTCCCTCCCTCCCTCCCTCCCTCCTCCCTCTCCTCCCTCCCTCTCTCCCTCCCTCCCTCCCTCCCTCCCTCCCCTCCCTCCCATCCCCTCCCTCCCTCCCTCCCTCCCTCCCTCCCTCCTCCTCCTCCTCCTCCTCCTCTCCTCCTCCTCCTCCTTCCTCCTCCTCCTCCCTCCTCCCCTCCTCCTCCTCCTCCTCCTCCTCCTCCTCCTCCTCCTCTCCTCCTCTCCTCCTCCTCCCTCCTCCTCCCTCCTCTCCTCCTCCTCCTCACCTCTCCTCCTCCTCCTCCTCCTCCTCCCCTCCTCCTCCTCCTCCTCCTCCTCCTCCTCCTCCTCCTCCTCCTCCTCCCCCTCCTCATCATCATCCGCCCCCTATTCTCCCCCGTCCTCCTCCCCCTCTTCCCCCAAATACTTGTCCCCCTCCTCCTTATCCCCTTCGTCCTCTCCCTCCTCCTCCCCCTGCAGCCATGAAACAGAATCAATGCTCTAAAGCAAGCTCCGACCCCCAGAATTTCGGCGAAAACGCTTCGACAAGATAGGCCGGCAGCGCGATGGTGGCGAGTTGCCGGGTGGTGGCGCGCTGCAAAGCCACCCTGATACCGCGGCCCTGCCGGGCCGCGAGCTGCCCTGCGAGGGCTTCGGCGGCGACGACGATCGTCCCCATCGTCGCTCGGCGCCGGCAGCGCCGCCTGTTCCCGGGCCAGGCTGTGCAGGCGCCGCAGGGCCGCCCGGCCGGCGGCAGCGGCGCCAGCGAGGGCGCCTGCCTGGCTGGATACCGCCGGTGCTTTGAGCAGGGACCGATCGTCCCGGCATTCCTGTAGGCCTACCACGAATGTTCTTAGAACCCCAAATTGTTCGAAAAACAAAAAACAATGTTCTGAGAACATAAACCCGATGTGTTGAAACACGACAGTCTGAACAAGGTATGTTCGAAGCAAATTTCGTGCAGACCACAAGAGGTACATGGAAGATTTCAGGGTAGGCTAAGAGGCAAACCAAAAACCTCAGCCGCTGTTCGGGTGTTTGTCGGTTTCCGCGGCATAGTTCACAACGCCGTCCTGGCCCGCGGCGGCTCCCAGCGAGTCGGCGTCGCCCGGCACGCAGTACGGGACAACGACGTCGAAGTAGGCGCGCGGCTGGCCAAACCGCTGTACCTCCAGATCCAGGATGGCCTCCCCCAGCGCGGCAGCCAGCACGCCGAGGCGCAGACGGCCGCTGGCCAAGCCAGGGCGGTCCGGCGCGCGTTGCACCCAGCGCAGCACCACGCCCACCGGCTCCACGCTGGGACGTGGACCTGGCGCTTGGGGCGGTGGCCGCAGTCCGCATGGACGCGCTGCCGCGCGCGCTCGAGGTCCCCGCTGCAGGCCTTCAGGCCTCCACCGCGCGAGCAGCACCAGGCGCGGCGGACCTTGCCGCAGAGCGCCTCGCCGCAGCGCTGGCTGGCGCGGTCGCCCGTGCAGGGCGGTTGTAACGGGCGGCCCCAGGCGGAGTTGCGTCCTGCCCCAGCAGGCAACGGACAGTGTTCTTGTAGTCCGCGTCGCCCAGCCGCTCGCGGGCTGGGCCTGCCCGGGCGCAGCAGTCTGCCACCCGGAGGCGCGCGGCCCGCCTCAAGAGCGCAAGAGACATCGCCTTCCCCTCTGGCTCCAGGGCCCCCAGCTTGGACACGTATTTATTGCGAATCCTCGCAGCCAGGGTCTTTGGGAGTTTTCTGGTCGGCGTCTCAGCCAGCTCTCGCCAGGCGGGCAGCTCGGGGGGCCCATCGCCGGGCCGGGGCGGCGGCGGTGGCGCCACCTGCGCGAGCCCTGCCAGCGGGTCGCGGCAGGCGCCAGCAAGCGAGAGCGTGCAAATCCAGGTCCTCCAGGCGAGCGAGGCCGGCGCGCTCCTGGACCCCGCTCAGGCTCCGCGCCCAGGAGGCGGCCCAAGCCGCCCGCGCCAGCTGCTGCTGGCCGCGCACGGGTCCAGCTCCGCGTGATCCTCGCAACCCGCCAGCTAAGCCTCGTCGTAGACCGCGGCCGCCCCCTCCAAAGCTGCTGCGGACTCGTAAGAGGTGCGTGAGATTGCCCTCCCGGAGTGGCGCAGCAGGAGTCTGGCTGCCTGCACAATCGGCAGGCGAAATGTCGGGACAACTACGGCGCAACACGCGCGTCGTGTCGATATGGTAGCCTAAGTCGGCCGCCCCCTGCCCAGTGCCAACAGCGTCACAAAAGACCGCGCGAACACGCCCTTTCTGGAAAGGAGTGAGCCGAGAGCTCCGAAGCCACTGCAAAACACCGCCGACACAAGCCCGCCCGTTCAGGTTAAGCTTCGCCCCCCGAAAATCCCACTCCAACCCCCGAACCACCGCGCGCGCGCCAAGAGAGACTTCAGGATTTGAGGCGAGAACTCAGTGAGACAGATCCTATCTCCTTGGCCGGTCGTGAACACGGAGGAAAACTCCATCTGCCACGCAATCCTTTCACTGGGGTTCCTGGGGGCCCCCAGGGGCCACCGATACTTCGCCACTCACCAAATTCGTCTCGGAATCCACGCCCCCAAGCCTCGCGGAGCTCAGGCAGGGAACACGGAAACGATGCAAACGATGGTTCGAGATCCATACCTCCTTGGCCCAAAGAACGATAGGGGCAGCATCGGCGAGCCAGCGCGGCTCGTCAGAAAGCACGTCAAATACCTGCCTCTAGAAAGGGGCTCAACGACCGAACCCGCTTGCTGTCTGCATCCCAAAAGCTCGTGATACGCGGCCCCTTGAACGTCAGCCCCGAACAGGTTGCTAGCCATGGCCCCCGACGCAAAAACTGTCCTAGTACTCTGCCGCCGATGTACGGACGCAGTCGAGCACGCCTCTCGCAAAACTTCCTGGACTTAGCCTCCCTAGCATTCGCCTTGCTCGAGCGTCCTTTCAATCGGCTAGACCTGCCAACAGCGTCGTCAACGGCTAGGTTGTCACCTGAGGAAACTACAGGCCCAGCTAAGCCTCTAAGGCGCGCGCCCGCTTGCTTGCGCAGCAAGCGCGAAGAACACATAAACAGTCCTTTGCCAGGGCAGTCGGACCCAAACGCACCCACGTCCTCCTGGAATGTACGGAGCAACTGCGACCGCAGGGGGGAAGATGCGTTATAATCTAATCCGCCGACCCTGTAGCAGACAAGCCACTGTCGTCGATGTACGGTTTGAAACGCACCTGCGTCAACAACACCAAACTGTCCAGAGCCCCAATAGGGTGCAACTTGATGAAGGCCGTCGAAAACAACAACACCCCACCACGATGCCCCTCGCATCACAGAAACGGCCTACCGCGAAACCCGGCAAAGGGAGCCGCCTATCTTGCAAGTGCATACATACCGCCACGCAGTCGATCGCCAAAGGAAAATCACATATTTTACGACGAGCCAGAAGCTGCCTGAGATCAACCGCCTCATAATACCTGCACAAACCGAGAGGGACCGACGCAGCCTCCCCCTATAGTCCACATTGGACTCGGTTTGAAGAAACTAGCGCCACACAGCCTCCTGGGCCCCCTCGAAAGGACCAGCAGCGAAATACTCTCAAGGGTGGGACCGTATCCACTGCTGAATCAAAGGCTGCGGAAAAAGCCGTAGGCCCGATAAAGCGCAAAGAAGGTGCCAATAGGCTTGAATCCCGAAAAAGCCTCGGGGATCAGAGAAGCAAGCACCATCGCGCACTGCTGGGAAATCGAAGACCCCAGCTCGATGACTGAAAAGACCTGCACCAGCCCCTCCAAGGTGTGGTCACTCATCATACTGAAATGCCTCAAATGAAAACCGTCCGACATAACCGAAGTGTTTTCATTGAGCCCCTTGGAAAAGCGACGAACAGCATCCAGAGTCACCAACGGCAGTCCATCTTGAACCGAATTGTAAACGAACCAATAGAGCGACCATCCCCCCTACAGAGAAGACAACTTGGCGCTTCAGCCTGAAGGAGAGAAACCGGATCGCACACACTCTCTTTATCCAACGACAGGGTGGTCGATGGGGACCCACTGCGTAGCCCCCTTGGCTACCATGTTGACCCTACGCGCCCCCCTTATCAGCCTGGTGAAGAATCCAATCCCGAAGCTCGAGGAGGAGAAGAATGAAGCGAAGGAGGAGGAGAATGAGGAGGGCAGAACTGCCTTGACGATGACCGCAGATGCATCTTGCGCTTCCGGGGGGGAGACTGGAGAGAGTGCTGCGCGGACGAGGAACAGAGCAGGAAGTCGGAGACAAAAGGAGGACCAGGAGCAGGAAGGGGAGGGAGGGAGGAAGTCGGAGACCGATGAGGATGTCCCAACGTCCTCCAGGCTGCCCTCCCCATACACCTCGTCCGTGCTGCAGTAGATGAAGCGCCCGATCCCCCGCTTTCGGGCCGCCTGTGAGCTAGAGAGAGAGAGAGAGAGAGAACAAAAAAAATATAGAAAAATGCGAGGAAGCGCGAACAAGAATGAACGGGAACGTTTCCTCACTGTCCTCCCTCCCTGATAGCTCCTCATCATCAGATTCGTTATAATTTCTTCGCGTTTCTCCACTCTTCTTGGCTCGCCCTGCTAGTCTGTGCGCGCACATCCTGCCACGTATCCTCCTGCTCCCTCCTGTTCCCTCCTCGGTCCTTCTCTGACGAACGAACAACACACACCCATACCCATAGGGAGGTCGGAGGGAGAAGGACTGGCTATGGGTATGGGTGCGGGTTGTCGGACCCCTGGGGAGGCTCCCATTCGAGCGAGGACCCCCCTCCGACAACACGCACCCATAGCTCATTCCGTCCCCCCTATGGCTATGGGTGCGTGTTGATCGTTCGCCCTTCTCCTCCTCACCTGCCCCCTCGCCCAGCCCCCTCGTTTGCTTCCACCCCTCCTCCGCGCCCGCCTGCCGGCGAGGGCTGCAGCACCCACGGCGTGCGCACCGGTGTCCGCCTCTCCTCCCGCTTCCCGCCAACCCCACCTGAACGAGGTCGAAGGACGACTCCGCGCCACGCCTACAAGGGGCCCTGAGCGTGCGTCGGCGATCTGTTCGTCGAAAACCCATGTGGAACCGTCCGTGTACGACGGCGGATCGCTGGGTTGCGTGAGCAGCACGCTGTCTCTGGATATCAGCCCGCTTTTCCGCGGCACGAATGCCCGCAACAAACGGAATTCTCCGATTTGTCCCTTGAGAAGCATGCACATCTGGAGGAACTCGCCGCATGACTGTCAGTGGCACGAGGGAGCGACCCGAGGAAAACTAGCCTCGGACCAACTCCTCATCCCGAGCCGCTCTGGGACGACCGTGGGTCACGGGGGCGGTGCCGGAAGTCGGGGCAGGGCAACTTGAGACAACGGCAGCTCAAAGCGATCACCCGACCTCACCTGCGCACCCCCAGCCACAACATTCCGCAAACAGTCGCCGACGACACCGACGCTGGCGACTCCGAGGCCGAAATGAGGAGGGGTAGTGGGAGGAGGAGGAGGAGGAGGAGGAGGAGGAGGAGGAAAAGGAGGAGGGGGAGGAGCAGAGGGAGGAGCAGGGGGCGGAGGAGCAGGGGGAGGAGGAAAAGGTCTGGGTCCAGACGCACCGAGTTCCCGAGTCGCGTCCAACCGTGGCGACGAGGGGGCCCCCGACGACAGACTCGCGCTGTCCAACTCGACTCGCTCTCCTCTGCGATGATATGGGCGGTCGGGGGTCGCTGCGCCTCCCCCCACCGATGCTACCCACCCTTAAGGGAACACATGCGAACCCTACCCCTACCCCCCACGATTTCTGAGGGGGAGGGGGGGGTTCACTTCGTTCGGGAGCTCCCGAGCGAAGTGAACCCCGCCCTCCCCCTCAGAAATCGCGGGGGGTAGGGGTGGGGTTCCCATGTGGCCCCCTGGGCTCGGCTCGCCGTCGGCCGCGCGGGCCGATCCGTCCACTCCTGGAAGGCCCTCGGCGAGGCGCAGCTGCTGGGGAGCACCGCGAGTCTGGAAAGCAGCCGGGAGCCACCGAAAGAGAACGCCCAGAAACCCTGCGAAAGCCTCCCTTCCTCGGGAGGGATGCAGGAGGGTTTCCCCAAGCGGGACTTCCGAAAACCTTCCTCCAAAAAGTTGTTGGCGTGTTGGTTGAAGGCTTCCTCCTAGAAGCCGCTCGGACACCTTCCGCGAGAACCTCAAACTCGAACGCCAGGAAGCCAGGAGACCTCGCTCCACTTGCCCATTCGTACCCCCCTTGCGCCTTGTCCCCGCGAGGAGAAGCAGGCCGACGACGAGGCATGACCCGACCTGACAATTCACCCCGACCCCGCGCCTCGAGCAGCTCTGACAAGAAACCGTGCCGCACAGCTTCGGAGAGTTTTGACTACCTACCAGACCACCCCAACCCAACCCGAAGACCCGAATTTCGGGTTGGGGGGGGTACGGGTTCCATATGTGTTTTCTCGATGTTCCCCGACCCCCCCCAACTGGAAATGGAGGGCAAATCGAGACCTTCGGGTTGGGTCGGGGTGGTTTGGTGGGTGGTGAAGTTTGGGCGCGCAGCCGTGCTTGGAAAGAGAGGGACGGGCAGCGCGGGCGCCGCGCGGCCCCGGCGCGCGCTGCGCATTGCATGCGGCGTGCAACGCACCAGTAGCCAAGGCAACGCTGAGAAGACGATCATTGAAAAAAAAAACGAAAATGAAAAAAAAAACCCAAAAAAGAAAAAAAAAAAAAACGTGGAGGCCCCATTGGACAAAAAAGATGAAAAAAGAAAAGAAAAAAAAAAAAAAAAAAAAAAAGAAAAAAAAAAAAAAAAAAAAAAAATAAGAAAAAAAATAAAAAAATTGAAAGGGGAGACCTGGGAAATTCGCGCCGGCCCAACGGGCCAGAAGCGTGCTAAGATCTCCGGCAACTGGTTAACAATATTTCTAGTTCGCGCGCGCGGAGCGGCCCCTGGGGGCCCCCGGACGAAAAGTACCCCGGCAAGGTCCCGAGAGAAGCCCGGGAGAAGCCACCATACCACTCCAGGGGAGGGTATTTTTCGACACCCCTCACGAGGATCGTGGCCTCCGAGGGGGGAGCCGCAATCGACTACCCCCAAGAGCCCCCCAAGAGGCCCCCTGGGGACCCACTCCAAAACTGCCGCCAAGGAGGCCCCAAGAGACTCCCAAGAGGTCCCCAAGAGGCCCCAGAGGCCCTAAAGAGGGCTCCAGGCCATCCAGGCCGGCGGCATGAGCGAAGCGATTAAATCATACGAGGCGATTGCCCATCCTTGGGGGAGAGGCGGGAAACACTCGCGGACGCAGGGGTCCAATGCGGACACGGGGGATCAAACGCGGACACAGGGCACCAAACTCGGGCGAGTATGCACGACGCGGCACAGCAGTGGAGACCACTGAACATCGTCTTTGGCTTTGTCCTTGTAACCGCGTTCCTCGTGCCTGGCTTGATCAGCAAGTCCCTGTTAGTCGATTTCCAGTCGGGCCTCCTCCTTGTGTCCCACGTTGCGGTCTATTCCCTGCTAGTTTACCAAATGGCCTTCTCATTCACCATGCTGCATGCATTCTGCAACTTGTCACGGGTAAACACCATTGCAACCCAGGCTTGCGCGGACGCGCGCAACAATCGACAAGTTCGCTCGCACTTGGACCGGACTGTTTCCCAACCTGCCGACTTCATCTTCGCAAGCCCCCGTTGCGGCGCATCAAACGTGTCATCACACCAGTGGCGCCTGACCTGGCCGACGGCCTGCCGAGAGGGGCCAGCCTGCCGCCGCAACTCCCCGCCACTGCGTTCCAGGCTCGTGCCCACGCGGTGGTTTCGTGCGACGGCAGTGCGAGTCTCGACGGGGACGAGCCAAAGTCTGGGCGGGGCTTCACGGCCCCCCTCCCCTTCTACGACCAGCTGCTGGACTTCTGCGGCCCTGCAACCCTTGCTCGCGGAGATGAATGCTTTGTGGGTGCTGCGCAACATTCCAACAGGGTGGGTGATACTACATCTTTATATCCAGGACTTGTCGTCGGACACAGAGAGCTGCGCGCAGCTCCTCCTACGACATCGCGCCGCGGCGCGGGGTGCCCCCCCCACGCTTTGTGCCGCGCGCCCCCCCCGGGGCCGGCGCGCGGTCCGGGCGGGCGCGCCGGCCCATCCACCATCGATGTTGGTCTGGGCGGGCGCGCCGGCCCATCCGCCATCGCTGCTGGTCTGGAGGGGCATGCCGGCCCATTCGCCATCGGTGCTGGCTACTTTCGTCGCATGCTTCAGTCTGTTCACTCTTTATCTGTCGCAATTGAGTTTGACTCCCAGCGTGCAGCAGGACGTTGTTCGCAGACGCGCCCGTGCTCGTCGCAGCGTGGCTCTTGTTTTACAAACGCGTCATATCCCTGACAGCATTGATCAGCGCATTACGTGGACCAAGACTGCGTCTCACGCTGATGCCGTATGAAACGACTGTGCTGATCACCTGGCTGACTGCGGTGCTGATGGTACGTCGTCTCCTTTGTCATCGTTTTCTACCGATTTCAGGGTGGGCTCGAACTTCACGGTAATCATTGGCAATGTGCTCAGGTGGCCCCTGGACTTTTACAGCATCATGCAATGTGCAATCTCATCGCCACCTGCAGCGAAACACCCAAAACGGCACCCCTGACGGCCCCGACGGAACCCGCGGGCGGTGGCCCAGGTACTGCACGGGGCTTCGACGACCGAACTCGCGGCGCGGGGCCCGAGTTCTCGATCGATCCTGGCGCGCCGAAGCCGGGAAACGTCACGCAGCTGAGGGGCCATCGGGCACCGACAGTTCAGACGGGCACCGAACGCGCGGGCAGAGGAGGGAAGAGGGGAGAGAGACAACCAGCATCAATCGCACAATTTAACCCTGAAGCCCGTTTCGCAGGTTAGCGGGCATCGCCGGGACATCCAGGAGAGACACAAAGTTGCGCGGCATGTGGACGAAGGCAGAGGAACGGCATGCAGGTGAGCGCATATAGAACAACACACATATTCATCATCATATCTGAACTCTTCCAAGAACCCGCGTGAGCGAACAAACTCATATGACCGAAGAGCGGCGCGGAATAGGGCTGCGCGAGTGCGATGGCCAGCAGAGCGAGCTTTTTTTTTGTCCTCCTTTCGGCCGCCCCAACCAGACGAGCCGCGCGGCCGCGCAAGGGCCCTCAACGGCGCCCAGCCGTCCGGCGCGGCCGCCCGCCCACGCGGGGGCGTGCGGTGGCCAGGCCCAGCGACGAGTCATCCGCCTTGCGCTCCGCGCGTCAGGGTGGGCGGCTACTCCAAGTCAGCCTCGAATTGTCCAGGTGTCGAGCGCGCCAGGACAGTGCCAGGGGCTCACGCTGCCCGGCGTTCTGGCGCTGCCAGCTGCCGTCTCGAGTACGGCCAGGGTCTCCCTCCGCCCAGAGGCTGGCAGTCCTACCGGGCCTGGCCTGCGGCATCTGCAGCGCAGGCGGGGGGGGGGGGCGTGAGGAGGAGGAGGAGGAGGAGAATAAGAAAGGTGGAGGGCGAGGGAGTAGTGGAAGGAGGAGGAGGAGGAGGATCAGCTCGCGCCATGTGAGCGCCACCTACGGCAAGCGCACCTTGACAGGGCACTTGGTGTCTCCGGCTCAGCCCATGCAGAACCCGCAGTTCCTCGGGGGCGCGACCGACTCGTCGCCGTACCACTGCACCGAGACGTCGTCGAGCGAGGGGTCGTACACGGCGGCGGCCGCTGGACCCGCCTTGGGAACGCCCGCCTCGGCCAGCGCGGGCGGCACGAACGCGTCGGGGCCGGCCCCGGGCTGCCCGCCGAAGTAGAGCACCGATCCGACCAATGCCAACACAGCTGCCACAGGCACGATGCTGGACTTGGAACGCACCATTGCCGGCACGAGACTGGATAGCTTGCACCACGCGGTTGACACTCTCCCCCTTTACGTCAAAGCGCTTGAGCCAAAATGGCTACGGAGGCCAGCAGAGCGAGCTTGACGAGATATGTCCAAGTTCTCCGCGTCATATAACATAGCGCTCGGGCTGAAGCATCCAGGCCATCGGGAGCGGTTTGGGCGTTTCGCGATCAACGCCGAAGACATGTTGGTTAAAAGGGAGGCACTACATATAGCGTTCGTGGGTATTTCCTGCAAGGCCTAAGAAGACACTCTTGACATACCGAGCGCGTTTCATCGAGGCCCGATTAGGACCCGACCGACAAGTCTCCCGCCTAAGACTTCCTCGCGATTCACTCACTGACGAAGCTCCCGCCTGATACTTCCTCCACGTTCAGGCCCCAGGGGCCCAAATATGACGACAGTGGCAGGAGGCCGATGACCCGCTCGGATTACTCAAATGACCCGCGGGCCCCATAGGGAGGGGGGCTCCCGCATGAGACTTCCTCGAAATCCCACCAGCCCTTTGGGCGTGAGTGGTTTAGGGAGCTCTCTCTGTCCTCAACCCCCCTTCTTCCCCTTCGGGGAAGGGTTTACCCCTTCCCCTACCCCCTCCCCCTGGGCCTGGAGAGGGCGGGCCGCGGGTCGTCAAGGGCGTTTTTTTCGACTCCTGGGAGGGCCAAAAAACGACGACCCTCACGAGGATTCTGGCCCCGAGGGGGGGGAGGGAGTTTGGCGCCTGAACTCGTCGTTGAAGTAAAAAACATTGATTGTACTACGGTTTTGGCCCCATTTTGGCCTTCTGAGGGGGCCGCGTTCCTCTTCCTTCATCGCAAAACCATTGATTTTACGAAGGTTTTGGGCTCACTTTCTCCTTCTCAAGGGCCAGCGCTCCTTTGCGCTTCAGAGGGCCCCAAAGAGGCCCCAAGAGTCCCCCAAGAGTCCCCCAAGAGGCCCCAAAGAGGCCCCAAGAGGCCCCAAGAGGCCCCCAAGAGGCCCCCAAGAGGCCCCCAAGAGGCCCCCAAGAGGCCCCCAAGAGCCTCCAAGAGCCCCCCAAGAGGCCCCACGAGGAGCCCGAACGACTCACACCAGGACGAAGGGCCCGAACGACTCACACCACGAAGAGCCCGAACGAGTCACACCAGAAGGAGGGGCCCGAACGACTCACACCAGGACGAGGCGCCCGAACGACTCACACCACGAGGAGCCCGAACGACTCACACCACGACGAGGGCTCCGAACGACTCACACCACGAGGAACCCGAACGAGTCACACCAGGAGGAGGGGCCCGAACGACTCACACCAGGACGAGGGGCCCGAACAACTCACACCACGAGAAGCCCGAACGACTCACACCAGGACGAAGAGCCCGAACGACTCACACCACGAAGAGCCCGAACGACTCACACCAGGAAGACGGGCCCGAACGACTCACACCAGGACGAGACACCCCAAACGACTCAAACCACGCGGAACGCTATAAAAAGCGAAAAAATAAAAAGAAGGAAGAGAAAAAAACAAAGAAAAGAAAGAAGAAACAAAAAACAAAGAAAACAAAATAAAAAAAAAAAAGAGAAAAAAAAGCGCGTTCTCTCCCTCCTCCTCCGCCTCGTCCTTCTCCCGCTGCCCCCACAAGGAGGATGTACAAGGAGGCGGGAGGAAGGAGGAACAGGGGAGATATGCGGGGCAAAGCGGACACACGCCTGAAATACACAACTGTCGGCATGCTTCGCAAGAGTTGCTGTTGTGAGATGGGCTGGTGGGGATACGCGAAGCGTAAAGAATTCACTCAACCACGAAGCTCCCGCCCGATAGTTCTTCCATAATCAAGCCTCAAGGGCCCAAACATGACGACAGTTGCCGGAGGCCGATGACCCGCTCGGATTACTCATATGAACGTATGTCCCCACACGCAGGGGGCTCCCACCCAAGATTTCCTCGTAATTCGTTCACGGACGCGGCTCCCGCCTGATACGCCCTCAACATACATGCGTGCGCGTGTGAATGATGATGCGGGTGATGATGATGATGATGATGACGATGATGATGTGAGTGATGACGGTGGTGTGTGTGATGATGATTGCGGGGTGGATGGTAGTGATGCTGATGGTGACGATGTGAATGGTGATGATGAGGGTGCTGCTGATGGTGAGAGTGATTGGATGAGCGACGATAGAAATAATTTGCTGAATGGTGATGTTGAAGTTGATGGTGTTATGGTGATGGTGTGTGCCTCATTGAGTGAGTGAGTGTGCGAAAGGAGGTGAGCTCATGAGATCTGTATCGGAGCATGGACTGAGTGAATGAGTGAAGACGATGGTGCGGATGGCGATGATGATGTGTGTGATCGAGTGGGTGGTAGGTGGTGTGACTGCGTGAGTAAAAGGGTAACGATACTGAGTTCGGAAGCGGAAAATCCGCACTCTTACTTTGAAGGAACTAGTTGCTAAAAGAAACAAGTTTTTTAACAACAAAACGGTTGCTCTGTTGCGCGACAGCCGTGGCGGAGCTTCCGAATAATTTCCGAGCCACGTCCTGAGCTCGCGCCCTGAATCTCCTGTCAAGGAGCATCTACAACTGGTTGAACACATGTCCGAAGATCACCGCGACCCGATGCAGCGCGACCCTGATTTCTCGAACAAAAGCATCGCGGGGCGCAGTGGCAAGGAAGACAAGAGCCCCCCCGCCCCCCGACGGGGCCCTGGCCCCTCACCCCTAAGGCTTTACTAAGGAAGACCGCGGACTTTACTAAAGCGAAGAAACGGATTTACTAAAGCGAGGAAGGGGTTTTACTAAAGCAAGGAAGCGGCTTTACTAAAGCAAGGAAGCGGTTTTAGTAACTGCGCGCCGCTCCATACATTCCGAAGGAGAAGAGAAAACAGCAAACAAAAACTACGCTTTACTAAAATTACCCTGCGACGTACCCAACCCACGCGCATCAAATGGCAAGAAGAGTATGCCAACATTAGCAGGAACAACGACAGTGTAGACGCGGCGATTTGCTGCGCAAGCTACATGGGATGCGCATG
>CAUYUJ010006246.1:0-52500 GCA_963575745.1 Prorocentrum cordatum | reverse complement strand
TCAGGCCCACCACCACACCGGCCCAGAGGGCGACGTGCATGTCGAGGCCCAACAGGAACAGCATATGTATCGAAAAAAACAACATAAACATAACTTTTCGGAGGTCCGCGCGGATTTCTTGGATCTGCGCTGGGCCCCCCTGGTGGCGCCTCCGGTGCCGCCCCTGGCGCGCTCCGCGCGCCAGGGAGGGAGGTCCCGCGCGGATCCAAGGAAATCCGCGCGGACCGTCGAAAGTTTATGTTGATACTGTTTTTCGTTTCTCTGATACACGTAGCCGCTTTCGTTTCTCTGATACACGTATCCCCGTCCGGGGGGGTGAATCGGTCGATGATCCTCAGGACGTGTGTTAGCCCAATGTGTGTTTGCCCCCTTCAGCCCAATCCGTAGATCATTACATTACATCGCCTGCGTCGTATCGAAGGGCCTCGATGGACCAACACACGTTGGGCCTAACATGAAGTCGGGCCTGTCCCTCCACAGGAGGAACATCCAAACACAGTCAGGAAGTAGCCCGGGGGCCATGCTTTGACTCCTTTGGAGCATTCTTGGGGTCTGTTCTGGGGTATTCTTAGGCTCTCGTCCAAACTCCCCCCTGTGGGGGATGGGGGGGGGCCGACGTCCTCGCCCCGAGCCTCCTCCTCCTCCTCCTCCTCCTCCTCCTCCTCCTCCTCCTCCTCTTATTGTTCCTCCTCCCTCCTCCCCCTCCCTCTCCGCCTCCTCCTCCTCCTCCTCTTCCTCCTTCTCCTCCCTCTCGTCCTCCACGTCCCCGCCCTCCTCCATCTCCTCCTCCCCTCTCCCTCCCTCTCAACTCCTCCTCTGCTACCTCCTCCTCTCCTCCTCCGCCTCCTCCTCCTCCTCCTCCTCCTCACCTCCTCCTCCTCCTCCCCCTCCTCCTCCTCTCCTCCTCCTCCTACTCCTCCTCCTCCTCATCCTCCTCGCCTCCTCCTCCCTCCTCCTCCTCCTTCCTCCTCTCCTCCTCCTTCTCCTCCTCCCCTCTCCTCCTCCCTCTCATCCTCCCTCTCTCCTCCTCCTCCTCCTCCTCCTCCTCCCTCTCCTCCTCCTCCTCCGCCTCCTCCTCCTCCTCCTCCGCCTCCCCTCCTCTCTCCTCCTCCTCCTCCTCCTCCTCCTCCTCCCCTCACTCCCTTCTCCTCCTCCGCCTCCTCCTCCTCCTCCTCCTCCTCCTCCTCCTCCTCCTCCTCCTCCTCCTCCTCCTCCTCCTCCTCCTCCTCCTCATCCTCCTCCTCCCCTCCGCCTCCTCTCCTCTCCCTCTCCTCTCCCTCTCTCCTCCGCCTCCTCCTCCTCCTCCTCCTCCTCCTCCTCCTCCTGGATCATTCCGATTCCATCGATTCTATCCGGTGCGGGCGCGCCCGATTCCGATTCGATGTCGATTCGACTCGGCGCAGGTTGAAACCGATTCGATTTCGATTCGATCTCGATCCGATTCGATTTCGATTCGATGCGCCGCCCCCCGGGCTCCCCTCATGCTCCCCTCCTCTGACTTTGGCATAGTCCACATGGACGGCCGCGAACCGGTCGGTTCGGTTGCGTCGGTGTCGGTCAGAATCGATCGGTTTGGTCGGTTCGGTTGTTGCGGAGTCATTGCGTCGTCGCGCCCTCTCCGCTTACTTCGGTTGATTCGGTTTCGCCGCGGGCGCCTCGCTGGCGCCTCGTGCCGGCCCAGGGGGTCGAATCCGCCCGTTTCCAGTTCGGCTTCGTTGCCCACGGATTCGCGCCGATCCGACGCCGCTTGGCTTTTCCCGTTAAAGAAAAAAGGAGGAAGAGGAGGAGGAGGAGGAGGAGGAGGAGGAGGAGGAGGATCAGGAGGAGGAGGAGGAGCAGGAGGAGGAGGAGCAGCAGGAGCAGGAGCAAGGAGGTTGGTTGACTGACTGGCCGGATGTGCGCAGTGGCGCGTTGTTGGAGGCTCCCTGGAGGCGCGAGCTGCAGAGGCTCCCTGGAGGCGCTGGAGGCTTCGGGGAGAGAAAAACTATTTTTCAGGCCTCGAAAAATGCGTTTTCTTCAGCTCCCGGGAGCTCCGGAGGCTCCCCAGAGGCGCCGGAGGCCCCGAGGAGAGAAAAACAATGTTTCAGGCCTCGAAGAATGCGTTTTCGGCTCCCAGGAGCTCCGGAGGCTCTCTGGAGGCGCCGAATGCCCCGGGGAGAGAAAAACAAGTTTTCAGGCCTCGAAAAATCCGTTTTCGGCTCCCGGGAGCTCCGGAGGCTCCCCGGAGGCGTCGAAGGCCCCGGGGAGAGAAAAGCAATTTTTAAGGCATCGAGAAATGCGTTTTCGGGAGGCCCAGAGGAGCTCCAGAGGGCCCTGGATGCCCCCCCCCGGTGCAGCCTGGGCGTGGGCACGGTTCGGGCTAGCAGATTCCGATTCGATTTCGATTCGGCTTGCGCTACCGATTTGCAACCGATTATATTTCGATTTCGAATCGATTCGATGCAGCGCCCAGGCATTCCGATTCGATGTCGATTCGATGGCCGCCCGATGCTCTCCGATTCGATGCTGGTTCCGATTCGATTCGATGTTTCGATTCGATGCAGCTGTCGCCTGTCCTCCTCCTCCTCCTCCGCCTCCCCCTCCGCCTCCTCCTCCTCCTCCTCCTCCTCCTCCTCCTCCTCCCTCCTCCTCCTCCTCCTCCTCTCTCCTCCTCCCTCCCTCTCCTCCTCCCTCTCCTCCTCCGCCTCCTCCTCCTCCCTCCTCCTTCCTCCGCCTCCTCCTCCTCCCTCCTCCTCCTCCTCCTCTCCTCCTCCTCCTCCTCCTCTCCTCCTCCTCTCCTCCTCCTCCTCACTCCTCCCTCTCCTCCTCCTCCTCCTCCTCCTCCTCCTCCTCTCCTCCATCCTCCTCCTCCTCCTCCTCCTCCTCCTCCTCCTCCTCCTCCTCCTCTCTCCTCCCTCTCCTCCTCCCTCTCCTCCTCCCTCTCTTCCTCCCTCTCCTCCTCCGCCTCCTCCTCCTCCTCCGCCTCCCCCTCCTCCTCCGCCTCCTCCTCCTCCCCTCCTCCTGCTCCTGCTCCTGTTCCTCCTTCTCTTCCCCCCCTCCTCCTCCGCCTCCTCCTCCCCTCCTCCTCCTCCTCCTCCTCCTCTCCCTCTCCTCCTCCCTCTCCTCTCTCCTCCTCATCCTCACTCCTCCTCCTCCTCCTCCTCCTCCTCCTCCTCCTCCTCCTCCTCCTCCTCCTCGCCGCCCCTCCGCCTCCTCATCCTCCTCCCCTCCTCCTCCTCCTCCTCCTCCTCCTCCTCCTCCTCCTCCTCCTCCCCCTCCTCCTCCGCCTCCAGGCTCTCCAGAGGTCGGGAGGGTCGCCGCCGCAGCTGTTCGTCCAACTGCCGGCAGCGCAGGCACTCCATGGGGGGGGGCAGCGGGAGGGGGGGCGCGGGGGCCCGCGCCGATCAAGTACCACCAACACCTTCCCTGAAAGGCTGGTGGCCATCTACATCTTCAGATTTATGCTGTTTTCGGCAACTTTGCATTAATAATGTCAGTGCCGATTTACCTACGTACCAGCAGTGCGTCTTACGAGCAGCCCTCGACATCAATTTCCAGACATTTCGTAGTCGACTGCGCCACAGCCGACGCGAGGCGAACAACCCGGTCAAGCTTGCCCGGAATGCGGTTGCAAACGCGAAGCCGGAGGAGAAAAAGGACTTGGTCAAAGAGCTCAGGAGCAAGATCCGCGACGCCAAGCGCACGAAAAATGAGGCTCAGCTGAAGAACCTTTCCATGGTAGAGAAGCAGCGCCGCACACCAACTACATTAGTAATCAATGGGGCCGCTACCGCGGACAGAAATACATGGTGGAAAGGCGCTTTAGAGTTCGGCAGACAACGTCTCGGAAATGATCGTAACACGCATCACATACAGGGTCATCGCCTATCTTCCTTGGAGGCGGTAGCGCAGAATCAACGTCTTGACGGGCGGCCCAACTCAGTGTGTATGAATTTTGGAAGCATTTTACACATCGTTTTTCTGATTCTACGTCTCCGGATCCGGCAAGCTGGAAGACGATTGATTTCACGGTTATCCCGAAGACCACGAACCCGAGAGATCTTTCTGAGTTTCGCTGGGTTGGTAAGCTGGACATTTGTGCGAAATGGTACGTATTGAGCCTTCAACCACATCTCCCAAAATCAATATCCACCAGTCGTGTGGCCACGTTTGGATTCAAGTCTGGATGTTCGTGCGATGACGTCGTCCGCGTGCTCCGCCAATGTATCTTCGCGGCGGCTCGGTGGGGCAAAAATCTGGTTCTAGGAGCTCAGGACGTCGAGACCGCCTTCGACAGCATGGAGCATGAACATATGACATCGGCATTCGCATCCCGGGGAATGCACGCTTCTTTGGCGAAGGCCTTACTGCGTGAAGTGTCTGGTATGAAGTGCAACTTCACTCTACCTGGTGCTGATCCCACCGATCGCTTTGACTTGGAACGCGGAGGCAAACAAGGGGGCATCGAGACGCCAGAGGAATTTAACATAATGTTTGAATTCGCCGTGGGGACGCTGATCGGAAAGTGGTCTCAATGTGGTTACGGCTTCACTCAGGACGGGGACGGTTTACAGCGAGTGACACATTTGATTTGGGCCGATAACATTTTCTTGATGGCATCATCGGTCGCTGAGTTCACTTGCATGGTCCAAGATGTCACGACCGCCATCGTTGACTTGGGCTTCAAATGGAAGGCGTCTTCATTGGCATGCATGTTGTGCGGTCCTATCGCGAGGGAGGGCGTCGAACGTTTGTCGGTGGCGGCAGACAAGACTTACAAGTTCAAGCTCGTGCAGAACATGTTAGTTTTGGGAGTAATGTTGAGTTCCGACGGCGATACTACTACCAGCGTCGATCATAGGTTGGGCGCTGCTGAGAAGAACTTTGGGTGTAACTGCCGAGTTCTGAAAGGGCCTGGGAGTATCGCTTCAAAGCTGAAGGCGTGGGCGAGAGGGCCGGCAGCAAGTGCAGCCTATGGATCTTCATCGTGGCATCTTTCACAAGACGTGCTCTTGAAAGTAAAGAGGTGGGAATTCAATATGCTACGGCGCATGTTCCGATTACGGCGCAAACCAGGAGAAGGCCACGGACAGTTTATGATCCGCAGCGCTAGGTTTTTGGAGCGTCAGTTTCAAGCACTACGGATCCGGCCACTGCACAGTCGCATCTTGATGAACGTATTTAAGGGTGCTTGGCGAGAGACGCGTTCGTGCTCACCGAATGGGTCTAATTATTTATGCTTCAGTCGCAATTTCCACACACGGCAGTGGTGGATATAATTGCAGGCGCTTGGCAGCGAGCACAAACGACGAAAATTAGGCTTGGTGCACGACGGCTACGGCCATCGCGTCGAGTGGGAAGATACGTTTGTGACCGTTTTCGGCGTTGACTGGCGGAGCAAACGAGACCAATGCACCACGGAGGCAGGGTGGATGGCATGTTTCCCACAGTTCGAATCGCACCTATGTGATTTGTGGGGGCTGTTGAAGTACAGTGCAGAAGTTGTGGCGCCCGTGAACGGCATGGCCCAGACCGGCCCTAAGCGGAGAAGGATCGCCGCCCATCTTTCGAACCTGTTGCCGGACTGCCACGGCGAAGGTGTTCCTGAGATCCAGTGGGAGGAGCCGAAAAAACGCATCGTGCTTATCACAGATTGTAAGCCTCTGGCCGGCGTGATCAACGGGGAGACCGTGCTTTCGGACCCAAGTCTGGCTCCCATGTTCGAGCGCATCACCCGCAACATTTTCAGCGCGTTTCAGTCCAAGTGGCGCCCTGCGCGTGACATCGACGACTTGGTCTGCTGGCAGAAACGGGCGTGGAACGTTCGAGCCGATTACCTGGTCAACTACGCCATGGAAAGCCGGAGGTCCTGGTTTCAATCTGGTCGAAATTCCACCGAAGACCTTGCGAATGCGAACTTCTTGGTGCACACAGATGGCGGCGCGCGTGCCGGGACGCGCTCAGCAGCTGCTTGGTGCATCGAGGCGGTTGCGTGCAAGGGGGCCTATGCAGTGACGACCCCGGTAGTCATAGCGGGAACTTTTATCAGCGATCCGATCTCTTCCTTCACGGCGGAATCGATTGCTCTAGACGAAGCAGTCGAGGCCGCGAGGAAACTTACGCTCGAAATAGGCAGCCGGCCGTCCGACATGCGACCTAGGCCTCGAGAAAGAAAGAAAGAAAGAAAGAAAGAAAGAAAGCGACCCCTCTCGCTGGGGATCGGCGGCCGCTCGTGTCTGTGCGTGGCTCTTTCCTTCCCGGGGCCTCCAGGCTCTCGAGAGCTCGGGAGGGAGAGAGCCACGCACAGACACAAGCAGCCGCCAATCCCCAGGGAGAGGGGTCGTTCTCTTCTTCGTTGTTCTGCCGATCGGCGCGGGCCCCCGCACCCCCCCTCCCGGCCCCCCCCATGGAGTGGCTGCGCCGTCGGAAGTTGGACGAGCAGATGCGGGGGCGAGGCGGCAGTTGCCGCGCGCAGACACACACAGACAGTCGTCGATCCCCAGGAAAGGGGTCCGTTGTCTTCTTAGTTGTTCTGCCGATCGGCGCGGGCCCTCGCACCCCCCCTCCCGCTCCCCCCCATGGAGTAGATCTTGGCTGTTTTTAGCGCTTGTTTCGAGCAGGTGGAGCCTCCCCCAACGGACGCACTGCTGCAAACCGTCGCATTAAGCAGAGGTCTAGAGCCAGACCCCCCCACCTCCGCCCAATGTCGAAACGATGTATAAGAAACCGTTCACAATATCGGAAGGTATGGGAAGTGGGAAGGATGACGAAACCCCGTAAAATTTTGAAAAAACATGAGGAATCCTGGGATTTGTGCCAATTTATTAGTGTGTCCCTAGGCCCCTTTCACAGATGAGGTCCGAGCAGACGGGGTCGGAGGATCGCACCGCGCCGCCGATGCATCGGCGATGCGGCTCGATGTGGAGCCCGATTTTCTCGACGACGGCAGCGCAGATGCATCGACGACGTCGTCAATGCCTCACCGATGCGTCGGCGATGTGGCGCGACCCTCCGACCCCATGGACCCCATGTGGGAGGCCTCGATGCGGGCCGGATGCCGTGGGAGGGGGGGAGGCCTCCGCGATGCCCCGACCCCGAGACGAAGCCAGAACAGACGGGGGCATAATCGGGCAGGGACAAGCCGGGGATCTGAGATTTGGCGGTCTTGGAGCATGTGCAGGCAAGACGTTGAAATTCTAGACGCTCCGCGTATCCCCTTGCTCGACTGCCGACGTTCCCCCTTCTGGTCCACCACGGCCCCCAGTTGACGCTCGCCGCTTGGTTCCCCCGTCCACCGTGATGGATAAGCTGCCTGCGTTGGTCGCCGACGACGTGGTCCACCTCTGGGCGGGAGCCACCATCGTGCTCCTGGTACTACACAAGTGGTTCATCCTTTGACAGTACTCATGCCCTCCTACGGGTTGGTCCATGGCGCTCGGCCACGCCTGCTGCCATTCCCCCGACACTCCGGTTCAGGCAGTCAAGGTTCGGACTCCGCGACTGGGTCGACGCCTCCGTGTATTGGTCGGTGGCTCAGGTCTGATCGCGCCCTGGAGTCCAAGCGAGTGATCAGAGCCCCGAATCATCAGGGGTAACTCGGGTCAGGGATAACTCGGGTTCGTTTTTCGGGAATCCAAACCCGAGTTATCCTGGACCCGAGTTACCCCGGATATTTCGGGCGTCCAGAGCCCCGAATCATCAGGGGTAACTCGGGTCAGGGTTAACTCGGGTTCGTTTTTCGGGAACCCAAACCCGAGTTACCCCGGACCCGAGTTACCCCGGATAACTCGGGCGCCCAAAGTGAGGCTTAGCCGGCTACCCGTCTTCTGCCCGCGCTTTCCTTGCTCTCCCGCCTCCTCGTAGTGGTGAGCGGTGCGGCCTCACGTGCCCGCTGTGCTCCCATCGGGCTGCTGGCCCTAGCCTGTGCTCTCTGGTCTGTTCGGTTTGAGCTGTCGCCACTGTGCGACTCCTATCCGTCTTCTCCTGTCTGGTGCTTGCGTCCCCGTGCTCGGATCGCTCGCATCTTAATGGGGGGCATTTCGCCTCTTGCAGGTGCATTTGTTGCGTCGGCCTAGGCGCCGTCGTAACCAATTATCTCGCCCTGTGCCCCAGCCGCGCCCGCCCGGCTTCTCGGACTCTTCCTTGGAGCCGCCAATCAAAAAAGTACCCCCACCAGCCTTCCACGTAGGCCTGGCCTTCGGTCGATTATGACGTCGCGCGGCCGTCCGCTAGCGGCTGCGAACAAAAAAGTATCCCCGCCTGCCCATCCAGAAACGACGTCTGGTCGAGTTGAGGTGACCAGGGAAGTGCGGGAGCAAAGAGGGGGGGGGCGGCCGAACCGTGCGAGGGAGGGAGGAGGAGAAGGAGGAGGCTGGATGCATGGAGGAGGAGAAGGGAGGGATGAGGAAAAGGAGGAGGCTGGATGGAGGGAGGAGGAAAAGGGAGGGGAGGAGGAAAAGGGAGGGAGGAGGAGAAGGAGGAGGCTGGTTGGAGGGAGGAGGCTGGAGGGAGGGGAGGAGGAGACAAAGGGAGGAAGGAGGAGAAGGACGAGGCTAGAGGAGGAGGAGGAGAGGAGGAAGGCGGAGGAGGATGATGCTGGATGGAGGGAGGAGGCTGGAGGGAGGGGAGGAGGAAAAGGGAAGGGAGGCCAGCCTGGGCTCAGGAGGGGCTCGGGCTCCCTCGGGCCGCCCCCTCGGAGGAGCACGTCGCGGGGCCAGGAGGAGGAGGAGGAGGAGGAGGAGACGGAGGACGGAGGAAGAGGAGGAGGAGGAGGAAGAGAGGAGGCTATGAACGGAGTAGTGGTAGGATTATGAGTAGTATGACTGATTAGGCTTAGGAAGTGAGGTAGGAGGAGTAGCGGGAGGAGAGTAGTGAGAGGTAGGGTAAGATGGCTATGAGGCGGCTATGAGGATTTCTGGGACGATTAACTTACTCTTTATTTAGCGTGAGGATTACTTATCGTGGGATGAGGAGGGGCAGGACGGTCTTATTAATGCTGCCTTCAGTATATGATGACGGATTATGCTTCGTACGTCGACTGAAGTTGGGCTGGTATAAGTGATTACCTTGATTCAGTGTGCGGACTTGCTATGATGAGTGGCGGTTTAGGTGTAGGTGCGGGTCGCGGCGGATGTATTGTCGGAAGTCTACCCGGCGGGAGAGACTTCGGGGGCCTGCTTACGGTAGGTCTGCTCATTTGATAGGTGGGACCTCATTCGGGGCACTCTTTCCCTCTCCCAGCGTTGAAGGAACCAGCCACGACCCTTCCCCCCCCGACCGCGCGCAGGCAGCAGGGCCCGCCTCCCCCGTGGCAGCAGGGCCCGTCGCCGCGCGCACGCCGCCGCGGCTGCGCCCGGCGGCGGCGGTGCCCGCCGCTGCCCCGCCCGGGCTCTCGGCGCCGCCCGCTGCCGCGGCGGCGGCGCTGGGGCCTGGTCTGCTGGCCGAGGCGGGCCGACCCTCTCTCGGGGCTCCCTCCTCTCCCCTCCTCCTCGTCGTCAAATCCCTCTCTCCTCCCCTCCGCCTCCCTGCCTCCTAGCTCCTCCTCCTCCCCTCTTTTCCTTCTCCCTTCCTCCTCCTCCTCCTTCCCCTGCCTCCTTTCCTCCTCCTGCTCTCTCCTGTTCCCCCTCCTTCCTTCCCAATCCTTCTCCTCCTACCTAGTCGTTCTAGTTTTATATCCGATCCCCATTATTGATGGTCACCATCCCCATCCCCTTCGAGACCCCCACCAAATTGCCACCCCAGATGGGATACACCCCTCGAAGCCCGAAGGGAGCGGCCCATATGCCCATCCAGGGGGGTGAATCGGCCAGCGGGGCCCAGGCCACGCCGCTGGGGATGGGGATCGGTTGAACGATACTCATCAAGTCACGCGACAAGCCCAAGGGAAACAGTGAATTGGGGGATAATGTCCGTGAGAGGTGCTTGCGATACACAGCCCTGGGAGAGCCTAACCGCGCAGCGGCAGGAATACGTGCGTATGTATATGTATATGCATATCTATGTACATATATACGTATAACGCCGCACCGGGCCCGGGGGCCCCCAGGCCGCAGCCTCGACCACAAATGGGGGGACGTCGGGCCCAGCCCGCTCCCCGGCGGGCCCCAGGTCGGCCCCTGGAGCGCCCGGACGGCCGTCCAGGCGGCCCAGGGCCGCCCAGAGCCACCTTGAAGACAACCTTCAGCGGTCTCCGACGGCTCAAGAGGCGTCTCGAACCGCCCCAGACGCCTCCAAGACGCTCGAAGACCCCTCCAAGAGATCCCCCCGGACGGTCCCGGGAAGCCCTTTCCCTTCGTAACACATACATTTTTACCATATTCGATTTTGTTGTCCTTCGCACCGTCCTTTACGACCTCAGACTCCCCCTAGACCGCCCCAAGACGGCCCACGAAGCCCACAAGAGAGCCCCAAGACGGCCCCAGAGGGGCCCAGGACAGTCCAAGAGGCGCCCAGGACCGCCCAAACGCGTCCCCGAAGGGCCCCAAGAGGGGCCCAAGACGGGAAACCCAACTGAACCTTCCAGCCCCCCCGCCCCAGGAGGTCCCCAAGGGGCCCCTAAGAGACCCCACCCCCAAGAGGCCCCAAGAGGCCCCCAAGACGCCCGCGGCAGGCCCCAAAGGGCCTCCAGAGGCCCCCCAAGAGGCTTCCAAGAGGCCCCCCGAGGTTCCCAGGAAGCCCCCAGGAGACCCCCACGAGGGCCCCAACGGGCTTCTGAGAGGCTTCCCCAGAAACCTTCATGTACGTCTACATGCGGCGTCTGGTCCAAAAACCTGAGACCGTTCCTGGGACGCCGCCGGGGCCGCCGGGCTCCAACAGCCAATTGAGGAAGCACGGAGAACCCCCCAGAAGCCCTTCAGATGCCCCCGCGAAGACCCAAGAGGTTCCCAAGAGACCCTCAGGAGGCACGACTATGTCACGCGCCTGTGCTTGATAGCGCTGTCCAAGATCTTCTAGCGCGCCCCCTGCCTGGGCTAGAACCTGAGCGCGCGCGAAGCGCGCGCGATGGTTCTATACAGATATATACTAGAACCACGCGCGCTACGCGTGCGCTTAGGTTCCAGCCGACTGCGCAGTCGTTGTCAATTGACCATGAGCCCCAGAGTACCCAGGGAGAGGTTCCGCAGGCAAGGGCCGCCCTTGCGTGGGGGTGCTGGGCCTTCTGGGGGGGGGGCGTCGGGCTCGGTGGGCGGTCGCGGAGCCGCACGAGGATCGACGTGCGACGCCTTGGAAGGCTCCGAATGTTTCCCAGACTACGCAGGTGCCCTGACTGCCACGGTGGCCAAGGGTCGGGGGAGCGTAAGACCCGGGTTTGCCAGGACTCGGGTTCGCCATCGTTTTTTGACGACCGCGACTCGGATTTTGACGAGGAGGAGTTTCGTGGGATGTCTGCAGCGGGAGGCCTCGTCAAAATGCAGGCTCGGCCTCGCCATTTTTTCGACGACTTCGTCGGGGATTTCCGAGTCCCCTGTACCCGGGTCTTACGCCTCCCTGAAAGGAGGGCCCCAGAAGCTTTGGGCAGCCAGGCCGTCGCCGCCGCCGCCGCCCCCGCAGGCGCCGCCGCCTCAGCCGCCGCTGCCGCCGTCGCGATGATCGTCGTGGTGGTCGTCGTACCGTAGTGGTCGTGGTGGTGGTGGTGGTGGTGGTGGTGGTGGTGGTGGTCGTCGTCGTCGTCGTCTGTGGACGTGAACGGACGATTGCATGTTTTGGGGCGTGTTTTGCTTTTCTAGGGCCTCCGGACTCTGGAGATTTGTGGGGCCTCCAGGGCCTCCAGAAACCTCCTGGGGCTCTCCTGAAACTCCCACAGGGCCCCACGAGAGCTTTTGAGGATAGCCTGGGAGGGTCCAAAGGGGCGCCAAGGGAGCTCTCAGGAAGGCTCCAAAGCTTTGACAATTTAATGCAAATTTGACACGTCGCCGTCCTTGACGAGGAAGCGGTTTGTGTTAAATGTGTACTGAATTTGGACCCGTCTTGGGGCCGTCTCGAAGCTCATTTGGGGCGTCTTGGGCGTCTCTAGGACCGTCTTGGGGTTCTCTTGGGCCCTCTTGGGCCGTTTAGGGGCGGTCTTGGGGGCCTGTTGAGCGCCAGAAGCTCGAAAAGTTGAGACCTTCGAGAACACAGGAAAACCTATGGAATATCAGTGGTTTTTGCTTCTTGCGCCCATCTGGGGAGCGCTGATGGAGGTTCTTGGGCCGTCTGGGGGCATCTCGGGGCTATCTGGGAGCGTCTGGCCGAACGAAGGTGCCCCCAGGATTTCCAAGGGGCCCCCCCCCGCCTCCAAAGTGCCCCTCACGAGGCCCAGAGGGCCCCAGGGGCTCCAAAAGTGAGCGAAAAGCTGGGGGCACCTTGGGCCAGGGGCCCCTTGAGCAATCCCCGACCCAGGCATGCTCGCGTCGTGGCAAAATCAGGGCGGGAGGTGTGTGGCCGTTTTCGGCCCCTGGGGGCCCTCCCTCGCCGTGCCCCCGGACCGTCAAAGAGCGGCCCGGGATGACACGCTGGCCCTGGGGAAAGGGTCGGGACTTCCAGGGACCCCGCATTGAAAGAATCAGGACGCAGCATGTCTGGGCGTTGCCGCCTGGTTTCGGGGGCAGGGACCCTGGCAGATCCGTCCGGCCTGACAAATGGCGCAGAAGGATGGGGTCAGGGGCTCCGGTTGCAATGTTTCGCGATGTTGTTGATGGGGTCGGAGGATGGCGCCGCATCGCCAGTGCATCTCATATGCATCAGCGGTGCGTCGGCGGCGTCGGCGATGCATCGGGCGCCTTCGGCGTGGCGAGCATCGGGATCCACGTCGATTCGCATCGGCGATGTTTCGGCAGTGCGGCGCGATCCTCCTCCTCCTCCTCCTCCTCCTCCTCCTCCTCCTCCTCCTCCTCCTCCTCCTTGTTCGGCCCAGGACCCAGATCTCGGACGACCCTGCGATCTGGGCGTCGCATGTGCTTCACACTGCGTGTTCGCCCGGCCGTGGGGCTCGGGACCATCACGGATCGATCTGGCTCCAGTCGCGATTTTTTGTGAAGTTGCAATTTCGTTGCAGCGTCGGATCTCGGGGTTCGTGTGTGACCGCTTTTTTCTCTCCTGGGTAAAGGTCGTTACCCAGGGGGCAGTCGGGCGGGAGGGTAAGGGTAACGGCCGCCGCGGCGTACACCCGTCAGGGCGCGTCCGCGCCACCAGCGCATCAATCGCCTGTGCACCCCCAGCATGTGGGGTGGGCGTCGGGGCCGCCTCCCCTCCACTCTGCGGCGCGGCCCCTGCAAGACCCAGACCCCCGCGGCGGCTGACATGGAGCAAGACCAAGGTCGGCATGAACAGATACTGCGACATCTTGGCCATGGTTTCCGTGTTTCTTGCCTCGTCTTTGGGCTTTGCTTGTCAGGAGGGGAAAAAACACACAGACACAATTAATCGTCGATTCCCAGGAAAATATACGAAAATACGGGGAGTGGTGATGAATACAAAAACCTAGAAAATATGGGAAAGTATGGGGAATCTTGTTATTTGTGTCTATTTATTTGTGTGTCCCAGGGCCCCTTCAGCTTGGGAGGCTCGGAACTCGCGAGTCATGCGAAGTTGCGAACTGGTGCCACGGGTGGAGCTCCCTGCGGGGCACGCTCCGCGCCAGGGGTTCCTCCAGTCCCCGTCCCTGGAGTTCCGCGGATCTCCGAGTTCCCGGTGCTCCTGGGGTCGGGGGCGGAAAAGAGGGGGGTGATGACTAGGGGGGGGTGGATATCATGGCGGGGGCCATGATATTTCCCCAGATTTCATGGCGCCTCTTCTTATTTCAGTACGTCCCTGGCCCACCCGCTGGGCTGCGCACATGCCGCCGGTCATGATTTGCACCCCCCCCTCTTGGGCACCCCCCTCATGGCCGCTCCCGATGGGGTTCGATCGGGTCTCCGTTGTTTGATGTACAACTGACTTGAATAGATGTACTCAAAATCGTGTAAACCACATGTGCCCGTTTCATTTTATGTAATCAAAAGCGGTCGATCTGACGCATGTCTTACGTACGACACTCGTGGGACCGTGTATCTCACGAATGGTTTGCGTAAGACGTTCGTGCGATATACGATCCTACGAGTGTCTTACGTGAGACGCACGTAAGACATACGTCATCTCTTTTTTAAATTAAATAACTAGAACAACGATATGCGTGTTCAAAGTATGGTTTGATTGACAAATGTAGATGCGTATTTAGTTGATTCATGCGTTTGGCTATGCGTTGGCATCCCGAGAGACCCACAACGGCCCCAGAGACGCTCCTGACGCGGACCGTGCCCCGCAAGGCTCCACCTACGGCACCAATAGGCAATTTCGCATGGCTTCACCACGCCCAATTCGGCGTGCGCCTCACGCGGATCGCGCCCCAGGAGGAGGTCATCACGCCTCTGCGCTCTAGCTCCGCACCAGCCGCCTACAGTGGGGACCCATGCCAAGAAACACCCTGCTTGCCTCCAGGGTGCCCTGGGCTTCTTGGGTGTCGATGGCTTGGCCATGGAAAGCGTGGCGCTCCCACGCCAAAAAATCGATGGACGTCCGGGGGTCTCAAGGTTGGGTTTCTTGTGGAAGGTTTCTTGTGATCGGGCCCCCACTGTATCCGCACTGTCCCACGGCGCGCAGTAAATGAAGAGAAGGTCGCGCCCTGAGCTACACGCAGCTGCATAGAGTTGGATCGTTCGCAAGACTCAGTAGTTTGTCATCGTACCTACATACAAGCATGCATGCAACTAGACATACGTGCACGTACATGCGTGCATGCATACATGCATACGTATGCGTATACGCATGCATGCGTACAAACGTACATGCATACACACATGCAGCATGTATATAACATTCACGCGGCACACATACACATGCGTATATACGTACAGTTACGCATATACAAACATCTACAAGCAGTATCTGTGCCTGGGTCGTGAGTCAGGGGCGTCTTGGATGCCTCTCGGGACCTCGCGGAGTGACTATCAGGGGTCTCAAGGTGTCTCTCGGGGCCTCTTGGGGGCCTCCTGTCGGGCTGTTGGGGGGTCTTGGGGCCTTTGGAGGGCGTCTTGGGACCACCTTGGAGGCATGCTGGGCCGCCCTGGGCATGTTCGGCGAACTTCGAGGCCTTTTGGACTCTCTTGGGCCGTCTTTGAGGCCGTACAGTCGGGGCCCTGAAGAAGGAACCCCCCTTTTCGTTGGGGAGGGGCTCCGTGTTCCTTAAGTGTTTCGCAGCTCGCCTCAGGTTTTCCCTAGGTTTTCGATGCGAAATCGAAGTTTAACTTATGGAGAATAGGGGCCTCGTTCCGTATCTAGTGTTCCTTAGGTCAACGCCCCGACTGTATTGGGTCTTCTTGGCCGTCTTGGAGGCGGGTTGAGCTCATCTTGTGTTTCCTCCGGGCGGCCGGCGGGAGATCGGCCGAGACCCCGACGAACAATGTTTGGAAGGGCCACGCAATGTTCGAGACCTTGGCATGCCAAGCACCCCCCCCACGGACTAGGGAGGAGGAGGAGGAGGAGGAGGAGGAGGAGGAGGCGGAGGAGGAGGAGGAGGAGGAGGAGGAGGAGGAGGAGGAGGGGGTGGTGGAGGAGGAGGAGGAGGAGGAGGAGGAGGAGGAAGGTGGAGAGGGGAGGAGGAGGAGGAGGCGGTGGACCTAGTGGCACGCGGGCCACCGTGCTGGGGTTGTGGGTCCTAGGCGTTTGGGATGCACACGAGAGTCTCTAGAGAGCATCTTTGGCGTGTGATGAGGCTCCTTGGCGGCTCCTGGGGGTCTCTTAGGGCCATCTCGGGGTGAGGGGCTCGATGTGTCAGTTCGTGTTTCCTTCTGGGGACGCTCTCGGGGGCCTCCTGGCTCCCTCTTGGAACCTCTTGTGCCGTCTTGGGGGTAATCCTGGGACCCCCTGGGGCGTACTGGATCTTGAACGCTCCAAGGGCCGAGAAGCTGCTCATGCCAAACCAAGCAAACTGCTCAAGGATTCGGACAAGTTTGGCTTCTCGGACCATCCTCTAGTACCATCTCGTGCCGTCTCGGAGCGTTTTTGCAACGTGTCGGAGCTTATTGGGCCGTTCTGGTGTCCTCTCGGGGCCCTCTTCGGCCAGTCGGGCGTTTTCTTGCTTTGGACAAGTCACGCGGGACGCCCCAAACATCGCGCTGGAATTCCAAAGAAATCCGCGAGTTGGGGCTCAGGATCCCTTGAAGGGTATTTACCATTCGCACAACTTGAGGACAGTCCATTCCGTGCTTACGGCACGGTGGCGGATGCGAGGCCTGGTTTTCGATTTCTTGCAGCCCTTATTCGAATCCGCATCTTCAAGCCACGCGCCAGCCTACAGTGCCGTTTTTAACACATGCTCCGCGTGCGGATCATGTATTAGAAATGCAGGGATTTAGCACTAAAAGCAACGATGAGTACATGCATAAAGTTATTCATAAGTTGATCATGTGTTTAAAAATCATAGAGTTAGAAAAATCCCATGTATTAAAAACTGCCCTGTACCCATCCCTGAACTCCTGCTGATGCGGTTTGCTCGTCTGGCTCGAGGCCTCCGGAGGCTTCTGGGTCTATCCCTGGAGGGACGCAGCTCCCCCCAAGGGGCGCTGCGACTCTCTCGACCGTTTGCGCTTGACTGTCCTGGGGGTCTCCAGCTGGCAGGCAGGGGTTCGCCTCGAAATCTTGGTGAGAACGCGCTCTAGGACATCCCATTGATTCGCTTTGCCTCCTCATCCTCTTTCTCCTCCTCCTCCTCCTCCTCATCGTCGCCCCGCCCTTGTGTTCCCGCTGCCCCCCCTCCTTCTCGCATTTACTCCCCCGCCGTTCCCCTTTGGGGCGACTCGGCGGGAATGGCCGTGGGGTTTTATGGTCGCTTGCCTTTGGGTCGTCCGCGGGGTCACCGTGAAGTCGCGGGGTGGTTCAGGAGTCGCGTTTGGATCGCTGGGTCGTCTTGGTTGTTTTCTGGAGTCGCGGGGTCGTCCTGGGGCGCCTTTGCCAGAGGCAGCCTGCTGAAAAGTTTGGGCTCGGAGCGGCGGGGCCCAGCGCTGGAAATCAGCGCGGGCCAGAATGGCCCCCCGCATCAGGCGCGAGCAGGCGCGATACTGCCACGGCGCTTCGGGGGATGTACCGCAGTAGTGTTCAGAGGGGAAGCCAGACGTGCAAAGTTAAACCGACAGAATGCGCTAACGCGCGATGTCTCATGAGGTCAGGTCTTGGGGTCGCAGGTGAAATGTGGGGCATATTGGAGTCACTGTGCAAAACAGGCCGCGCGAGAAACTTGAAAAACGGCTGGAGCCAATGCAGGTTCGGAGCAAAGCAGAACGCGCGCAGGAGAACATATATTCCGGCCCCCGTCGGCACCCATTTTCGCGAACGCCTTGGGTGAAACATTTAGCCTCTTCGGGCCCTGAGCGCGCACCTAGATCCGCCTTGCCGGGTTCGCGCTGTGCGCGACCCCCGCCCAGGCAAATTAAACGGTGCACCGCCACTCATGATTTACATTCATGGTCCCTTTATCTTGGGATTTCAGGATCGTTTTGGGGTCGTCATGGGTCGTCTTCGAATGGTCCGTGGGTCTTGTTCGGGTCGCGAGGTGGTCTCGGGGTGGTATTGGAATTGCATTGGGGTGTTATTGTCGATTCGGGGTCATCCACGCAGTCACAGGGTCAACTTGGGATCATGCTAGTTTCGTCACGGGGAGCATTTCCGGGCCATCTCGGGGTCGCGGGGTCGCATTGACGTCCGGGGCGGGGGCGGTTCAGAGATGCTTAGATTCGAGCTAACCGAAGGGCAGTGGTGGAGGCGTGGGAGGGGGGCATTGGTGGGTCTCGGGCGAGAAAGTGCCGTGTGGGGGGCCCCAAGAACAGACGTCTCTGGGGGTGGGGGTGCAGGGGCCGCGGTGGAGGCGCGGGGGGGGGGGGCGTCGGTAAAGCATCGGGCGGGGGGTCTCAACAACAGACGTCTCTAGAGGTGGGGGTGCCGGGCCGTGATGACGGCGCGGGGGGGGGGCGCTGGTGGGTTTCGGGCGAGAAGGTGTCTGTCGGGCGGGGGGCCCCGAGAGCAGACGTCCCTGGGCGCGGGGGCGCCGGCCCGCAGTGGGGGGGCGCGAGGCGGGGCTCCGACGGCCACGCCGACGGCGCGGCGCACCGCACCTGTATCGGGGGAGCGTAAGACCCGGGTTTGCCAGGACTCGGGTTCGCCTTCGTTTTTTGACGACCGCGCCTCGGATTTTGACGAGGAGGAGTTTCGTGGGATGTCTGCAGCGGGAGGCCTCGTCAAAATGCAGGCTCGGCCTCGTAATTTTTTTGACGACCTCGTCGGGGATTTCCGAGTCCACTGTACCCGGGTCTTACGTCCCCCTGACTGTATCGCATCAGCTTTTCAATCGCAGTCGGTCATTTTGAAAGACTGGGTAGTCGAAGGCCAGACTGTCAGATTGGATTGGCCTCCCAGGGCCAATCTGGCCTGGCCAAACTGGATGATTCGGGTTCTTCGCCAGACTGGATTCGCGCTGGCTCCCTCGCCAGATTGCCCCCGTTTGCCAGATTGGGCCTGCCAGATTGGCGCCAGATTGGCTTCGACTACCCAGCAGATCTGTTGCCTGATCGGGGCATGCAGAAGTCACGTTCACAGTGAGTGTCAGCTTTCGGTGTGGGCGGTGGGAAGAGACGCGCGTGCAGTGCGCGCGGTCGGGGGGGCGCGGGGTTGCCCGCAGGAGTTTTGACGGCTTCTCCAAAGCAGTCTCGCGCGCGGCCCCGCGATGCATGTGCACATCAGAACTTCGAGGGTGGAGCTGCTGGGACGATGGCGCGATGCAGCCAAACACTGAAGAAGTGGAAAGACCTGCCAGGTGAATCCAAGGACGCCTGCGCGGCGCGAGCTGCTGCGGAGAATCGGGTTGCGGAGGAAGTTCGGGGCGTGGACTTCCGCCAGTTCAGCAGGTCAAATCTGGCTCGGTCATCGCGCGGGGCTTGAAGCGAAGCCTCAGGAGGTCCAGCGTCATCACGATCCTGCGGACGTTGAGCGACCGTCCTGCGCGGGGCGCAGGCGCCAGCGTGGACTGTCTTGAAGGGGGCCTCCACGTTGACAAGGTTCTCAACCAAGCACGGGCGCGGGCGCGTCAATTGGTGGAGACGCGCACGGGGTGTGACTCTACTCTTGTGCCGAATCCACATGCGGACCTGGAGCCTTGTTCAATTTGCCGTTTTCTTTCGTTGTTTCTTCGAAAGCCCCAGGAGGGCCCCGCCCATTTCCCGTGATAGCTCCACGATTGCCCCGCGAGCTCCCCCAGACGCCTTTCGGGGGCTCCAAGGTCCAAGAGAACCCCATCACCAATGTTACCATCATCGTCACCTTATGCAACATTTCCATCATCATCAGCATCATCATCACCATCATCAGCATCATCATCGTCACCGTCAGCATCGTCATCATCATCATCATCATCATCATCATCATCATCATCATCATCATCATCATCATCATCATCATCATCATCATCATCATCATCGTTATCGTCATCATCATCATCCCAAAGATCATCTGCATCATCATCGCCACCAGTGCCAGTATCATCGTATTCACCCTCACCAGCAGCGTCATCATCGGCATCACGTTTATCATCCCCATCAGCATCACCATAATCCATGCTTCCTCCTTTACTCTTCCTCGTCCGCCCATTCCTCCCCTCACTCGTTCTCTCCTCCGTCTCATCCTTCGTTTCCTCCTCCCCATCATCGTTATTACCGTCACCCCTCGTCATCGTCATTATCATCAGCATTGTCATCGCCATCAGCATGGTGCTCTATCATCCTTATCATGCCGTGCTTCTTCCTCATCTTCGCAATCGTCATCATCCACGTCGTCGCCCTCATCCTCATCTTCCTCGGCATCATCACCGCCGCCATCGCCATTGCAATCGTCGCCGCCATCATCGCGGCCAGCATTTTCACTATCCGCCCATTCCTCGCTCTTTTCCCTGATCCCTCATCCCTCCTGATCCTCCTTTGAGCGAAACCAGCTGCTTCAGGACCTCAACTCGGCAGGGCGTCGTTGTTCGATGGGCTGGCGGGCAGGCGCGAAGCGCCCAGAATTCCAAGAAATCCCTTCCCGGCACAAGGGCCCTTGGCATGACCTCCAGCGGGCGGGGCGCGCCCAAGAGCGCCCCGAGAGCGCGCCGGGAGAGCTCCAAGGGGCGCTCCTTCGGCCTCCCGAGGGGGTGAGTTTCATTTGTGCCACCTTTTCTCTCCTTCGGCCATGAAGCCCACGATGGCCCAAGGAGCGCCACGGACTCCGCCAAACAGCCCCAACAGGGCCCCATCGACTCCCCGAAAGGGCTCGAGGATTGTATCAGCAGCGCCCCAAGGGGTTCACTGGGGGCTTCAAGGCCCACTGAGGGCCCAGAAACAACCGCACCTGGGCTTTCCGAGCGCGCAAGTCTAATCCTAGAGGGCTCCAGCATGGCCTCGGGTGCGTGCAGCGGCTCACGCGAGCCCGACGTCTTGCATGCTGCTGCAGTCGGGGACGTTCAAGAAGGGGTGAGGACTACAGTGCGGGCGCGGCCGCAAGAAACCCTCGCAAGAAACCCAACCCTGAAAACCGGCGCGCGAGGTGCAGCTGAGGAGAGACCCGGAGCACCCTGAACGCAGCAGCTTCTGCAACGGCTGCGGGAAGTCAGCGCGCAGCGCGCGGAGCGAAGAAACCCAGGGCACCCTGACGCAAAGCGTATGGTTTCTTGCTGCGCGACCCCACTGTAGGGGGGCGCGGTGAGTGTCGGAGGGCACCAATTATACACCAACACCGATCCTGGCCAGGATCACCCTGGGCCCAGGATCGGTGTATACGCCCTCCTGCCTGGGGCAGGAAGGCATATACACCGATCCTGGGCCCAGGATTGGCCTGGCCAAGATCGGTGTAGGTGTATAGTTGGTGCCCTCCCAGAGTGGATACCATGGCCAGGGCCGGGCATTCCCTTCGGCAGCCATTTTGGCGCAAGCCGCGCCGCTTCTCCGGGCACGCGCCCCCGGGGTCCGCAGGGGGTCGCGCGGCGCTCCGCGTCTCCCGGCGCACTCGGGGGTGGTTCGCGGCCAGTGCGCTGCCACGGGGGGCCATGCCGGCTGTGGCGCAGCAGCTGCCGCCTGGCCTGGAGACCAAGAACACTTTCCTGGACTGCCATTCGCCATGGATCGACTACGTCGCAGTGGGCGAGCGCGCGAGGTCGGACCCCACGTGCGACAGATCGTGCTCCTCGGCGTCCGCCGAGCACTCCCAGAGCAGCGGGGTCCCTGAAGGCATCGGGTGCGGTCTTGAGGCGAGGCTGCGCGGCTTGAAGCTCACCGAGCCTTCTCTTGAGACGAGGCCGTGGCACCGTAGTGGCACCGTAGTGGCGTGACAGAGCGCTGGCGAGGCTGGCGAGAGCCGAGCAGCAGCACCGAGGACATGGTCGCGCGGCTGCCCCGGGGCCCGCAGCCTGCGAGCGAGGGCGGGGGGCCCAGCAGCTCGGAGGGCGAGGGGGTGGCGGCGCTGAGCAAGTTGACCAGGTCGCAGCGGCGCCGCCTGCAGCGGAAGACCATGAAGAGTAAGGCCCAGCCGGAGGGCGGGGGCAGCAGCTCGACCGCCGTGCAGCAGGGCGCCTGCAGCAGCTCGACCGCCGTGCAGCAGGGCACCTCCACCAAGCTCTCCTTGTGAGCTGCCCGCCTTCAGCGGCCGGGGCCACGGCGGGCCAGAAGGCCGGCCCGAGCTCCGCCGCCCAGTTGAGTTCTTGGATCTGCGCTGGAGCGCCCTGGCAGCGCCTCCAGCGCTGCCCCTTGCGCGCTCCGCGCGCCAGGGAGAGCGCGGATCCAGGATTTCTAGTAGGTTCGAGCACGTGCTTTTTGCGTTTTTTCCAGAATCCGCTCGCAGGGCGACATGCCCAACCCAAGGCTCGTCCCGTGCCCCAGGGGCCTCGGCAGCCATGGGGGAAGAACAGGCTGGACCGACTCGGAGAAGAAAAAAAACACGAACGTGAACTTTTGGCGCTCCGCGCGGATTTCTTGGATCTGCGCTGGGGCGCCCTGGCGGCGCCTCCAGCGCCGCAGCGCAGTTCCGACGAAACAGCTTTGGCGCAGCGTCGCGACAGGGCCTGGGCCAGGGTAGGTTAACTACAGGGACTTGCCACGTCATGGAGGGGGGGCTTGTACCGCGCACCCTCACCAAACCGGCTGACTGCCAGATGGGCGACCTTCCCGATTGTACCCTTGCATCCTTGCCTCCTCGGTCCATCCTTGGCCACTTTCGTTGGCCGCGCCCCGCTCGAAGGGCTTCGAAACGGGCGTCCAAGGCCCTTGCACCTTTATCGCGCATCCTTCTGATACAGGCCGAGTGTTGGGATTTGCCGCGTTAGGGAGGGGATGCTTGTACTGCACATCCTTATCACACGGCTGACTCTACATAGGGATTTGCCGCGTTAGGGAGGGGGGGCTTGCACCGCGCATCCTTACCACGCGGGTTGACTCTACATAGGGATTTGCCGCGTTAGGGAGGGGGGCTTGCACCGCTCATCCTTACCACACCAGCTGATTCTACATAGAGATTTGCCTCGTTAGGCAGGGGGCGCTTGTACCGCGTATCCTCACCACGCGGGCTGACTCTACATAGAGATTTGACGCGTCAGGGAGGGGGGCTTGCACCGCGCATCCTTACCACGCGGGCTGACTCTACATAGGGATGTGCCGCGTTAGGGAGGGGGGGCTTGTACCGCGCATCCTTACCACACCGGCTGACTCTACAGAGGGATTTGCCGCGTTAGGGATGGTGGGGCCTTATACCGCGCATCCTTACCACACCGGCTGACTCTACATAGGGATTTGCCGCATTAGGGAGGGGGGACTTGTACCGCGCATCTTTACCACACTGGCTGACTGTACATAGGGATTTGCCGCGTTAGGGAGGGGGGGCTTGCACCGCGCATCCTTACCACACCGGCTGACTCTACATGGGGATTTGCCGCGTTAGGGATGGTGGGGAGTTTGTACCGCGATTCCTTACCACACCGGCTGACTCTACATAGGGATTTGCCGCATTAGGGGAGGGGGAGTTTGTACCACGCATCTTTACCACAATGGCTGACTCTACATAGGGATTTGCCGCGTTAGGGAGTGGGGGCTTGCACCGCGCATGCTTACCGCACGGGCTGACTCTACACAGGGATTTGCCGCGTTAGGGAGGGGGAGCTTGCACCGCGCATCCCTACCACACCGGCTGACTGTACATACTGTGCGGGCCGACCTTCCGTACAATGGCCGAAAGTCCGTCCAAACGGCGTTGTCGCTTCGGCGCGGGCAGCACCAACAGCGTCACCTGCATGCCGTGGCCAGTTTAAGAGCAAATCGCGAGGATGCCTCGGCAAAATCTGGTTTTCTTAGTTCAGATGGGGGGCTGTACGACATGGGCGAATCAAACGCACGTTCGTCGAAAGTCAAAATCGAAACGATGTCCCAGCATATTGGGCCCGTTTGATTGCCGCCAGTTTCCGTCGAACGCGTGTGGAGCAAGTGTCCGACGGCGATAACGGATCATTGTGCAGGCAGTTGCACGTCTTTTGGAGGATGTTGCGGTGTTTATTCTCATATTCTACGTCGTGAATTTCCGTATTCGTGTCGCGCCTCCGTCTACTCACTCCCTCCTTATCCTCCTCCCTCTTTCTCCATCTCACGATCAGAATCATCGCGATGTGACAGCATAACACTTGGGCAACACAAGGGGGGGCCGCCAGGGGATAGGTCACTTACTGGTTCGTGCCCAGATTGTGGGGATGTCTCCAGCGGTTCGCTTGTCTCACGGATGTAGGCGCGTCTTTTTCAGGGCCGCGTGGTGTTCGCGATGTCGCAACCAACGTTGTTGGGCACCACAATGGGGAACGACCACGGGGTAGGACACTTGCCCGCTGGCCCCCAGCATTCGGGGATATCTCACCCGAGACGCTGGCTTTTTGAGGTGGGCGTTCTTTTTTGTAGGTCCGCCACGAAGAGAGCGAATACTTGGTTGATCAGTCCCGGCAGTCGCCGCGGGACTGGGGTGACCGTCGGATCGAAGATTTCGTTGTCGACTTTTTCCCCACATCCAAAGTGGGGTTCTTGTTTTCTCTGCACACCCCCCGCGCAGGATCTCACACCCTCTCTCTCTCTCTCTTCCTCTTTCTCGCCATCATCATCATCAGTCATCATCATCATGACCCACGCCTCTCCTCCTCAGCACCATCACACTTACCCATACACCACTCGATCGCTCACTCACTCACTCACTCACTCACTCATCATGATCATCACATGAGGATATCATCCGTTGGCGTCACACATCACTCAGTCAGTCCGTCACTCACTCGAGTATCAAGCGGGAGCGTCGTCTGTGAGTGAATTGCGAGGAAGTCTCAGGCGGGAGCCTCTCCCTATGGGGCCCGCAGATCATCTTACTAATCCGAGGCGGGTCATCGGGATCCTGTAACTGTCGTCACTTTTGGGCTCCTGGGGCGTGAATTTGGAGGAAGTATCAGGCGGGAGCGTCGTCTGTGAGTGAATTGCGAGGAAGTCTCAGGCGGGAGCCTCTCCCTATGGGGCCCGCAGATCATCTTACTAATCCGAGGCGGGTCATCGGGATCCTGTAACTGTCGTCACTTTTGGGCTCCTGGGGCGTGAATCTGGAGGAAGTATCTAGCGGGAGCCTCGTCTGTGAGTGAATTGCGAGGAAGTCTCAGGCGGGAGCTTCTCCCTATGGGGCCCGCAGATCATCTTACTAATCCGAGGCGGGTCATCGGGATCCTGTAACTGTCGTGACTTTTGGGCTCCCGGGGCGTGAATTTGGAGGAAGTATCAGGCGGGAGCGTCGTCTGTGAGTGAATTGCGAGGAAGTCTCAGGCGGGAGCCTCTCCCTATGGGGCCCGCAGATCATCTTACTAATCCGAGGCGGGTCATTGGGATCCTGTAACTGTCGTCACTTTTGCGCTCCTGGGGCGTGAATTTGGAGGAAGTATCAGGCGGGAGCGTTGTCTGTGAGTGAATTGCGAGGAAGTCTCAGGCGGGAGCCTCTCTCTATGGGGCCCGCAGATCATCTTACCAATCCGAGGCGGGTCATCGGGATCCTGTAACTGTCGTCACTTTTGGGCTCCTGGGGCGTGAATTTGGAGGAAGTATCAGGCGGGAGCCTCGTCTGTGAGTGAATTGCGAGGAAGTCTCAGGCGGGGGTCTCCTCCCTATGGGGCCCCCAGATCATGTTATTAATCCGAGGCGGGCCATCGGAATCTTGTAACTGTCGTCACTTTTGGGCTCTTGAGGCCTGAATATGGGAGAAGGATCAGGCGGGAGCCTCGTCTGTGAGTGATTTGCGAGGAAGTCTCAGGCGGAAGCCCCCTCCCTATGGGGCCCGCAGATCATCTTACTAATCCGAGCGGGTCATCGGAAACCTGTAACTGTCGTCGCTTTTGGGCTCCTGAGGCCTGAATATGGGAGAAGTATCAGGCGGGCGCTCCATCCCTGTGGGGCACGCACTCCATGTTCGAACCCGAGCGGGTCATCCGAGCGAGCTTTTTGGGCTCCTCAGTTCCTGCGGCCTGAACAAGGGGGAAGTATCAAGCGGGAACTTTGTCTGTGGGCGGTGCGGGTAGTCCCGTCTGAGGACCGTCTCTTGTCGTCACTTGGAGGATCGAAGGGGAACTCGCTCCTGCGGCCTGAATATTCTCTTTCGACTTGCCCACGTCCAATTGCTGGCCAACCTTGTCGTCGTCGGCGGGAGAGGGAACTTGAAAAGGTTCACTCTCCCGCGTTCGTTTGGGCTGGGGAGGGAACTTGAAAAGGTTCACTCTCTAGCTGCGGGAGAGGGAACTTGAAAAGGTTCACTTTCCCGTTCGTGGCAGGATTGGGCTGGAGAGGGAACTTGAAAAGGTTCGACGTCTCTAGCTGCGGGAGAGGGAACTTGCAAAGGTTCCCTGTCCCCCCTTGTCGTCGGAGTGAAGGGGGAACTTGAAAAGGTTCACCCTTCATTCGCGGGAAAGGGAACTTGAAAAGGTTCACTTTCCCTTGGAGAGGGAACTTGCAAAGGTTCACTCTCCAGCAGCGGGAAAGGGAACTTGTAAAGGTTCACTTCCCCGCGCGTTCCAACTGGAGAGGGAACTTGAAAAGGTTCCCTCTCCAGCAGCGGGAAAGGGAACTTGCAAAGGTTCTCTTTCCCGCGCGTTCCAACTGGAGAGGGAACTTGAAAAGGCCCCCTCTCCAGTTTTTTGTTCTGACCCCCCCTTTTCCTAACACCGATGTTTCAATGGACTAAGGGGTCACTGACGCAATTTTTTTCTCGGGCGTCGGGGGGGGAATCGCGCTGGCCGGAAACGGAGCTGAGCCTGGCGCGGGCGCTCGATGGAAAACCCTCACGAAACGCTTTGGAATCGATGATTGCGGATGACGAGCGGCGCATTTTGCAATTTCCCCATAGGGGGATGGAACGCAATGTACGTTTTTCTTTGGCATGCGTCACGAAAACGGCCCCTCGAGAACGAAAACGACGCAACGCCCTATTTTCATTATGAAACAATTAGCATTTGAGAGAGTTTTTCATAGATGCACGTGCCCGGGGGCCCTGGAGGAGGAGGAGGGGCAGGAGGAGGGGCAGGAGGAGGAGGAGGATGAGCAGGAGGAGGAGCAGGAGGAGGAGCAGGAGGAGGAGCAGGAGGAGGAGGAGGAGGAGGAGGAGGAGGAGGAGGAGGAGGATAGGAGGAGGAGGAGGAGGAGGCGAGGAGCAGCAGGAGGGGGAGGAGGGGGAGGAGGGGGAGGGGGCCAGCGCCAGACCGAGTCGTGAGGAGGGGTCGGAGGAGGAGGAGGAGGAAAGAGGAGGAGGAGGAGGAGGAGGAGGAAAGAGGAGGAGGAGGAGGAGGAGGAGGAGGAGGAGGCGGAGGAGGAGGAGGAGGAGGGGCAGGAGGAGGAGGAGGAGGAGGAGGAGGAGGAAGAGGAGGGGCAGCAACGTCAACATCGGCGATGTCGGGCGGACGTTGCTAGGGGCTAAGCGTGCGAAGGTCCTCTCCTCAGGCCGGACGAATGTGTGCGACAGGGAAAGGAGGGGGGTACGAAATCTGATGCATTCAGAGAAGGGGTAGACAAGGGAGGAAGGTACAAGGAGGATAGGAGGCAGCAGGAGGAGGAGGAGGACGAGGAGGCAGGCGGAGGCAGGAGGATTCAGAGGAGGGGTAGTCAGGGTGGAGGAAGGAGGAGGAGGAGGAGGAGGAGGAGGAGGAGGAGGAGGAGGAGGAGGACGAGGACGAGAGGACGAGGACGAGGACGAGGACGAGGACGAGGACGAGGACGAGGACGAGGAGGAGGAGGAGGACGAGGAGGACGAGGAGGACGAGGAGGACGAGGAGGACGAGGAGGACGAGGAGGACGAGGAGGAGAGGAGGAGGAGGAGGAGGAGGAGGAGGAGGAGGAGGAAAGGGGGGGAATGCGAACTTTGATGCGTTCAGAGGAGGGAGGGGTGAGACAAGAGTAGCCTTTTTACCTTCCCTGACATCCCCGCGGTGTGACAAAATCACGACGGCAGGTTTTCGGCAATTTTCGGCCTCTGGAGGCCCTCACCGGGCCTCGGGAGCGTCAAAAGCGACTCAGGATGAAAAACCGGTCCCAGGGAAGGGGTCCAGACCTCTGGGGACCGACGTTGTGAAAAAACATTCAGAGGCGCGAGGGTTAAGATCTTCCTTGCTCGGGGGAGGGTTGCTAATGTTCTCCACTTTTTGGGGATGTAATTGTGCCACCTGGCGGAGGGCACCCTCGAATGTTATCCTGTTTCCTCAGCGGAAGGGCTAGTGTTCTTCATGAATGTTCTTCTGTCCTCGCGCGCACTGTACGAAATCAGATGCACTCAGAGTAGCGAGGGGTGAGACAAGGGTAGCCTTTTTGCCTTTTCTGGCTTTCGAAGAGCCTCTTCGTCGCCACGGCTGGATGCACCGTGAAAAACCAGTGCGTTTGGACCTCCTCCTCCTCCTCGTGCTCCTCGTGCTCCTCCTCCTCCTCCTCCTCCTCCTCCTCCTCGTCCTCCTGCTCCTTCTCCTCCTCCTCTCCTCCTCCTCCTGAAAAACCAGTGCGTTTGGATCTTGGGAGGGGTCCAGGCACGGATCTAGAGCCGATCTGGCCAGCGCTGTCCCACCGCCTCTCCTCCGAGCGCAGCTGGCTTTGGGTCAGGACGAGGAGGACGAGGAGGACGAGGAGGACGAGGAGGAGGATGAGGAGGAGGAGGAGGAGGAGGAGGAGGAGGAGGAGGAGGAGGAAAGGGGGGGAATGCGAACTTTGATGCGTTCAGAGGAGGGAGGGGTGAGACAAGAGTAGCCTTTTTACCTTCCCTGACATCCCCGCGGTGTGACAAAATCACGACGGCAGGTTTTCGGCAATTTTCGGCCTCTGGAGGCCCTCACCGGGCCTCGGCGTCCCCCTCGTTTTCCTGCAGGCCGTAGACAAGTGCGGCACGATTCAAGGCGAACCAGACGCAGGCCGGCGCCTCCTGAACGTCCCGAACATGCACAAGACGGGGGACATCCACGGCGTCTTACCGGCACACGTCGGCATGGAGGTCCGGTTCACGGCCGTGCAGGAGGAGCTGAAGAAGAAGTTGGGGCTTGCGCAGGAGCAACGGGCCACCATCGTGTCCTTCGAGTTTCACGCAGACGACGAGCGGGACTACGAGGAGTGCGCGCCGGGCCAGCTCTTCCGCCCCCGCTTCCCACCGCAGGGAATCTGGCTGCATGCGCACGGCTTCCAGGAGTCCCCGATCTACAAGGAGGTCGCCGAGGTGCTGCTGCAGGGCACCGAGGGCGCTGACGACGACGGCGAGGCCCAGGCGCGGGCGAGGAGCTTGCTCATGTTCAGGCCCAGCGAGCAGGAGTTCACGTGGCAGAGCTCGGGGGCGCACACTGTGCGCCGCTCGGGATTCACGCTGACGCACGCGTCCTACCTGACCTCCACGCTGTCGCAGGGCCAGACGCTGCGCAAGGGCGTCACCATCGACTGCGCCAGGGATGAGGACGCTGGCCGCACGGGCATGTCGGACGATATGTGGTGGCTGCACCTCTACGTCATGTTCTCCCGCGCCACGTGCATGCGGAACATGCTGATCCTGCGGCCGCCCGCGCGAGAGTTCCTGGAGCGCGGGCCGCCGGCGTCACTGCGGAAGGCGCTCCAGGAGTTCGACGAGAGAGCGGTGGACTCCAGGGCTGAAGCGGAGCAGCTCGCGGCAGAGCTGGGCTTCGTGCTGCCGCCCGCCTGAGCGCCGCGGCGCGCGCGAGGAGGCCCGCGGGGTTGTCCCAACGGCCTGGCCCGCGGGGTTGTCCCGACGGCCTGCCCTCGCGCTCCGGCGGCCCGCGGGAGTGCCCCGCAGGCATGGCTGGCCCGAAGGGTTGACCCGACGGCTTCGCGATCTGGCCGTCGGCAAACGCGCGCGTTCTGACCGAGGCGGCGACGGCGCCGAGGAAAATCGACTTGCTTCCCCCGACCGGGGGGAAAGGGACGTGCACGTGGAAAAGAGGCAGGAGGAGGATGAGGACGGAAGGGGTATGGGGAGGGCGATGATGAGGAGGAGGTGGAGAAGGAGGAGGAGGAGGAGGAGGAGAAGGAGGGGGGGGGAAATAGAAGAAGAGGAAAAGATGGCAGAGGAGAGGGCGATACGAGGGTGTTTGCCATGGCCGGGAGGAAAGGGATAAGGGAAAGCTAAACAGATTATCATGTGGGGTCCTTCCGTCGGAGTAATTTTTTGGCGCGTACCGTTCAACCCTTCAGGGCAGCCCAGCGTTTTCAAAGTTTGCGCGGCGGTTGCACGACGACGGTGGGCGCACCGTAGAACCTTTCATGACAACCAATCGTTGTCAATATTCTCGTGGGGGTTGTAAGACGAGCGCGGGCGCGGTGGTCGCGCGCATTTGGGTGTTCACATTCGTTATGGTGCTCACATGTGGTTAGCTACACGTAGGACTTGTGTAGGTCTAGGAAACATCAGTGAGAAGCCTTAGCTAGGTCGTGGGCGGGCCTTCAAAGGGCCCTGGGCAGGCTGTGTATCAGCTCTTGACAGGCCGCCAGGTAGGCCTGAGGCAGGCATTGGATATGCCGTCGGGCTGACCTTAGGCAGGCCAGGAGGTTCGCGGGCAGGCATTGAGCAGTTGGCATTTGGGTTTGCTCCAGGTGGGCCTTGGACGTTCTGGGTCGTCTAGGCCCTGGGGAGGCGTAGAGTGCGTGAGGGGTGTGTCGAAATCGGGCCCACTGAGCCGTCTTGAGAGGTAACTGTTTTTTTATCTCTCGTTTCGCCGATCGGCGCGGGTCCCCGCCCACCCCCATCATCAAAGACCAGATGTTGGCTGCTTTTGGCGGCTGCGTCAAGCGGGGGATTGCAAAAAAAAACCCTTGAACGAAGGAAGGATTGCAAAAAAACCCTTGAACGAGTGTTTTTTGCAATCCTTCGTTTTTTTTTGCAATCCTTCGATTCAGCACTGGAGCCCGCCCCCCCACCTCCCCCCCCCCTGTGGACACACGAGCTGCTGTTGTGCGGGTGTGCGTTGTTTTCTCGAGGCGCCCCTGGAAATGAAGAAAAAGGGTATGTAGCCAACTGAAGTGGGATCCTTTTAGACCTGCGGGCAGCTGTATTGTTCATTATCGCACGCCGAGTGGAAAAAAGCCGACTGCGTCGACAATGAAGATACTCTGAAGCGTTACATGCCGAGTGGAACACGTCCACCGCGCCCGCAACAGCTCTTCTGCCGCGTGGATTGTGCTTCCGTTGGTCCGCCAGAAGGGGGGTGGAAAGGAGAGGGAGTGAGAGGGCTTGCTGAGAGGAGAATGCAGTATTAAGGTCGATTGGGATTCATGGCATGCATCCATGGGGACATAGAGGGAGGGTGCGATTTGCTGATTGATCATGATTGATCGAAGTCTGTCTGCGCTCCGATGTTGCAAACCCTAGACCGTCGCCACATCTTGCTAGAACCAAAAGGGCGCGCAGCGCGAGCGTGGTTTTAGTTTTTCGTATAGCAGAAACCTACTCCTGGAGGCCCTGGGGCTGCAGCACACAAGGGTCACCCAGAGTCACCGAAGGGCCCCCTCCCCTCCGGGGGCCTCCCCTGAGCCTCCCAAGAGCTTCAGCGGAGTCTCCCCGGGACCCTCCAGAGATTCCAGATAAGTGCCAAGGGAGTCCAAAACGGCCCAAGATGGTTCCAAACGGCCCAAGGCGCCCCAAGACGGCTCCAAGAGGACCCCCAAGACGGCCCCAAGAGGCGAAGACCGTATCGCTCTATGTTGAAATACACCTTGCGGTTAAGTTCCTCAGTTTTGCCCGTTATCAACATTCGGATGGGTGGCGGGTAACAGATTTGATCGACGCGTTGGTGTAATTTTGAAGAGGTGGTTTCCTTTGAAGACTTGGCTGTTGTTTTCGTTGTTTATGTTTGTAGCATCGGTTCCACAAGAGTGTGCTGGGAGTGGTATACTTGGGCGCCCCAGAAAAGGAGGGAGGGCGTCGGAGGGTCGGACACTTGCCCGTTGACGCCCAGATTTGTGGAGACGTCCCCTGGGAACAGGTGGGTTTTGGAAGCTAGACACGTGTTTCAGGCCGTGGCAATCGCGGTGCAGCAGTCAGTCATTCGTTTTGGGCGCCACAGGGGGGAAGGCACCAGGGGAGGGGGTACGTCACGGGTGCGTTCGCGCCCAGATTGTGGGGATCTGTCAATTGAAATTTCTGTTTGGGGAACGTCGACGCGTCTCTTTTTAGGGCCACGCAGTCGCCGCGACGACGTGGTAGACATACGATTTGGACACTACAAGAGTTAGCCGCCAGGGGGCAAGACATTTGCGCGTGAGTGCACAGAAAGTGGGGAAATATCGCGCGATGCACTGGTTGTTAAGAGGTGAACGTGTCTCTGTTCAGGGATGCGTGCTAATTGCGATGTGGTGACGGGTAGGACAAATACTCATTGGCGCCCAGCTTGCGGGGATGCCTCAAGCGGAACTTTGGCTTTTGTGCTTCAATTGTGTTTATATTTGTTCAAGGTTGCTTGGTCGTCGTGATTTAGCAGGCGTGGCACTTGGGGACCGGAAAGGGGGATTGCTAGGGGGTACATCACGGGCGCTGTCGCGTTCGTATTGGGAGGATCTCTTGGCCCACCCAGTTTCTTACATGCCCGCTTTTTTTTCCGACGCTCGCAGAAAAGGAACCGCAAGACATTTGCACGTTACATGGTCAATGAAAAGTAACGTGGATGAGGAGGATCAGGAGACGGAGGAGGACGAAGAGGAGGAATTCACCGATGCACAGGTGGTGATTGCTCGTATCGAAGTATTTTTCCCGCCGTCGCCCCAAGACGGCCCAGTAGGTTTCAAAAGCGCGCCAAGACGGCCTTATGGGCTTCGTGAATTATCTCAGCATTTGTTTGTCATTCATGTTTCTCTGGTGGCCCAGGGCTAAGCGTGTTTGGTCACAACGGCTGGTGACGCTGCTGTTGTTTGTCCCATGTTTTGTCTACACTGATTCTGTCAGCATCGCGGATATCTACATTGCTGATTCGACCCCCCAAGGGGCAAATACTGTTGGTGCAATGGTGTTCGCAAGGATGAACTGGGGCGCGATCAGAAGAATCGCAAGTATACTCGTGTCAGGTTGCGCAGTCTCAGTGTCCAGTCGCAAATGTGCTTCCGGTCAACAAAAAAAACGGCTTTATAGGCTTCCCGGGGTTCTGGGGCCTCTTTTCGGCGCCCTGGGAGATTGGCTCGGCTTCAAGGGTTGTCCAAGACACAATTCCGACATACGAGCGGCCCCACAATTGCCTGCGGATGGCCCCAGACGGATCCTGGAGAATCCCAAGGATGCTCCCCAGGAGCGCCCCAGATGGCCAAAGTTGCAGAAATTCTTTTTGGCAAGCGTGCATTTTGCAGCATCTTCGCTCCTTCGGTTTTGGCAGCGTGCAAGGCGGCCCAAGAGGCCGGGTGCCCCGAGACGGCCCGAGAGAGCCCGAGGACGGTCCAAGATCAGGAGCGAAAGAAGGACGTACATGTACATGAATCCACTCTGGTTTCGAGAGCACGCATTGCACAAATGTTCGTATCACGCGGCCGGTCTCGCGAATCGAGGGGCCGTGTTTATGTACATAGCTGGGCGCGTACGTCCTTTGTGGGCTCCCTATTTGGCAGCGTGCAAGACGGCCCAAGAGGCCGGGTGCCCCGAGACGGCCCGAGAGAGCCCGAGGACGGTCCAAGAAGCGCCCAGGACGGTCCGAGATGGCCCCGGAAGGGGCCCAAGAGGGGGGTCACATGTCCTCCTCCTCCTCCTCCCTCCTCCTCCCTCCTCCTCCTCCTCCTCCTCCTCCTCCTCCTCCTCCTCCTCCTCCTCCTCCTCGAGCCCCGCGGGGCCCTCAAGAGGTCCCCAAGAGGCCCAGAGGAGGCCCCGCGTGGCCCCCAGACAGCCCCCAAGGGGCTTCAAAGCTGGCTCCCTGGGCCTCCTCCTCCTCCTCCTCCTCCTCCACCTCCTCCTCCTCCTCCCCTCCTCCTCCTCCCCCTCCTCCTCCTCCTCCTCCTCCTCCTCCTCCCTCCTCCTCCTCGGCCCGAGGCGCGGGCCACGAGACCCCAACAGGTGCCCAAGAGGTGAGGCCCTGCAGCACGAGCCGAGTGTTGCGGAGGCTTCCCAAGATCAGGAGGGGAAAAACACACACAGACACAATTAATCGTCGACTCCCCAGAAAATATGGGAAAATATGGGAAGTACCCAGAAAATATTGGCAAATATGGGGAATCTTTTTATTTGCGTGTATTCATTCGTGTGTCCCAGGGCCCCTTCACAAGAGGCCCCCAGAGCCACTGCCCGAGGCCACGCGTCTACACCGTGAACGGTGTCCCCGGAGCGGTTTCCCAAGAGGCCCCTAAGAGGCCCAGGGGCCCTTAGAATCGGAGGTGGATAGACCTCCTACCCTGACACGTCGATTAAGGAATTGGCCGTTTTCGGTTCGCGAGGGGGCGTCGCGGCCGTCATTTTTGCGGGTCCAGGTCCGTCGGTTTCGGTCCCAGGCCGTTTTCACTAAGGGGAGGTCTACTAAAGGGAGGTTTGTCCACTGCCGACCCAAGAGGCCCAGGGGCCCCTAGAAACTTCAAGAGGCTTGAAAACTCGCTCCACCAAGAGGCGCCCGAGCAGCGCGCCAAGAGACCCAAGCAGGTGTTCAAGAAGTCTCTGACCCACCATCCCGGCACGAGCTGAAGGCTCCTGAGGCTTCCAAGAGGCCCCCGCAACCCTCTCAGAGGCCACGCGTCTACATTTGAAACGCTGTGCCCGCAGCGGTTTCTGGGGACATCGATTCCGAGCTGGAGGCCTCCCTCAAGACCCCTTTGAGCGTCACAGGGGCCTCACGTACACGTTCTACACGATATTCCCAGAGAGGCTTTCGGGAACATCGATTCGGACTCGGGCCCATCACATCCTTCCTTGGGATGCGAGCCCAGGCGTCGTACGCCTTTTTCGCCGTCGACGCTCCCAAGTCCCGCGTGCTCTGCATGCTGCGATTCGCCGTCGCTGGCGGTTGGTGCCTTCGGGTTCGTACCCTGGGAGGGGGGGGATAAGAAATACGAGTAACGGAATGGCTGGGCCTCGCTAGAGCCAAAACGCGAAGCGCGCGTGTGGGCGAGAATGCTGTTGCTGAAAGAAGAGGCCTCCTCATGCCGCCGATATTGTTTTTTGTTTTAGAACGTTGCTGCTGAGCGGCACACTCGCACACGTCCAAGACGACCCCAGGAGTCCCCCCCCGAGGCCGCCGAGAGGTCCCTAAGCCGACCCCAGATGCCCCCAAGACGCCCCGAAGGCGCAAGCCCGGCAGCCAAGGACGGCCCCGTCGGCTTTCAGGATAGCCCGAACAGGGAGCCCAAAAGAACGACTACCACGCCATCGCCTTTCTGGGACGGAACGCGTGCGCGTGTGTTGGGGCTCGCCTTGCTTTTTCTTTCTCTGGGGCCCTGAAATGGGGTGGTGACCACACCGTGCGGTGAGTCGGTGGGGATTCGGGGTCACCGCACGGTTTCGGGACTCGGGTCGTTCTCCGAGGATGTCTCGGGCGACAGGGACCTCCGGGGTCCCAAGACCGTGCGGTGACTCTGACGGACCGTGCGGTGAGGTCTGTCACCGCACCGTTTCGGGGCTCCAAACTTTCGCTTGCTCGCAGCGGCAAGGGCAGGCCGGGCCCCCGATTCCCGATCGCTGTTTCTCTGGACGGGATACTACAGTGGAGACCCATGCCAAGAAACATCCTGCCTGCCTCCAAGGTACCCTGGGTTTCGTGGGTTTCGATGGTTTCGCGATGGAAAGCGTGACGCTCTCACACCAGAAACCAATGGAGGTCCTGGGGTCTCAGGGTTGGGTTTTTTTGTGGGAGGTATCATGTGGTCGAGCTCCTACTGTACACCATATACGCCGACCCCTTGATTATAGTTCGTTTCCCATGTTTTTGTTTTCGGTGCGCCCGTGAAGTTTTTTATTTGTTTTGCGGATGTGACTTCGTTTTTGTTTGGCGAGGTCGTGCGAGACGCGCCTGTCGCTTTTCGGCGAGAAGGCGGACATGTCGGAACCACAGACAGAGCACAACGCAGCAGGGGAGAGGCTGTGCCAGAAATGCGCGGAGGAGGCGGACAAGCTGACGCGAGAGGCAAGCAGTTCCAAACGGAAAGCAGATGCGGACACGAAGCCGTTGACGTGCTGCGCGCCAGGTTGCGGGGTGTTTTTTGAGGCGGGTCAACAGTCGGGGCGCTGAGGAAGGAACCTTTTTCGTTGGGGAGGGGCTCCGTGTTCCTTCATTGTTTCGCAGTTTGCCCCACGTTTTACTTAGGTTTTCGATGGGCAGTCGAAGTTTAACTAATGGGAAAAAGGAGCCTCGCTCCTTATTTAGGGTTCCTTAGGTCAACGCCCCGAAGGAAGAACCAGGTGAAGGATCATCGGACGGCGACAAGGACCGGCGCGCGCATTGCAGCAGGCGCGGCAGCCCCGCGCAGGCAGCGGCCGATGCGGCATAATTAGCGGATGGAGCGAGACTTGACGCGCTCTGCGCGGAGTTTCCGCGGCAGGGCCACATCGGCAGCGCGCGGGAGACGGAACATACAGTCGGGGCGCTGAAGAAGGAACCCTTTTCGTTGGGGAGGGGCTCGGTGCTCCTCGATTGCTTCACAGCTTGCCTCAGGTTTTCCTTATGTTTTCGATGGGGAATCGAAGCTTAACTTGTGGAGAAAAAAAAGCCTCGTTCCTTATTTAGGGTTCCTTAGGTCAACGCCCCGACTGTACGACGAGGAGAGGGAAAGTAGCGTGCGCGGATTGCAAGGACCTTGGCTTCGCGGCGCGCAATTGGCAGGCGCATCAGCGCAGCGGCATGCGCAAGAGACCGCTTCCGAAAGCCCGGGCCCAGCGACCTCGACGGGGCATGGGGGGCCACCGCCTCCAGAACTGCTCCCAGCCAGCCCCAGGCGAGCCCGATATGGGCCAAGACCGCCCCAAGAGGCCCCCAAGACAGCCCCAGACAGCCCAAAGACGACGAACGATCGCCCAAAGACGCCCAAGATGGGCCCAAGACAGCCCAAGACGCCCCCAAGACGCCCCCACGACGCTTCCAAGAGACACTCCCAGAGCGCCTCGAGAGGCTGAAATCGTCAATGTTACGGAGGTTTTGGAATGATTTTGCCCTTCCCATTGTTTCGGCTGCCCGACGCTCCAAGACTGTTCAAGAGGCCCCCAAAAGCGCCCCCACACAGCCCAAGACGCTTCCAAGAGGGCCTCCAGGCAGCCCACGAGGGCCCCCAAGAGGCCCAAGTGAAGCCTCCAGAAGCCGTCAAACTCGGCTCAAGAAGCTTCTAAACTGTTTCCCCCCGGCTCCCGAGAGGCCTACCACGAGGCCCCAGCATATATATACGGCCGGCACAAGGCTTAAGAACTTCGGTGGCTCGGGGAGGGTACCCTTATGTTCTTCGTTGTTGTTCCATGTTCTTGTGCACCCTGGGGGAGGGTATCCTCGATGTTCTTCAGTTTGGCGCCATTATTCCTTCGTTCTGACAAAGCTGGGGTTCGGGGCTCACGATTCGGCTACGAGCGTCCGCGGCGGGGGCGGGACCCTCCATGTTCTTCGGTCCCGAAGTCACGGTGCGGCCTTCAGCAACCGCGTGCCCCCTCATGATGGTGGTGCGATTGCAATCACCCTCGCATGTTCTTAGGGGACTGTTTGGCGTTGGTGGGCTTCGGGCTGCGGGGCTTAGGGCGCGCGGATGCAGGCTTGATTGAGGCTGCGTACGCACGTAGGCCGCAGGGCTCGCGCGTCCGCGGCACGGGCAGGACCCTCCATGTTCTTCGGTTTCGATGTCAAGGTGCGGCCTCCAGCAACCGCGTTCCCCTTGATGATGGCGGCGTGAGTGCAATCACCCTCGCATGTTCTCAGGAGAGAACTTGGCGCTGGTGGGCTTCAGGTTTCGGAGAGTAGGGTGCGCGGCTGCAGGCATGAGGCTAGGGCGGGCGGGCGAAGCCACGCGCAGCTTCCTGGGCTGCGGCAGGGCAGAGAGGTTGGATGTGCGGATGACGTTCAGGACGTAGCGCTGATGTCGGCCCTGTGCTAAGGCCCATGGGGTTGGCCGCAGGGCTCGCGCATCCGCGGCGCGGGCAGGACCCTCCATGCTCTTCGGTCTCGATGTCAAGGTGCGGCCATCCGCAACCGCGTCCCCCTGGATGATGGTGGCGCGAAAGGAATCGCCCTCGCATGTTCCTAGGAGAGAGTTTGGCGGTTGTTGGGCATCAGGCTGCAGGGCATACGTGCGGCTGCTAACTTGGCGCTAGGTCAGGCGGGCGAGGCCACGCGCAGCTTCCTGGGCTGCGGCAGGGCTGAGAGGTGGAATGTGCGGATGACGCCCAGAACGTAGCGCTGAGGTCGGTCCTATCCTAGGGCGCATAGGGTAGCCCGTGGGGCTCGCGCGCCCGCGGCGCGGGCAGGACCCTCCAGGTTCTTCGGTTTCGATGTCAAGGTGCGGCCTCCAGCAACCGCGCGCCCCTTGATCATGGCGGCACTCGAGGAATCGCCCTCGCATGCGATGAGGGGGCTGTTTGGCGTTGGTGGGTTTCAGGCTGTGGGGCCGAGAACCCCTGAGAACCTCTGAGGGCCTCTGAGAGCCTACGAGAGCCTACGAGAGCCTCTGAGAGCCTCCGAGAGCCCTTGAAAGCATTTGAGAGCCTCCGAGAGCTTCCGAGAGCCTCCGAGAGCTTGTGAGAGCCTCCGAGAGCCTCCGAGAGCCTCTGAGAGCCTCTGAGAGCCTCCGAGAGCCTCTGAGAGCTTCTGAGAGCATTTGAGAGCCTTTGAGAGCTTCCGAGAGTCTCCGAGAGTTTCTGAGAGCCTCCGAGAGCCTCCGAGAGCCTCCGAGTGCTTCCGAGAGTCTCCGAGAGCCTCCGAGAGCCTCCGAGAGCTTCTGAGAGCCTCCGAGAGCCTCCGAGAGCTTCCGAGAGCCTCCGAGAGCCTTTGAGAGCCTCCGAGAGCCCCCGAGAGCTTCCGAGAGCTTCTGAGAGCCTCCGAGAGCTTCTGGGAGCATCCGAGAGCTTCTGAGAGCTCTCAGAGCTTCTGAGAGCCTCTGAGAGCCACCGAGAGCCTCCGAAAGACCTTGAGAGCCTCTGAGAGCTTCTGAGCGCCCCCGAGAGTCTCTGAGAGCCTCCGAGAGCCCCTGAGAGCCTCCGAGAGCCCCCGAGAGAGCCTCTGAGGGCATCTGAGAGCCTTTGAGAGCTTCCGAGAGCTTCTGAGAGCCTCTGAGAGCCTCTGAGAGCTTCTGGGAGCGCCTGAGATCTTCCGATAGCCTCTGGGAGCTGCTGAGAGCTTCTGAGAGCTTTTCAGAACCTTTGAGGCTTCTCCGAGTGCCTCTGAGTGCCTCTGAGAGCCTCTGACACGCCTCCGAGAGCCTCTGAGAGCCTCTGAGGCGTTTCCGAGAGCCTCTGAGAGCTTCTGAGAGCCTCTGAGAGCTTCTGGGAGCTCCGAACGCCTCCGAGAGCCTCCGAGAGACTCTGAGAGCCTCTGAGAGCCACTGAGAGCCACTACGCAAGAGCTTATGAGAGCCTCCGAGTGCCTCCGAGAGCTTCCTAGAGCCTCTGAGAGCTTCCGAGAGCCTCCGAGAGCCTCTGAGAGCCTCCGAGAGCCCCTGAGAGCTTCTGAGGGCCTCTGAGAGCCTCCGGGAGTTTCTGAGAGCCTCTGAGAGCCTCCGAGAGCCTCCGAAAGCCGTTGCGGGGTACACAGGCGCTGTCGCGCGCGCAGGCATTGAGGTGTACACGGGCACTGTGGTGCATGCGACTGTTGCAGTGTATACGGGCGTTGTGGTGCACGCAGGCGTTGTGGTGCAGCGATGACACTCGAGGAGGAAAACGATGAGGATGGGGGGGAGGAGGAGGAGGCGGAGGAGGAGGAGGAGGAGGAGGAGGAGGAGGAGCAGGATGGGGGATAGGGATGTAGCAATACAGCAGAGCTTCTACAGTTCTATGACTTGTAACCTGGTGGCCCCAGAAGGGGCCTGCGGACTTTCGTGGAGTTGGCAAGCACGCGGTGTCTGTTCTCAAACGTAATCCCCCCCCCGTCGCCTCATCGCGTCACTGCGCGCTTTGTGTTCATGTCCCCCCTCCTCGTCACGAAGAAACGGAGGAGGAAGAGGAGGAGCAGGAGGATGTGCGCGTCGACGCGGCGGCGACCCCAGCGCAGGCGTTCAAGGTTGAACGCGCTTGGGGGGGGGCAGTTCAGGCCCCAGGACCCACAGGAACGAACCCACGGCGTGAAACCACTATTCCATATTCGGGCGAGAGCCCCCAGGTACTTTAACGAGCGGACGCCGGTCAAAATTGAACGATCCACGCGGTGTCATAAATTAACGTCCAAGCCGCCACCACACGAAACTTCTTCTGGCGGGCTGGGCGCCGGAATCTGCAGTCCAACTTCGTTGTTGCTAGTGGCCACGCACGCGTCGGGGCCATCGTCCTCGTAACCACGCGCGTCCTCACCAACCCTGCCATCATTCTTGTCATAATCATCGAAGCGGTGGGCTCAAGCAGCCTTGAACTCCTGGAGAGACGGGCTCAGGCCCCGCCGAAAGGCAGCCGACCCGTCTTTCCAACCTCCCGCCAACCGCCCCCCATGTTCCAGTCCTTGACGCCCCCTCCTCCGACCTGTGCCCCTCCTCCGACCTGCGCCTGCGCCGCCGCGCGCGCGGCGGCGCCGCCGCGCGCGCGGCGGCGCAGGGGCGTGGGGCGCTCAGTGTTATCAGCAGTAGAAGAAGCGCCATGTTGGCCTGGAGAATCAAAGTGGACCACTAGCGGTTGCCGATTGGATTTCCAAGTCAACATGGGTTCTGGTGTACGTGTCTTGCAACGGCGTATACAACAACCCCTCGCGCGCGCCCGCGCCGCCGCGCGCGCGGCGGCGCCGCCGCGCGCGCGGCGGCGCGTGCGCGTGGGGCGCCCCGCGTTATCAGCAATAGAAAAGTTGCCATGTTGGCCTGGGAAATCAAAGTGAACCCTTAGTGGTTGCCGATTGGATTTCGAAGTTAACATGGGTTTTGGTGCATGTGTTCTACAACAGCGCAGACAAACACTCCTCGCGCGCGCCTGCGCCGCCGCGCGCGCGGCGGCGTGTGCGCGTGCGGAGCTTCGCGTTATCGGCGATAGAAGAGTCGCCATGTTGGCCTGGAAAATCAAAGTGGACCCTTAGCGGTTGCCACTTGGATTTCCAAGTTAACATGGTTTCTGGTGCATGTCTTCTGCAACAGCGCGTGCGAAACTTCTCGCGCGTTCCTGCGCCGCCGCGCGCGCGGCGGCGCGTGCGCGTGGGGCGCACCGCGTTATCAGCAATAGAAAGGTTGCCATGTTGGCCTGGGAAATCAAAGTGAACCCTTAGTGGTTGCCGATTGGATTTCGAAGTTAACATGGGTTTTGGTGCATGTGTTCTACAACAGCGCAGACAAACACTCCTCGCGCGCGCCTGCGCCGCCGCGCGCGCGGCGGCGTGTGCGCGTGCGGAGCTTCGCGTTATCGGCAATAGAAGAGTCGCCATGTTGGCCTGGAAAATCAAAGTGAACCCTTAGCGGTTGCCACTTTGATTTCCAAGTTAACATGGTTTCTGGTGCATGTCTTCTGCAACAGCGCGCGCAAAACTTCTCGCGCTGGCCGGGGCTGCGGCGTCGACATATGCTGAGGCTTGTGATAGCTTTCCTTTTGCGCTAAGCGTAGGCTGAAGCTCATGCTGAGGCTGAGGCTTTGGCTCGTGTTAGATATAGACTTGGTCTCAGGCTGGGATGGGGCATAGCCTGAGGCTTGGTTGGGCGTAGGCAGAGGCTGATGCCTGGGCTACAGTAGGCCAGGTTGTGGATCAAGCATTGGCTGAGGCTCAGGCTGTGCTCATTCGTCAGATTGTGGATCAAGCATTGGCTGGGGCTCAGGCTGTGCTCATTCGTAATGTCGGCTTACCGAAGAATGAGGCTGAGGCTCAGGCTGAAGCTTCGGCTGAAGCCTGGGCTAGGCTGGGGCCGAGGCCGAGGCCGAGGCTTAGGCTAGGCTGAGGCTGGGGCTTAGGCTGGGCCGAGGCTGAGGCTTAGGCTTTGGCTGGGGCTGACGTTAGGCTTAAGGCGATGCGTAGGCTCGACTAGGCTGAGGCTGCTGCCTGAGGCTGAGGCTTTGTCCAGGCTAAGGACTTGCTCAACCTTTCCGCCGCGCTGCGCACAGCATGGCGCACCTGGGGGCGCCGCCTAGGGATGCGGACCAGGCAGAGCGCCCTTGCGCATCCGTGCCGCCGCATTGTGCGCGGCGTGGCGCAGCTGGGGGCGCCGCCTGAGCACGCGGGCCAGGCGGGGCGCCCTTGCGCAACCTTGCCGCCGCAGTCTGTAGCGCGTCGCGCACCTTGGGGGCGCCGCTAAGGATGCGGGCCAGGCAGGCCGCCCTTGCGCATCCTTGCCGCCGAATTGTGCGCGGCGTGGCGCAGCTGGGGGCGCCGCCTGGGCATGCGGGACAGGCATGCGTCCTGAGAGTTTCTCAGGAACCCTCGGGGTCTCTTTCAGGAGTCCTCAGAAGTCTTGAGGGTGTCTCAGGATCCCTGGGGAGTCCAGAATCCTCAGGGGGTCTTAGGATTCCTTTGGATTCTGGATTAGGCTGGCGCTTAGGCTGAGGCTTTGATTATGCCGAGGCTTAAGCATATGTGGGCTGAGGCTCAAGCAGACGCTTGGGCAGGCGCTGGGCCTCGGCATGGGCATCGCTTAGGCCGAGTTGAGGCTATGCTTTGGCAGGGCGGAGACTGGTGTTTAGGCTGGGCTGGGGCTTGGGCTCAGGCTGCGGCTCATGCCAGGCTGGTGCTGGGGCTCGGGCTAGGCTGAGGCTGAGGCTTGGATTGAGGCCAGGCAACGCTAAGGCTGCGGCTGGGGCCAGTCTGAGGCTGAGGCTCGGGCTATGCCTCAGCCTGTGCTGGTTAGTCTGGACTTCAGGTGATGCCCAAGCTGTGGCTTAGGCTGAGCTGGGCTGACGTCGAGGCTTATGCTGAGGCTGTGGCCTATACTTGGGATGGGCTCAAGCCAGTCTTTGGGTGACGCTTGGGCTGGACTGAGGCTTGGGTTCAAGCTGAAAGCGAAAGCTACAGCTTAGGCTGGGCTTCGGTTAGGCTGAGGCTCAGACAGGGCTGACCGAGGCTGCGGCTTAGACTTAGGCTGAGGCTAGGGCTAGACCTCTAATTGCTCTATGCGTAGGCTGAGGCTCCGGCTGAGGCTTAGGCTCAAGCCTAGGCTAGGCTGATGCCGACGCTTTGGCTAAGGCTGGTGCCAAGGCCGATGTTGAGGCTAGGTTGTGCCGAGGCGGAGGCTAGGGCTTAGGCTGAGGCTGACGCCAGGCTTAGGGTGATGCTGACGCCCGGCCAAGGCGAGGCTGCTGCACAGGCTGAGGCTGAGGCGTGGGCTAGGCTAAGGATAAGGCCGATGCTGATGTTTAGGCAAGGCTGGATCATCGGCTTAGGTTGACGCGGACGCTGGGGCTTAAGCTTAGGCGTGGCTAGTGCTTGGCTTAGCCTCAGGCCGAGGCCGAGGCCGAGGCTGTGGGCGTGAACGTTGCTAGACTTAGGCTGGGGCACATGCTAGGCTGGTTTGAAGCCCAGCCTTACGTTTTGATTTCGGCGAGTTGAGGCCCAAACTAGGATTTGGCTGGCGCTTAGGCCGCGGCTTGGGTCATGCCGAAGCTTAGGCTTACGTGTTTGGGCTGAGGCTCGAGCAGAGGCGTGGGCAGTGTCTGGGACCTCGGCTTGGGCACCGCTTAGGCTTGGCCGAGGCTATGCTTCGGCTGGGCTGAGGCTGACGTTTAGGCTGGGGCTTGGCTTAGGGCTACGGCCGCGGCTGATGCCCAGGCTTGGGCTTAGGCTGAGCAGGGCAGGCGTTGAGGCTTATGCTGAGGCTGTTGCCTATACTTGGGACGGGCTCAAACCAGTCTTTGGGTGACGCTTGGGCTGGGCTGAGGCTTGGGCTCAGGCTGAAGCTAAAGCTATGTGCAGCTTGGGCTGGACTTCGGCTGGGCTTCGGCCAGGCTGAGGCTCAGGCTGGGCTGACCGAGGCTGCGGCTTAGACACAGGCCGTGGCTTGGGCTAGACTTCTTATTGCGCTAAGCGGAGGCTGGGGCTCGGGCTGAGGCCGATTTGGCTGGGGTGATGTATAGGATGGGTCTCAGGCTGGGATGAGGCTTAGCGTGAGGCTTGGGCGCGAGCTGAGGCTGAGGCCTGGGCTGGGCCAGATTGTGGCTCAAGGATTTGCTGGAGCTTAGGCTGTGCTCGTTCGCGGGTTCGGCTTAGCTGAGGCTGCGCGTCCACGGTGCGGGCGGGCCCCTCCGCGTTCTTTGGTCACCATGTCTGGGTGCTGCTTCCACAAACCACGCGCTCGTCGACGATGGCGGCGCGGAGACTTGCGCCCTCGCCTGTCCTTGGGGGGCAGCCGCCTGGAGGCGGGGGGCCGAGGTTTGCAGGGGCAGGGCGCGCGGCCGCGGCCTGGCGCCCTGGGCGGTCGTGCGAGGTCGCGCGCGGCTCCCTGGCGCAGGGGCTTGGGCGGGATCCTGGGCTCATGCATGAATGCCAGGGCGTGCGACGTAGCGCTGGGGCCCACTGCTAAGGCCCGACGGAGTGGGTCGCAGGCCTCGCGCACCCGCGGCGCGGGCAGGGCCCTCCATGTTCTTGGGTCTCGAATGTTATTCGGTCTCGGTGTCAAGGCGCTGGCTCCAGCAACCGCGCGCTCGTGGGCGATGGCGGCGCGGAGACGCACACCCTCGCATGTTCTTGGTTTTCGGGGACAGCGGCCTGGAGCTGCTGGGCCTCAGGTGGCGGGGCCAGGCCGCGCGGCCGCGGCCTTGAGTCTGGGGCTGGCAGGCCAGGTCGCGCGCGGCTCGCTGGGTCATGAGGTCGAGGGCGAGAGCTTGGGCGGGTGCGCGCGTGAGTGCCAGGGCGTGCGACGCGGCGCTGAGGCCCACTGCTAAGGCTCAGAGTCCGAGGCCGCAGGCCTCGCGCGTCCGCGGCGTGGGCAGGACCCTCCATGTTCTTCGGTCTCGGTGTCAATGTGTCGCCTGCAGCAGCCGCGCGCTCGTGGATGACGGCGGCGCGGAGACGCACACCCTCGCATGTTCTTGTTTTGGGGCAACAGCAGCCTGGAGCTGGGCTAGGGTGGCGGGGGCCAGGCCGCGCGGCCGCGGCCTTGAGTCTGGGGCGAGCAGGCGAGGTCGCGCGAGGCTCCCTGGGGCGCCGCGGGGTTGGGGCGAGAGCTCGCGCGCGTGCATGAGTGCCAGGGCGTGAGACGTGGCGCTGAGGCCCACTGCTAGAGCCCTAAGCTGGCCGCAGGCCTCGCGCGTCCGCGGCGTGGGCAGGACCCTCCATGTTCTTCGGTCTCGGTGTCAGTGTTGTGTCGCCTCCAGCAGCCGCGCGCTCGTGGATGACGGCGGCGCGGAGACGCACACCCTCGCATGTTCTTGTTTGGGGCAACAGCAGCCTGGAGCTGGGCATAGGGTGGCGGGGGCCAGGCCGCGCGGCCGCGGCCTTGAGTCTGGGGCGAGCAGGCGAGGTCGCGCGAGGCTCCCTGGGGCGCCGCGGGGTTGGGGCGAGAGCTCGCGCGCGTGCATGAGTGCCAGGGCGTGAGACGTGGCGCTGAGGCCCACTGCTAGAGTCCGACTAAGCTGGTCGCAGGCCCCGCGCGTCCGCGGCGCGGGCAAGACCCTCCATGTTCTTCGGTCTCGATGTCAACGTGCTGCCTCCAGCAACCGCGCGCTCGTGGATGACGACGGACGCGCGGAGGCAGATCCAGGGCACAGGAACACAGCGTGGGTCTCGGGGGGCGGGGGGGGGGGTCAGGGCTTCGGGGTTGCGTGGTCCAGGCTGTGCAGTCGAAGGCTTTAGGCTGGGGGCTGAACCAGATGCGTACTTACGCACGTTGGCTCGGAAGTGAAGGTCGGGGACACCTCGGAAGGGCGTCCTCGACGTCCTTATGGTTTGGGGTGTTTTGGCCCGCGGAGGGTCTCATGTTATTGTCCGATGTTATTGTGGCCTTGTTCCGGCCGTATGTGCGTATCTATATATATATATATATATATATATATATATATATTTATATATATATATATTTATATATATGTTTCATGTATATGTATATGTTGTAATATATACACACATATTTATATATACAGCCCCAAGAGAGCCCCGCTGACAGCCCCAGATGGCCCCAAGACGCCTCCCGAAGCACTCCAAATCGTGACACGGTCGTTCAGGGAGACCGTGGTTGGTAGCAAGGTGGCCGCAAGAAGCCCCCAGAGGCCCCCAAAAGGCGCCCAGGAGGCCCCCAGAGGTCCCCAAAAAGCTTTTGAGAGGGGCCCAAGAACACCTCCAAAGAGGAGCCCCTGCAATAAAATCTGGGGATGAGGACAAGGAGTGGCTCGCAGACAAGGAAGATTACGAGTAAGAGGAGAGGAAGTATAAGGATAGTACATAACATTACTATAACGACGATGGCGCAAACGGCAACAATGAATCATCGCTATATTTGGTTCTCCTGCATGCCGAGTTTTTAGAACCAAGGTGCATGGCGCGAAGCGCCAATGCAGTCTTGTGTATATATAGGTATATATATACACCTATATATATATATATATATATATATATGTGTGTGTGTGTGTGTACGCCCCTTGGGCCCCGACCCCCACACCACCGGGACATCTCCAGGCAATCCCCAGCACCGCCCAAGAAGCCAAGGGTCCAGCATATTCTTTCTCGTCGGAGGCCTCCAAAGGGCTAGGGGAAGAAAGAAGGGTGCCTTCAATAGTGGGAGTCATAGCTGGAATAGGATCACAAGGGGGATATTGTCCGTCCTCGGAGACAAGGGTCCACGAATCTGGCGGTATCAGGATCGGCACGTTTGATTATGTTGTTACTGTGAGGGTTTAAGATCTGACACCTCTGAGGAATTGTGATCCACGTCGCGTACATAAAAGGCATATAGTCTTGCCAACAAGTTGTGATCTGAGGACAGTCGTTTTTTGTCGTCACAGTCTGCCTCTTCCTCAGCACCTGGTTCACAAAAAATGCAGCGACTGATTCACACATACTCTGCAAGTCCCGGACACATCCGCGGCAGGTAGGTATTTTTTTAGCTGGGCTTGAAGGCCCCGTTTTGAGGCTTGCCCAAGAGAGTCTGATGGGTTCCCTTTGGGTGGGAACAACGGCCGTGGAACCGCTGATAGAGCCCAGGGAGTCGGATGCCTAAGAGCCTCGTGGGAGTCTTGCTGATGGTAGTGGAGTCCTGGTCCTGGTGGATGCACTGATCGAGACCACTGTTGTCACAGGTGGGGCCGCCATAAGCGCTTGGATGGGGTCCCATTGGATGCTTGGGCCAGCCCGAGGTACTAGCAGTAATATGGCAGCCGAGTAAGTACATCAGTGACCGTAGGAGCTGATTCCCTATATCCAATTGTAGTGACTGTCGTGGCGTAGCTCTGGGAACCCCTCAGAACAACTCGCGGGTGCGGAACGGGGGGGCCCTCTCGTGCTATCTGGCAGCACATCAGGTTTCGCAGGGGGGTCCTCCCTGTGTTCCACACGTGCCGTACAAGTACATGTGAGGCCCTGGCTTATGTATATCCTGGTTGTGTAGTATCTAAGGAAGAGGGAGGAAGAGGAGGAGGGCGGCGCAAGGACTGGAGACCAGAGCGTTGTATTCAAAACGGAAACCCACAGCAGGAGGGTTGAGAATAGTACTGCCAGCACTGGTGTTTCATTGTTGTTGCTTCCTCTTGGTCCTCGAGCCGACCGTCGGCGCCGCGTATTGGCGGTGCACGCGGGCTCGGAGGACCCCTCGGTCTGGGTCAGGGGCTGCGGCCCGCAGGCCAGAGGGAGCTTAGTTTGCGACGGCATGCTTTTGGCGTGTCGGGGCCGCTTCGTTTGGAAGGGGCATGTTTGATTTGTTCGTCGTATGAGGTTAGCGGTCGAGCATGTGAATCAGAATCCCCGCCCCTGCATGTCGAAACATTGCCAACCTATGTTGTACTGGATTGTCTCTTGCGCTCCTGTGTAATAGTATAGTGGACTCCAGCTTCGGAGTCGACTAGAATCTAAGCGCGCGCGAAGCGCGTGCGTGGGGTCCTCGGGGGCCGGCGCACCGGTGTATATATATATATATATATATATATATATATATATATATTTGCATACAAATGTGTATATATATATATATGTGTATGTATATCGATCGATCCATCCATCACGTCCTGTTGTGTTGTTTTCAAGTCAGGGTGGCATGGCCCCCAGACGCATCCGCATCCTTTCCGACCGCAGGTTTCACTCGGGAGGCAAGTGCGATCGCGGTCCTGCTGCAGTGTTGCCTGTCGTCTCCCCGGCACGTTATGCGGGATGGACAGCAAGCGGGCGTGTGCGTGGTCTCCCTCTCGCTTCTTCCTCCCTCTTCTCCAAAATAGCACTATCAAACAACAAATCTATGAGCAGTTATCGGGACGATTGTAACATAACACTCGGAAACCGAGAAACGCCGCATCCCTACGTAGATCTCTTTGTGGTTCAAATGTTTCTTCCCTCTTGAGAGAGGGGTGAGGTCCAGGTGCCCCTCCTTCAGCAGGACCTTGCCGCGAGTTCTAGGCGTGAACAGTTTGCTACTTTCCCAGGTCTCACGCGCTCGGGCATGGTAGACGCAGCTGGGGAGGAGGAGGTGCCTGCAGACCTCTCGCTTGGGGAGCCCGAGCCCGCCGCCCTCCGCCTCCCCGTGCAGGTCGGCCGCCTGTATCGCTGCACGGCGTTCGACGCGGAAGCGCGGCCGCAGGGTGAGTACCTCATCCAGGTGTTGGGCGCCGACCCTCCCGACGAGGATGGCCAGTTCGCACGGGCCGAGCAGATCTGCCGTAGCGACGGCTATCGGGCCTGGTGGATGGCTCATCCCGTGGAGCGTGGGGGGGGCAGGGCGGCCGCTCTACCACTTCTGCGCGGAGGAGATGTGCCTCGCCACGCCGAGCGCCTCCCACGGGACGCTGATCCACGTCTCGGAGTTCGAGGAGGTCGACGGACGCCGCGGGGGCGTCGGAGTTCTACCTAGAGTGCAAGGCGGTGGACTCTTGGGCCCGCTGGTCCCAGGAGCTCGGGCCCGAGCCTACAGGAGAGGCGGCGGCTCGCAAGTCGTCGGAGGTCGAGCTGGACGAGTTCGGCATGCCGCTCGACAGCTGCGTGGTTCAGGACGCGGCTGCTCCTGCCTCGGGCCCGCGCCCCATGGCGGCGCCAGCGCGCGACGGCAGCCGCCAGCCCGCTGCCCTGCAGGCCTCGCCGCTAGAGGAGGCAGGCGCCCGACTGTCAGCCGTGGCGCCCCCTGCGCGCGAGACAGGGCCGACAAGAGGCGCGCGCCCGAGGTGCCAGCAGAGGCGGCTGCGAGTGCCGCGGGCGGCAGCGCTGGGGCAGGGGCCGAGGGACCTCTTCTCCAGTTGTTGCTTGAGGCGGCGGCCAACAGGAGCGGCACTGGTGACGTACTGCAGTGAGTTCTCAGTGGCGCCAGCGGCAGTGGTGATGGGGCAGTCCCGCGAGGTCTCGCCACTCGTCGAGGTCACTTTCGCCCGATTGCCGCCAAGTTCCCTGGGCTTCTCTCTGAGCAGGCGCTGGCCAAGATGAGTGAGTATGTCACCACGCAGGATGGTGAGAAGACGGGGGAGGATTTCCCGTCTATCTTCCTGAAGTACTTTCTGAATGTCTTCATCCCTCAGAACCCCATCAAGTCGATCGGGATTGAGGTCTACTGCGAGATGAGGACAGTCTGCGAGGCCGCGGATGCCATCCTTTCGGGCAAGACGGCCTACGCCTTGGACGTGCTGGGTCAACGGTTCAAGGCGCTTCAGCTTTTCGCTATTGACAAGAGTTGGTCAGGTGCTCGCTGGCTGGAGCTCATCCCGCCCTCGAACGAGCAGCTTGCGCTCAGGACGGAGGGTGAGGAGATCGTGCGCACAGTCGAGCTGGGCGAGTTGCGCCTCGAGGAGCTGCTGTCCAAGCTCAAGCGGGGCTAGGGGCCAGGCCGGGAGAGGGGGCCGCCGAGGAGCAACTCCCCTCCTGTAGGCCGCACTGGCGGGAGCCGAGGCAAGGCGGCACACCGGCTGCCTGGGCCTCGGACGCCTGCGGACCTCGTCAAGGATCTACCGCTGCCAGCAGCACCGGCAGCAGCAGCCCGCCGCCCTACACCAGGGCCGCAGCGGACCGTGCAGCTGCGCGAGGACGTTTCGAAGGAGGCGACGCCGAAGGAGGTCTCCTGGAAGACCATCAAGGACGCCCACCCGAACAGGCAGGGCGAGACGCGAGGGGCCTACGGCATGCGCCTCAGGAAGCTCATGCAGGAGGCTCGCGGGCGACGGGACCGACCCGCGAAGTAGGCCACGCGGCAGCGCCGAACACCGACGCGCAGCCTCGCTGGCCTGAACACTTGACAGTCTACACTGACCTGACCGCGTGGAGGGCAGCTGTGACTCGAGCTGTACCCGCCACGCCGCACCTACTGGACTTGGTCATCGCTATCGTCACCTTGCAGTGGCAGCACCCAGGCCGCCTTGGAAAGTTTTGCCGTGAGTTTCGTCCACGCCTTCCCACGACTGGAGGGCCGCAGGTAAGGGCGCGTGACCTGTTGCCGATGGCCCTCCCCGACCTTGCGCTCACACGAGCTTGGGTCGCATCTCAGGACGGACCGAGAAGGAAGCGTCAGCGGTTCAGGATTGAGGGGCGTTGAGTCGCCAGAGAAGTTTGGTCCTACATAGTGGTGCTGTCTCTCAATTTCGACTACGTTGGTCGAGGTGGCCCTCGCCTGTGGAGGCACCCGCCAGTGCTACATCCTGCCCAGCGGTCCGCCTACAAGACCATCTCATCTCCCACGTCGACGGCTTCTTAGATGACCCACTGACTCGTCGGCCTGACATCGACTGGTCCCAGGAGATCAGCAAGCCCGGGGTCGACTACACTGGTGAGGAGCAGGGCGAGGCCTTGCCCATCAAGCTAGCGGAGCTTATACCAGGCCTTCCCGACAAACAGCATGCTGCGCAGCTCCAGACGGAGGAGTTCGTTGACGGGCACATCCTGGAGTGGCTCATGGACCCCGAGGTTGCCGCGCTGCCTGATGCGGACTGGCCGCTGTGCCCTCCTCGCGCCCGAGTCAATTGCGAGAGGCTCGAGGACTGGTACGAGGTCGCAGAACACTTGATTGGCCTAGGCATTTTGGGCGTGGTCGACGAGGCGGACATCTTTGCGCCGCGGGGCCAGAAGGTCTTCAACGGCCTGTTCGCTCGCGAGAGGAAGGGCAAGCCACTCGAGGGCCAGTCGAGATGCACGCGCCTCATCTTCAACATGATACCCTCCAACGCCGACCTCCGCAACATTGTTGAGGACACGTCGACTTTGGCGGCCTCCACCACATGGACCAGCCTCCACTTGCCAGCAGGATGCGTCATGGTGTGGAGCAGCGACGACCAGAAGGGCGCCTTCTATGTCTGGAAGCTGCCGCCAGTCTGGTATGGCAGAATGGCCGTCTCGGTGCCCGTGCCAGCGAGCTCTGCTGGGTTGCCAGGAGACCACCAGGTCTACGTGGCGTTCCGCGTCATCCCCAGGGGCCGGGTACTCGCAGTCACCCTCTTCCAACACCTGCACCGCCGCCTGGCCCTGCGAGCGCCGCGTCTAGGAGCTGGTTTGCCTGCAGAAGCAGAGTGGGGGCGCGATCAGCCTTGGCCGCTAGCGAGGCAGCATCCTCATGCGTGGTGGCAGGTCTACATCGATGACTTTGCGCCCGAGGTCCTGGAGGCGGCAAAGGCGTATCGGATCGTGGGCACCCCAGGCGAGATGCAGCTCGCCATGCGGCGCGCCTGCACCCAGGCAGAGGTCGCCTACGCGGAGGAGAAAAGCCATGCGCGGCAGCTGCAGCTCGAGAGAGTGGGGGCGTCCATCGACGGCTGCGCTGGTACGATCAGGGCCCCCGCTGACAAGGTGATCGAGCTGGTCCGCTACATCTTGTACGCCCTGGGCCGCGATTACTGCCCATGGCTGCTCATGCTCACGCTGCTGGGCCGTGCCGTTCGGGCCCTGGAGTTCAGGCGGCCGCTCTTGAGCTGCCTCAACTCGGTCTGGGAGTTCTCCACCAGGACGAGAGGTGGGCGCATCAACATGGGCATGAGCCAGGAGCTGCTCGTGTGCATTGGGTGCCTGCCCATCGCGTGTACCGGCCTTAGGGCCGCGCTGTCGCCAGTCGCCACCGTCTCGCATGCCTCGGAGGCTGGAGGTGGAGTGTGCGCTTCCACTGGCCTCACGCCCTTGGCAGTCCAGCAGCTCAGGGCCGCCCGCCAGGGAGCTAGGCCGGTGCTGGGGCCAGGCCGCGGCGACCTGCAGCCCGCGCGCAGCTCCCCGTTGCTGCCGGGCGGGCGGCCGCGGCCCAGGGTGCTCATCGTGAGCCTCTTCGACGGCATCGCCGCGCTGGCTGTGGCAATGTCCAGGCTGCCAGTCGACATCATCGGCATGGTGTGCAGCGAGGTTGACAAGCCTGCTAGACGAGTCGTGCGACTCCGATGGCCTGGAACCGCAGGCTGGGGTGATATCCGATCGATCTCCGAGAAGGACGTCGCTAAGCTGGCTGACACCTACTACAGCCTGTGCGACGCCTGCGTCTGTGGAGCGGGCAGCCTTGGTCAGGACCTCAGCGCCGTCAGTTTGCCGCGGGCAGGCCTGGGGGGCCCCAGCTCGAAGCTCTTCTATGAGATCCCGCGGGTCCACGGTCTCCTTCGTAAGCACTTCGAGGAGAAGCTAGCCACCTTTGTGGAGAACGTTGCCTCGATGAGTCTGCAAGTGAGAGATGATATCACGAAGGAGCTTGGGGTCCCGCCAGTCAAGCTATGCTCCTCTATATTTGTTCCTGCCCGTCGGCCGCGTTGCTACTGGTGCAGTTGGCCTGTGCAGACTCGCGGGGAATTCGCAGTCGAGGAGCGGCGCCAGCCCAGAGGGTCACTCCTGGTCGTGCGCCGAGTCAGCGGTTC
>CAUYUJ010006245.1:50000-55040 GCA_963575745.1 Prorocentrum cordatum | reverse complement strand
AGGAGGAGGAGGAGGAGGAGGAGGTGGAGGAGGAGGAGGAGGAGCAGGAGCAGTGAGGAGGGGGGGAGTGAGGACAAGGTGGAGGAGGAGGAGCGTGGAGGAGGCAGGAGAAGAGGAAGGAGGGAGAGGAGGGCAGGGGTGAGATGGAGGAAGGAGGGTGTGGGGAGGGAGAGAAGGACGAGAAGGAGGAGGAGGAGGAGGAGGAGGAGGAGGAGGAGGAGGAGGAGGAGAGGCCAGGGGATTGTGGAGTACCTCAGTGTTCCAGAGGTTTTGTTTACGAGCTTGCACTCTTCTCTTCATCATTATCATTACCGTACCTCTCTCTATATGTGTATGGTTGCACTCAGTCCTTAAGCTGTACTGTTATTATGCCAGCCTCTCCAAAGACAAAATACCGATGCGATACCAATACATTGCCACTCAAAGTCAATGCAATTCCAATAGGGAATTCTATTCTGTCGGCGGAATTCAACCAGAAACATTCGGTGGATGATGTCATGACGAGTCCTTCCTCGGAGGACTTCGATAGGAATGCTTTTCTGTGGACGGTTTCGACAGGAATCCTCCTTTGGAATATTTCACTCGGAATCCTTCTTGCGGGGGTTTCAATCGGAACCCTTCTCGTGGAGGATTTCAGTAGGAGACCCTCTGCGGAGAGCGCCATGAGGACTCGCCAGCGCAATGCCAGCGCAATGCTAAAGCAGTGCCAACGCAAGGCCAAACCAATGCCAAGGCGACCCCAATCAAATGCCAATGCTATGCCAATGTGGGTAATCCTTTGTGGTAGATGTTCATGTCAATCCTTCTGGGGGTTGCAACAAGAATCCTTCTGCGAAGGGAGGCATTGGAATTCCAGAGCAATGCCAAAGCAGTGCCAACGCAATGCCAGCGCAATGCCAATGCGGTCTCAAATCCGATGCCAATGCAATGTCGTTGGGGGAAGTCCTTTGTAGTGGATTTCAAAAGGAATCCTCTTTTGTTAGCGGAGGCTTGCAGTAGGAATCCTTCTGCGAAGGGAGGCATTCGGACTCGCCAGCGCAATGCTAAAGCAGTGCCAACGCAATGTCGGCGAAATGCCAAGGCGACCCCAATCCAACGCCAATGTTATGCCAATGGGGGCAATCCTCAGTGGTAGATTTCAATTGGAATCCTCCTGGGGGTTACGATCGGAATCCTTCTGCGAAGGGAGGCGTTGGAACTCGCCAGCGCAATGCCAGCGCAATGCCAATGCGATACCAAATACGATGCCAATGCAGCGTCGTTGGGGGCAATCCTTTGTGGTAGATTTCAAAGGATTTGTTTGCGGCGGGTTTCAATAGGAACACTTCTGCGCAGGGAGGCATTAGGACTTGCCAGCGCAATGCTAAAGCAGTGTCAACGCAATGCCAAACCAATACCAAGGCGAGCCCAATCCAAGGCCAATGGGGGCAATCCTTTGTGGTAGATGTCAATAGGAACCCGTTTATTGTGGAGGGTTGCAATAGGGACCCTTCTGCGAAGGGAGGCACTAGGACTTGCCAACGCAATGCCAGCGCAATGCTCAAACAATGCCAACGCAATGCCAGACCAATGCCAAGGCGACCCGAATCCGATGAGAATGCAACGTTGGGGGCAATCCTTTGTGGTGGATTTCAATGAGAATCCTTCTTCTGGGGGTTGCAATAGGGATCAGTCTGCGAAGGGAGGCACTCGGACTCGCCAGCGCAATGCCAGCGCAATGCCAGCGCACTTCCAACGCAATGACAACACAGGGTTAAACCAATGCCACTTGGGGGCATCCTCTCCTGCTGTATGTCAGTGAGAACCCTTCTGGGATGATGCCATTGCGAAAACATGTTCGGAGGATTTCAATAGGAATCCTTATGTGAAGGGCTTCGGATGCAATCCTTCTTTAGAGGATTTCAATGTGAATCCTTATTGTGTGTGTGGGGGGAGAGGTCACTATGCATCCTTCCCGCTGGGGTGGGTTGATAAGAAATTCCCTGTGGAGCGTCCGATCAGGACTCGTCAGCGCAATGCTAATGCAATACCAACACAATGGCGATCCCAATACAATGCCAATGCAATGTCAATGGGGGCAATCCGTTGTGGTAGATTTCAAGTGGAACCCTTGTTGTGGAGGGTGTCAATAGAAATCCTTCTGCGAAGGGGGTAATTAGGACTTACCAGCGCAATGCCAGAGCAATGCCACAGCAGTACCAACGCAATGTCAGGGCAATGCCAAGGCGATCCCAACACAATGCCAATTGGGGAATTCCGCTGTGGCACATTACAATGGGAATCCTTCAGTGGAGGGCTTCGCATGGAACCCTTCCGCGGAGGATTTCAATATGAACCCTTTTTGTGGAAGGGTTCAATGTGAGTCCGTATTGTAGGGGGGGTCAATGGGAGTCCGTATGTGGAGGGTGCCATCAGGATTCGCCAACGCAATGCGTGCGAAGTGCCAGCGCAATGCCAACGCAATGCAAAGCTTGTGTGTGTTCGCTGGAGTTCGTTGCGACTGGGGTCATGCGCTGTGTCATGGCAGAGTGACTATTCGGCATGTTGTTGGGTGCTAGGTTTCGTGTGCGCGTGGGCGCAGGACTGACCAATGCTACGGTGCGCCAGATGTGCCGACGGGGCGCTTGGACAGTTGCGCTGACTTTCGTTACTACTGGGGGCCATGGTGCGTGCCATGACAAGTGTATTGTTTAGTTCTGGCGTGCGCTTAGGGTTGGCAGCTGCGGAGGTGATGAGGGCACCGTTTGCATTGTGTACTGGATTCAATCATGGCGTACTTTGCGCCAGCACAACGTTGATCTTTCATTGGCCGTGCGGCGAGGTAACGTCATGCCCCTCCCTCGTCCCTCTCCCCTTCCTCCCTCTTCCTCCTCCTCCTCCTCCTCCTCCTCCTCCTCCTCCTCCTCCTCCTTCCCCCAGAATCACGCTTGTTGCTTCTCCTGACCCTCCCCCCCCCCCCCAAAAAAAAAAGGGCAACAAAAACGTGATGCGGCATCCCGTTTGGTTTCTTTCTTTTTTCGGGGGGTGGGGGGGGAGGGCGCAGCAGACGCAAACAGCTCGATTCTGGGGGGGAGGAGGAGGAGGAGGAGGAGGAGGAGGAGGAGGAGGAGGAGGAGGAGGAGGTGGAGTGCGGGGGGGAGGGGCATGAGGAGAGCGGATCAACGCGGAGGAAGATGGGACATCCCGTCCAAAAAAAAACAACAAAAACACGGGATGTTGCTCCGCGTTGCTTGTTTCCTCGTATTTTTCGGGGGGGCGCAGGAAAAGCAAACAGCTTGATTCTGGGTAAAGGAGGAGGAAGAGGAAGAGGAGGCGAAGGAAGAGGAGGAGTAGGAGGAGGGGAATACAGATGAGGAGGGGAAGGAGAAGAGGATACTACTCGTTGAAAGCGAGGTACCTTAAAATCCCTCGTCCTCGGGGAGGAGGACGAAGAAGAAGAGAGGGGTGGAGGAAGAGGAGGAGGAGGAGGATAAGGAGAAGGAGGAGGAGAGGAAGGAGGCGAAGCAGGGGCGGGAGGCAGGACGGACGAGTGTAGGAGGAGAAGGAGACGGGGAGGAGGGAGGAGATAGGAAGAGGTAAGAGGAGGCAGAGGAAGAGGAAGAGGAGTGGAGGAGGAGGAGAACGGAGGAGGAGGAGGTTGAGGAGAAGCAATGAGGGAGGAGGCGAGTGGCGGTCGAAGGAAGGGGGGGCGGACGGGATGAATGGATGAAGGAGAGGAAGAGGGGGGGGGGAGGGAAAGGAGGTGGAGGAGGTGGAGGAGGAGGATGGGGGTGGAGGAGGTGGAGGAGGATGAGGAGGAGGAGGAGGTGGAGGAGGAAGCAGGAGCGACGAGGAGGAGGAGGAAGGGGAAGGAGGAGGAGGAGAGGTGGGGAGTAGGAGTGAGGAGGAGGAGGTGGAGGAGGTGGAGGAGGTGGAGGAGGAGGCTGGAGCAGGGAGCAGGGAGGAGTAGGAGGAGGAAGGAGGAGGAGGAGGAGGGGGCGGAGAGGGAAGAGTAGGAGAGGAGAAGGAGGAGGAGGAGGAGGACGACGACGAGAAAGAGGAGGAGGAGGAGGAGGAGGAGGAGGAGGACGAGGATTAGGAGAAGGAGGAGGAGGAGGAGGAGCAGGAGAGGCGGGGGCGACTGAGGGGAGGCGATCGGATCGGATCGACTCGGCAGGAGGAAGAGTCAAGCTCCACGGCGCCGTCTGGGGTCCCTCGTTTATTGGGGGGACCACAAGGATGGAACTTGAAGCTCAAAATCGGTTGCGGCAATACCTATATTCCGCCCTGCCCGGCTGAGTGGAAGAGAGGGAGGGGGGGAGGGAGGAGGGGAGGAGCGCTTTCAAGGGTGTTCGACGGCGCCGGGCGTTCCTATAGGGGTTGGGAGACTATTTGGGGGAACGAGTGCGGATGGTTGCCGATGCAGGAGCTGGTATTGCTGATGATGCTGTTCATGCTGATGATGCTGATGATGCTGATGGTGATGGTGCTGCTGCTGGTGATGATGATTATGGTGGTGCTGATGATGGTGATGATGATGCGGTGAATGCTGCTGATACTGATGCTGATGATGATAGCGATGGTGATAGTGCTGATGTACGTGATGATGATGGTGGTGATGATGATGTTGGTGATGGTGCTCATGTGTGAAGGCGAACTTCAATGTATGGCATCAGATGAACATGACAATGAAGACCGTGACGATGAAGGTGTGAATGAAGATATTGAACACGATGCCACAGCGAATGGTGATGATACTGCTGAGGGTGATGATGGTGGTGCGTATGATAAGATATTGATGCTGGTGATGAGGATGATGCGGATGATGCAGATGATGATGATGATGATGATGATGATGATGATGACGATGATGGCGACGATGATGATGGTAATGATGATGGTGGTGATGGTGATGCTGATGACAATGCTGATGCTGATGATGGTGGTACTGCTGCTAGTGATTATGATGGTGATGGTGATGGTGATGATGTAGGTAATGCTGATGTTGATGCTGGTGCTCATGTGCGAATGTGGTTTCGAATATTGGGCATAACATGGAGA
>CAUYUJ010006245.1:37500-45000 GCA_963575745.1 Prorocentrum cordatum | reverse complement strand
AAAAAAAAAGATTTCAACCAAAAATGAGTGGCGTAGCGTTGGTAGAAGCGCAACTATCTGATTGCGAAAGCATGCGAGCCCGCGCGATGCTTCATGCCCAAGTAGGCTACTCCGAGAGAGGTGCGAGCAGCACGATTGGCACGAACTCAGGCTGAGTGGGCGCGTTCGCGCGGCATCCCCCCGGTCAGTTCGGCGCACCCCTTCGCGAAGGATCGCGCTTCAGCTGCAGGGCGCGCACGGGCTCGACTGGAGGCTCGCGCGGGAGCGAGGCGGAAGGGGCGGCAGGAAGAGGCCACCAGAGGCAGGGGAAGGTGAGCCACACGCAGGTCCATAACGAGTGTTCGACGCGTCGAAACTCTGGGAACGCAGGCAATGCCAAGGGGGTCGTCTCCTCCTCCTCCCTCTCCTCCTCCTCCTCCTCCTGCTGCTGTTGCTGCTGCTCCACCGCATCCTACGCGTCCTCCTCCTGCTCCTCCTCCCCCTCCTCCTCCTCCTCCTCCTCCTCCTCCTCCTCCTCCTCCTCCTCCTCGCCATCGTCGTCGTCGTTTTCAGGATCGGCGGTGCTGGCCGTAAGACCTTCGCAGTCTGGGAGACGCCCTGGACTGGGCCCTGGCAACCACCCGCATCCCAGCTCCCACGCCCCAGGCATCCGACGCCGTGACATGTTTTCAGAACGTGGACCCTTGGAGGTCTGGACCCCTCTCGGACCCGGTGCTCGTCCCAGGTCGCTTTTTTGGGGACGAGGGCCCCAGGGCTCGGCCAAGGGCCCCCGGGAGGCCGAGAATTGCCAAAAAATCCCGTCGTGATGTCTTCGCAACTTGAAGATGCCAAGGTCGGGTCGGGCGAAAGGGGGGGATAGCAAAGGGGGGGGGGAGAATCAGCTCACGTAGGTGATTTTCCCAGCGCCTCCCGGCGCCGGGGGCGGCTATGTATCGAAGAATGGGGCCCATTCCTCGATAGGGCGCCCATCCAATGGGCCCCTCCGTGGGGCCGAAACCAGCTGCCTGTAGCAAATGTCGTAACCCCCCCTTTCCCGATCCCCCCCTTTCGTCCGGCCCGACAAGGGGCGCCCCGGAAACGCGGGAGTGCTCGCGGCGATCGGGCAGCGGCGGCCGCGGCGGCCAGGGAGCGGGGGAGAGCCAGAAGCCGAACGCGGCCCACGTCTGGGCCAGAGGGCCGAGGCCCGAGGACTCCAGGGCGCACTCCAGCGGCAGGGCGCCTGGAGCTCGGGAAGGGGGGAGAATGGGGGGGGCAAGATGAATGTGGAGGAGGAGGAGGAGGAGGAGGAGGAGGAGGAGGAGGAGGAGGAGGAGGAGGAGGAGGAGGAGGAGGGGGAGGAGGGGGAGGAGAGGAGGAGGAGGAGGAGGAGGAGGAGGAAAGGAGAGGAGAGGAGAGGAGAAGGAGAAGGAGAAGGATAAGGATAAGGATAAGGATAAGGATAAGGATAAGGATAAGGATAAGGATAAGGATAAGGATAAGGATAAGGATAAGGATAAGGATAAGGATAAGGATAAGGATAAGGATAAGGATAAGGATAGGGATAGGGATAGGGATAAGGATAAGGATAAGGATAAGGATAAGGATAAGGATGAGGATAAGGATTAGGATAAGGATAAGGCCCTTGGGGGTCTGAGTCGCGACGCCTGAAAAAAAGGCAAGGCGCCCCCTGGGCGAACATGCGGATGCAGGCCCCCGTGACTGCCTGTCGGGGGCCGCCTGGCGCCTGGCGCGCGCCGCCATAGCAGCTGCGCCGTAGCAGGGAGACCCTGCACAGGAAGGCTGAATGGCGAACGCAGGCGGCCCTGGGTGTTCCCCGACTGGGACGAAACCAAGGCCGCTGAGAGCACTCTCCCCACCCCTCCCCCACTCCCCCAATCCCCACCACTCCTCACCACCTCTCTCGCCGATGTCGGCACGATGCGAGAGGGCAAAAAAATGGCCTGCTGCTGCCGCTGCTGCGTTGAGTGGGTGCCCGCCTGCCGCTCGTTGGCTACTCTCCGTCATGGTCAGCCTCGTTGGCGGGATAGTGCCGGACGGGGAAGCTTCTGGCGCTGGCAGATCGAGCCCCACCCTCATTTATACAATATAACAAAAACGAAGCAGGCTGCTGGCTGGTCTCACGGCTCACAACATGCAGCCAAGCCCCCACCCCGCCTTCTCTGCGACCGATGGGTCGCGGAGGTGAAGCTCCCCGCTCGGGCTCGGCGCACTCGGCTCCGCTGGAATGCCCGGCGGGGGCGAGGGCTGGAGCCGCAGCTGCGACGGCGACACTTTCACGCGCGGCGTCCAGCCCTGGATGGACTTGCTGGGGTTCGTGCACTTCAGGCGCTGCTGCGTGCCACTGTTGCGCGCCTGCTGCAGACTGTCGAGACTGCCCTGATCCACCACCTTCACCGCGTCGTAGCCCCAACCCTAGTCACTCTCCGTCAACTTGGCGCAGTGGCCCTCAGCCCGTCGATCTGGAGCCTCGCGTAGACCAGCTCCCACGGGTAGGGGCCCTTGTGGAGCCTGCTCTGGCTGCCGAGGATGCTCTCAACGCCGCGGTTGCGATCGATGGCCCCGCCGTTCTCGTCGGGCTGGTGCTTTGCAAGATCCGTCGCACGAGTGCGCTCGATATCCCCGTGCTGGTTCGGGCCCTTGCTGGCGGCGATCCTCGTCGAGCCCACGGTGATGCGGACCTGCTGCTTGTAGAGGCCGTAGGGCGCCATCTGGTTGTGCTGGATGAGGTCGTCGCATTTCTCGCCGGTGCTCTGCGGCGCGTCTCCAGGCGGCAGTGCGCGGTTCCGAAAACTTGGTCGCCGGGGGCGCCGCCGCGCTCAGCCAGTTTCTGGGTCGCGACCTGCCCCGTCGCCGTCGCCGCCTCTGGCGCAGGCGTTGTCGGCTGGGCCGCCGCGGCCTCCACCGCCCAAGCGGTCTGGCTGCGCTGGTGCGCCGCGCCAGCGGGGCGCTGGCGCCGGTAGCTCCAACTGGCCCCGCGCGCGGGAAGATGCCGAAACGCTCGGATCGAGTAGAAAGGGCCGCGGCGGGAAAGAAACTGGGTAATTCGCGTTGGAGTCGGGGCCCGTCGCCTTGCACCCCTGGCCCAGACCTGTCGTTTCCTGAGCTGGGGGGGCGCGCCGTAGTAGGAGAGAGCGGGCGTCGGCCCGCAGCTGCGTCGACGCGGCGGGAGAAGGCGAAGGGTCAGAAAGAGGCTTAGGCATCCTGGTCGGTCCAGCTCCTGGTGCTTATTTTCCTGGATCAGTCCTGGTTCGGCTTCTCCCTTGACTCCTGAGGCCCCGTAGTATAAGGTGATCTCTTGAGTGGCCCTTGATTGCCCCCCCTGGCGGGTAGGGTAGGTGAACGCCGATGTCGGCCCGCAGTCTTCTCGCCGGCGGGTTCCATGCGCAGGTGGGCCCATATTCGTCGCGCATATCCTTCTGTCGCGAGGTCTGGATTTCAATGGCTCTCTGCCTGGTGCTGCACCAGAGGTCGAAATGCCTAGCAGTGGAAGGTAGTGGTTCGGGGGGGCGACCGCAAAAATGAAAGAGTAGGTTGCCAGATAACGTTGGCCAACCTTTTTTTTCACTATTGCCCCGAAGCCTGGTATTACCCCCTCGAGCATAGTTTCCGCTAGTAGGCAGCAGTGCGGAGTATGTGCGCCACGCGGCCGCCGAATCGTGAAGCTTTTACTCGTAGCATCGCATATCGCTCGAAGTCGCTGCTGATCTGCATCGCGAGTTTTGCTTATCTGGTGCGCGGAGGGACTGCAGGGGGCCAGTCGCTGGATGGCCTTGGCCCCGCGGATCCTGCAGCGCTCGCGGGGCCTGCATCTGCTGTCGGCTGGGGGCAGCTGGGCTTCTCTGGTGGCTGGCTCGCTGTCCGCGGCGCCTGCTAAGCCGGGCCTCGACGACCGTCTCCAAGCCCGTCATCGGGCCCCTGATCGGTTCTTCTTGGCCGCTAAGAACGCCTGGGCTAGTCCCGAGGCCTGCTTGAACATGCCCCCTAGAAGCCTGGGGTCCACTTGCGCTGGGCCTTAGCCCTGCGCCGCTCCGTCTCCACCCCCTCCACCGACGGCTTGCGCGCCTCCTGGATCGCGCACTGCAGGAAGACTTCCGTCACGAACGTTAGTCCCCACGGCTGGTCCAGCTGCTCCATGAGCTCCAAGAGGGTCTTGGCCACGCGCTGCGTCGGCTGGTCGTTGCCCAGCACCTCGGCCTCGAGCGCTGCCGCGACCCCCTCCGCGAAGGCCGCCGCGACGTGGCCGCGAGGTGGCCCGCGTCCGCGGCCCTTGCCATCGGTCTTCACTTCCCCGCCGTGCTCGCGGCCTGTCTCCACGGGGGGCTGGGCCCGCTCTTCCGCGAGGAGGGCGAGCCATAACTCGCTCGCGAGGTGGGGCGGGGGGGGGGGGGGGCATCGGATCTCGGCTGAGTTCTGCGGGGCCAGCCGCTGTAGTGCATAGCTGCTGTCTCGCAGGTCTGCTTGCACTCCCCCTCCCCCCCCACCTGGGCCCCCCACCTCCCCCTGGGGGTCCGCGACCTCGCCCTCCTCCTCGGGCTCCTGGCTGGGACGCCCGCCCGCCACTGCCCTCGCCGATGTCGGCCTGCTTCTGCGGTCGTAGCTCTTCTGGCCGCGACGGAGGCGGGCGCTTGACTAGCCGCTCCATCGCCCCGACCTCGGCGTTTCAGGCTGCGCGCAGCTCCACCTTCAGCCGCCGCGATCTGGTCCGGGCCCGCGAGGTGCTGTCGCGCGCGCACCTGGTACTCCTCTATCGTTTGAGCCTGATGGGTACAGATCCGACACGTTAGTGCCCTGGGTTCTGGTAAGGGGCGGGCCCATTTGGACCTTCCCTGGTGGCATGTCCCGCGTTTGTGGACCGATCTCGCGGCACGGTCGATCTTTGTTTTTCTGTCTACAACCGTACTCTTACACCGCGGACACTGGTCGTTGACAATCACTGCTGCCGCTGGTCCAATGTTGCGCACTTCCCGCCAGCGCCCCGCATGCCAGGGCTGCGCAGGTTCGGCATCTCTGTCCACGTGCTGCCCCCACCCCCTTGCGTGCCCACAGTGGCATGATTACACCAGTCGGGTCGTAGTAAGTATTCCTCCTCTCCCCCATTGGCCCAGTATCCTCCTCCTTCGTCCTCGCTAGCGCACCCCAGTTTATCTCGTTGCTGTATATCATTTCGGGGTCTGCATGTAACTATTGCTTCTGCTCTATGCTCCCTGTCTCGAAGATGGCCAGATCAGAACCCCGTTGCGCGCGACATCCCATCCCCTCGTCTCGCTCGAATAGCAACTGCATGTCTGCTGCAAATTGATGGGCAAAGGGGTAGAACGCGGCCCGATCCAACTCATATCCGCAAGCCCCCTGGACCCCCGTGATACGTCTAATCGGGAAAAGCCAAACACTGCGGCGAGCACCGCGCCGCGCTCCTTGGGGCAGCGGGCCCAGCGCCGGCGCAACCCTAGCTGTCGCACCGTCAGTGATATACAAATATTGGAACGTTCCACCCTCCAGCACCTGAGTACTTGACGTAGGCTGTTGCAGCGCATGGCGCCGCCCCCCCCTTGCCCGAGACATAGCCCCCCCCCCCCCCCCTGAAAGTACATGTAAGTATTTGCCAGGGACACTGTCTAACGCATTGGTTCGCGCTGCGGTCGCAACGAACGCCGATAGTCCGCGGAGGGCCGCGCCGATGACGAAGGCCATGTACAAGAGTCGTTTGATCTGGCGCGGTGCGTCGGACGTCCAGAATGCACCGCGCTGCCGCCACGCCAGTCCCATCGCACTAATGCGCCCAGCGATTCCGCCGGGGATTCCCCGCCCCGCTGGCAGGCGCAGCCCCAGCGCCTTCATTTCTCCGAGGGCGAGCCCTCGTAATGTGGTGCTGCGCCGCAAGGCCCAAGTAGCACCGCAGTGGCCCCTGCCCACTAAGCATAACAGACGGTCGGTCTCGCCGCAGTTAAGGACCCAACCTTCTCCTTTCAGTGCGTCGGCCAAACGGTCGGTGGTGCTGTTGATTTGTGCATCATTCTCTTGCGCCGTGGCCATGTGCGGGATTGCCTGTGCGTGGGGAGCTCGTCCATGAACGCGTTGAGCCCTATGCCGTGCGTTTTGCCTCCCACTGGGTCGTCTGCGTCGCGCACAGTCTGGCATGGGTCGCTTCTCGCCTGCGACCGCCATGCGCTGAGGTGCTGACGGAAATGTTGCAAGCGTCGTTAAATTGTCGCGCGCAGAGACTGGTTCCCATTCGTGCCCCAATTGCACTTTCCGCTCTCACTGGGCCATCTGCCGTTTCACGTGTCATGGTGGAGCGGCCAGTGGCGGCCATCGCATGCCGTTGGTCGCTTTCGCGCGCGTTTTTTGAATGCTACCGGGTCTAAAAGTGCTCTGGTTGTGGCTGCAAATGCGTTGGTGCCGTCGTCCTTGCGCGGCCTCCACTGGGCAGTTCGCGCGCACAGGATCGAGTTGTCCCTGCACCTGCGCGGCAGGCCTCCCCGTGCCCATCGTGGGCGGTCGGCGGGGGGGGGGGCCTCGTTGTTGCACCCCCGAGCGCCGTGCCATTCCAAATGAATCGTAGACACGCAATATCCGCTTGCCTCGCATGCCGCCCTTTGAACTGTTATTTTCTCCGCTGGGAAGGCTTGTGAGCGATGCCAGTCGAACGGCGTAACCTAGCAGCTGCGACACTGTCGTAGGAAATGGTCGAGGTAGTGCTTGCACTTGTGCTGGAGCTCGTGCATCCTCGGCGCTCTGAATCCCGCGTTAGTCCCCCTGCCCACGCCGTATGACCGCTGTTCCAACAGCTCTGCCTAGTTGTCATCGTCCACCGGCCCTTCTGCCATGCCCAATGCTGCGCCCATAGCCCACCCCATTTTCTGTAGCAGCTCTCTCGCTTTCTTGAACTCACCCAGAGTAGTGTAGTGCTCCAGGTCCTCCTCGTCTCCTCCCTCCCCTGCTGCTGATTTCCTGCGGAGCTCGAGCTGGTTGGATTCGTTGGTGGAGTTCCTAAGGTGCACGGAGGAGTCGGGCAGTAGCCGGGCTATCTCTGCAGGTACCCCCCACACTGGCCAGGCCCTTCTTCTGCGCGCTCGCTGACAGTATCGTAACATCGCCTTTACGTCGTCTTCGACCTGCCCTCGTAGTTCGGCGTCGGTCGGTAGTCGTCCGATAAATGTCGGGAACACGTCGTGCGCGCTCTACTCGCGTTTCGGCTCGGTCGGTCGGTTGAGCACCGAGTCCTCCCTCGAGTGCTGGTCCGCCCAGTCCTTGTAGCAAGTATTGTTTAGGTCAACTTGCTTCGGGGGTTAAGGAAGTAGCGCTTCTTCGGGCCTCAGCCGTTTCGCTGGCATTGTATTATTAGTCGGTGCATTTCTGCAAAACTCCTGCGGTCGTGGGCCTCCCAAGTGCGCTCTACTAGGTTGGCCCTCCTCTCCTCCTCCACCTGTTTCCTGGCTTGCTTGAGTGCTGCGCTGATTTCTTTGAGCTCGGCTTCTACTTCGTCGCATTATTCGGCCG
>CAUYUJ010006245.1:20000-32500 GCA_963575745.1 Prorocentrum cordatum | reverse complement strand
AGGGAAAGAGTTGTTGCTGTGACATCACATGCGCCCTCGTGCAGCCCGCCCGGCAAATCACAGAAAAACCTGGTCCCGCACTGCTACGGCAAATGCGTGCGTCACGGAGTCGGTGCAGGAGCAGTTGCACGCCTTATTCGAATAAGGCGACACGTCGGGAGCAGGAAACAGAAGCCCACTGCCATCATGCGAACGCGGAATGCTACGAATGTCCTCCCTTTCCGTATATGTGGGCACGAATACGGGCAGACGTTATCGTTCGTTTTGAGAAGGGCTCCCTGTCGGCGTCGCCGCGGACGTTGCCCGCTCGAGACATGAAGGCGCCTGCCCCACAGCGGCCGCTGACGGTCTTGGACAATCTCAGCTGTTGGGCAAACGATCAGGCCACGACGGCGCAAGAGGCCGTCAACCCAGGTGGCCGTTTTCTTGTTAGGCGTTTGGGCATTGGGCGGAAGGGGGGGAGGAGGGGGGTCTGGCTCCGGACCTCTGCATACAGTCAAAAACCCTAATAAGGACGCGCGGTAAGGACGCAAGACCCTTGGAAGCCGAAGTCGGGATTTTTCGGGCGGCGGACGACGAAGACCCCAAGGACGCAAGAGCAAGGAAGAGCAAGGACGCAAGGGTACCCTGAGCAAAGTCGCGCGTCCTTATTAGGGTTTTTGACTGTAGTACGACTGCTTGCAGCAGTGCGTCCTGCGGGGAGGACCCCATCCTCCTCCTCCTCCTCCTCCTCCTCCTCCTCCTCCTCCTCCTCCTCGTCCTCCTCCTCCTCCTGCTCATCCTCCTGCTCCTCCTCCTCCTCCTCCTCGTCCTCGTAATTCGAGCAGGCGGGGTGCCAAAATCGTCGAGCAGGCAGGGAGGGCTCCACCCCCGCTCAGGCCTTGGCACCTGTGTTGAGCAAGACGGGTGCCAACAAGCAGCCAGGACCTTCTCCTCCTCCTCCTCCTCCTCCTCCTCCTCCTCCTCCTCCTCCTCCTCCTCGTCCTCGTCCTCGTCCTCGGCCTCCTCCTCGTCCTCCTCCTCCTCCCCCTCCTCCTGCTCCTCCCCCCCTGCTCGGGGGGGGAGGGGGCGCGCGAGGGCACGCGCCGATCGGCAGAGCCAGGAAGAGGAAGAGAACGATCACCTCCGACGACAGGATTGCTTCATGCCTGTCGCTTTGCCTCGACTCGGCGGTGGACAAGCCTCCCTCACCTCCCCTTAGTGAAAACGGCCTGGGACCGAAATCGACGGACCTGGGCCCGCAAAAACGACGGCCGCGACGCCCTCTCGCGAACCGAAAACGGCCAATTCCTCAATCGACGTGTCAGGGTAGGAGGTCTGTCCACCTCCGAATGAAGAAGAAGAGCACGATGGCCTCCGACGACAGGATTGCTTCATACCTGGCGCTTTGCCTCCACAAGACCTCCTCCACAAACTCCACAAGGGGTGGAGGGGGCGTGCGAGGGCCCGCGCCGATCGGCAAAACCAGGAAGAAGAAGAAGAAGAAGAAGAAGAAAAAAGAAAACGATCCTCCTCCCCCTCTCCTCCCCCTCCTCCTCCTCCTCCTCCTCCCTCCACCTCCTCCTCCTCCTCCTCTTCCTCCTCCTCCTCTCCTCCTCCTCTCCTCTCTTCTCCTCCTCCTCCTCCCTCCTCCCTCCTCCCTCCTCCCTCCCTCCCTCCTCCCTCCTCCTCCCTCCTCCTCCTCCTCCTCCTCCTCCTCCTCCTCCTCCTCCTCCGACGACGACGACGACGACGACGACGACGACGACGACGACGACGACGACGGCGGCGGCGACGACGACGACAGGATTGCCTGATTCATGCCTGGCGCTCTGCCTCGATGGTCGGTCTCTGGAGCGCGCCCGCGGGCCCCGGGACGGCCACCGTCGAGCACGGGGCCCCAGGGGGCAGGCCACTGCCCCCCCCCCTGGGGGCAGCGGTCGAGGCCTCTCTGCCCGGGTCGCGACGCCAGGGCCTGACGTCGGGGGGGGGGGATCGGGGGGGGCTCGAGGGTAGCATCAACTCGGGCCTGTCCCTCTACAGGGGGAATATTGAAAAATAAAAATCCGCCGACCCTGTCGGCGTGTGGAATGGGTTGTTCTTCTCGTCCGTGCCTCCTTCCCTTTCCCACCTTCTCCGTCTCCTTCTCGTTCGTCTCCCACTCCGCCTCCTCCTCCGCCTCCTCCTCCTCCTCCTCCTCCTCCTCCTCCTTTTCCTCCTCCTCCTCCCTCCTCCTCCTCCCCTCCTCCTCCTCCTCCTCCTCCTCCTCCATCCTCCTCACGACGCCAGGTCACGACGTCAGGGGGAGGGCAGGATCGGGGGGGGGGGGGGGGCCGAGGTTAGATTTCAGTCGGGCCTGTCCCTCTACAGGGGGAATAGATTCGAAAATAATCAAAAAATAGTCTGGGGACCGAGGAGGGGGGGCCCGAGCTTAGATTTCAGTCGGGCCTGTCCCTCTACAGGGGGACTATTTTATTTGTTTGTTTTGCCATTCTGGGATATTTTGGGGGCATTTCTCATTGTCGTCGAAAATCCCCCTGTAGGGGAACACGCCCGACTTGAGGTCAGATGCTTCTGAGGACTCTGGGCCTTCGCTGGACCTGGGCGGTCTTCCAGCCTCGGGGTGCTCTTCAGCAGCCGCGCCTCGCCGAGAGCAGTCGAGGGGTGCCCAGGCCGTCTCCAACGGCGGCCGGAGAGCCGAGTAACGGCCCGAAAAACCGCCGGGGGCGAGGATAGGCCCAGGGGGGGCGCCAAGCCAACGTTCGCCGACGAAAAAAAAAAGTCGGAGAGGGCGGCGCGTCTGCCCTGTCCCACCGCTCGCCAGATCAGCACGCATTCCCTTGCCACTCCGGCGCTGCGGCTGGGAAGGGTGGGAGTGGGTGAGCGGGTGGGACAGGAGTGTGCTGTTGCTCCTTGCGGAGCGCGAAGGCATGCAGATCAGCCCCCTGCGGCGACGGGGGGAGCGGGAGGGCGAGGGGGGGCGATGGAAGCTAGTTGAAGCTCTCTGCTGAGCCAGAAGATGTAGCAGAGACGGCCCACGAGAGCACCCACCACGAGACGGAGCCAAGGCCCCGCTCGGCACAGGCACTCTCGCAGCAGCTGCCCCCACAACCCGACTGGGTCACAGCGCCAGCTTCAACCTCCAGGCTAGCTCTGCACTCGACGGCCTCGTCGGGCCTACAGACTGGCAGCGTTCGCGCAGCGTCACACATCCGCTGCTCGCGTGACGGCTCACGGAGCACGGCGCACCTCCTCGACGGGGGAATGCACCCCCGCGAATTCGAGGCAACCTCTCCTGGCCCTTGGCCGTCTTGCAAGGGCAAGTTCTGCAACTGGTGATGTATGGGCACCAGCGCTCGTTGGTGGGACCACGTATCGGCTGCCCGCCGGAGGCACGATGGTTAGGGAGCGAACAGGTGGATCGAGGTTCGAGGATCGAGGATCGATCCTCGAACCTCGATCCTCGATCCTCCTCGATCCTCCTCGAACCTCCTCGAACCTCGATCCTCCTCCTCCTCGATCCTCCTCGAACCTCGATCCTCGATTCCTCGATCCTCGAACCTCGATGGTTAGGGGAGGGGAAAGATCGAGGATCGCGGTTCGGGCTTCGAGGATCGAGATTCGAAGGTCAAAAGGCTCGCAAGTTTTTGGGGCGCCCTCGGGCGTCCAGAGGCCTCCGCAGGTCTCCGGGGACTGACGATTAAGTCTCGAGGGTCGCGATTCGAGCAAGCGAGCGGGGGAGACGGGGGGGAGAGGGGAAGAGGCCCAGAACGGATCCGCGTGGGAGGGCGGATAAAGAGACACTCCCCAATAATGGAGCTGATTGGTGACAAAATGTCAGTGCATACGGCATCTGTGTATGCAGGCATGCATCCAAGTCTACGTGTCTATATCTCTCTCTATATGTACACTACATGCATACATACCTACATACAGACCTACTTATCGATCTGCCTACTTACATGCGTACAGACATACTTAACTGCGTATGCATGCATATAGTGCGCATCGCCGTCGTGATCGTGATCCTCAGCCTCATCCCGTTTATCATCGTCCTTCCCATCACCATCAACATCGGCAGCATCATCAGCAGTACCATCGCCATCGCCATCGAAGTCGCCATCCTCATCATCATCATCCTAGCACACATCACACGAATTACAACCGTGGCCGCCGCCAACATCAGCAGAATCAGCATCAGTATCCTCTTCAGCAGCAGCAGTAGCCTCACAAGCATCATCATCAAATCACCACCATCGTCAACATCATCATCACCATTACCATCACCATCAGCAGCATCACCAGCATCATCATCAGCAACATCAGCATAATCAGCATCATCAGCAGCTTCATCATCATCACAACCACCACCACCCTCATCCTCATCACCATCATCAAACATCATCGCTACCATCATCACCAACATCATCATCGTCATCGTCGTGTTCGTCACCATCATCATCATCATCATCATCATCATCATCATCATCATCATCATCATCATCATCATCATCATCATCATCATCATCATCATCATCAACCACCATTACGATGGTCATCATCATCATCATCATCATCATCATCACCGTCATCATCATCAGCATCATCGTCAGCATCATCAGCCACCATCACGACAATCATTATCAGCAGAACCATCATCGTCGTCATCGTCATCATCGTCGTCCTCATCCACCGCAACCACAATCCCGACCATCATCATCATCATCATCATCATCATCATCATCATCAGGATCACCATCATAATCATCATCATCATCATCATCATCATCGTCGTAGCCAGCATCATCACCATCAGCATCAGCACCAGAATGGTCATCATCATCACCATCACCATCATCCCCATCATCATCATCATCATCACCAACAACAACAGCATCAGCATTATCAACATCATCAAATTCCTCCTCCTCCTCCTTCTCCTCCCACTTTTGCTTCTCCTTCTGTTCCTCCTCACCCTCCTCCTGATGAGAGTAGCATCGTCATCATCATCATCATCATCATCATCATCATCATCGTCAGCATCATCATCATCGTGATCACCACCATCATCATCGTCATGGTCATCACCATGAGCATCATCATCAGCATCGTGAACATCACGATCATCAGCATCCTCAACATCATCGTCAGCATCGTCATCGTTGCCATCAAAACCATCAGCATCATCATCACCACCACCACCACCACCATCATCATCATCATCATCATCAGCATCGTCACACTTTACATCATCAGCATCATCCTCATGATCAGTATCTTCGTCAGCATCACCATCATCATCATTATCAGCATCGTCATCAGCAGCAGTGTCAGCATCATCATCACCATCACCCGTATCACCATCATCATCATAATAAGAATCGTTGTCGTCGTTCTAGCACCAAATCATCATCAGCATCATCATCGTCATGATCGTCATCATCAGTATCATCATCGACATCGTCAACATCATGGTCATCAGCATCATCACCATCATCGTCATCTTCACCATAATCTTGGTCATGAGCATCATCAGCAGCAGCATCATCATCACCACTACCATCATCCTCATCATCATCAACATCATCATCAGCATCGTCGCAATTTACATCATCAGCATCATCCTCATGATCAGCATCATCGTCAGCATCACCATCATCATCATCGTCATCATCAGCAGTAGCATCAGCATAACACCATCGTCAGTATCACCATCGTCATCATAATCAGCAGCATCATAATCAGCATCATCATCATCGTCCTCCTCCTCCTGATTATCATCATCATCATCATCATCATCATCATCATCATCATCATCATCACCATCCTCATCCTCGTCCTCAGCACCATATTCATATTCATATTCAATTTCGCATCAGGACTCAACGTTCGAATCATCATCCGCATCATCAACATCATCGTCGTGGTCGTCGCCGTCGTCGTCGTCATCATCATCATCATCATCCTACTTCCATCGTCGTCGTGGTCACAACCACCACCATCACAACCACCGCAAGCACCGCATCCGAGGGCACTCGTAGGAGAAAGACGTAACTGAAGAAACCGACCATGACATCGCGACGCGCGACTCTGCCGGCGTCGCATGCCGCTGCGATCGCGCGGAGAAGGTCACCATCATCGCCACCACAATCAACGCCACCACCATCACCATCATCCATGGGAGGGGAGAGGTGGGGCCGCGGCTCCCACTGCTCGAGCGAGGCGAGGCTGTTCACCATCAGGAGGTGTCCCAGCAGGATCTTGAGGATGAAAGGGTGCAGGCACGACGCGCGGCGTGCCTGGGAGGAGGCCCCCGACTTAGGATGCAACTCCTGAGAGGTTATCGCAAGAACGCTGTGGGGCTAAGAAACCCGAGCAAGGGGACATGAAGCCGGACTAACCCGGATTACGCCCTGGATTGAGTCAGATTAAAGGGGGTTCGTGAGGACTTTTCAAACAATGTTTCCTGATTAGGCCAGCCAGTCTTCGACTACCAGCGCCGATGCTGAATTAAACCTCTCAGGAGTTGCATCCGACCCCCCCCCCCTCTGACACCCTCGCGTCGTGAAAAAACACGACGGAAGGCTGTTGATGCTTTTCGGCCTCTGGGAGCCCTCGCCAGGCCAAGGGACCGTCAAAACCCTACTCAGGATGAAAACGTGTTCCCAGGAAGGGGTCCAGACCTCTGGGGGTCCACATCATGAAAAGATCACGACGTCGGGGGCCTGGGCGCACACCCACACCGACTCTGGCCAGGCGGATCGTGCCCAGGATCAGTGCAAACCCCCTCATGGCTTGGGGAGGGAGGACTACTCTCAGGTCGGGCCTGTCCTCCTATAGGGGGTTTTGGACGGAAAATTTAAAATAGTCCAAAAGTATTGAAAAACAAATTCCTGTTAATCGAAAAATCGCCCCCAGGCTATTTATAGAGTATTTCTGAATACTCCTCCTGAAGAGGGACACGCCCGACCTCACAGTCGGACTTGGCTGGAGAGGGCACGCGAGAGGACACGAGACCCTTCCGAGGGCCACGCTGCCACCAGAAGGTAGGAGGCATGGGCGAGACGCAGGATACAAGGGTACCCTCGATCCAGCAGGGTCAGCCTACTACAGTCGGGGCGCTGAAGAAGGAACCCTTTTCGTTGGGGAGGGGCTCGGGGTTCCTGGATTGTTGTGCAGTTTTCCTTAGGTTTCCCTGAGGGCTTCCATGGGAAATCGAAGTTCAACTTTTGGGGAAAAGGGGCCTCGTTCCTTATTTGGGGTTCCTTAAGTCAGCGCCCCGACTCTGCTCCGGGCCGACTGTGTAAACTGGGCCGATCCTGGGCCCGGGCTCGGCCTGGCCCGGGTCGGCGCGGGCGCACAGGTGGTGCCCTCCGGCCCCGGCCTGGGGGGCGGGCAGGGCCCGGAAGGACCGAGGCGGAGGTCGGGCGCGTCCCCCTACAGGCGGGTTTTGGACGAACGAAAAAAAAGTACAAACAACTATACCCAAAATGTTGAAAAGTGGTCAAACATCGTCCCCAGACTACTGTTTTGACTCTTTTTTGCATACTCCTCACGTGGAGGGACAAGGCCGACGTAAACCGAGGCTCGAGGCTCACTGTCGGCTCGAGGCTCGAGGCTCGAGGTCTGCTGGGATCGAGGCTCCAGGCTCGAGGGGCTCGAGCCTCGATGCTCAAAGTTCTTGGGCGTCTGCTGGTCTTCGTCGGGGCCCAGAAAGCTCCTGGGAGCCTCCAGGGACCTCCTGGAACGGCCAGAGACCCGCCAGAGAACCCCTCATGGAAGGGGTGGAGGGGGAGGAAGAGAAGGGAGGAATTCAGTTCAGTGCCCAAGCCTTTCAAGACCGTTCGTGACCTGTGATATACCTCTCGCTGAGCCCCCTGTCGCCATTTCGCTGTTCGGCAAAGATGCTGCCGCGCGCCAAAGCTGTTTCGAACTCGTTTGCTGCTGATGGGGGGTGAGGGAGGAGGCAGCGCGAGGGCGTCGCCGGAGGAAGCGAGTCTATAGCCAGGCTGGCTCGGGATAAAGTAATCAGAGGACCCGAGATTGTCATTTCGCCGTTCGGCAGCGAAGGTGCCGCGGGCCAAAAACTGTTTCGAAATCGGTTGCTGCTGAAGGTGGGGGGGAGGGAGGAGGCAGCGCGAGGGCGTCGTCGGAGGACGAGAACCTATAGCCAGGCTGGCTCGGGATAAGATCATCAGAGGACCCGAGATTGTCATTTCGCCGTTCGGCAACGAAACTGCCGCGAGCCAAAGACTGTTTCGAAATCGGTTGCTGCTGAAGGTGGGGGGAGGGAGGAGGCAGCGCGGGGGCGTTGTCGGAGGGGGAGGAGAACCTATAGCCAGGCTGGCTCGGGAGAGCATGATCAGAGGACCCGAGATTGTCATTTCGCCGTTCGGCAACGATGCTGCCGCGAGCCAAAACTGCAAAACTGCCTCGAACCCGTTTGCTGCTGAAGGGGCGGGGAGGAGGCAGCGCGGGGGCGTTGTCGCAGGAGGAGGCGGAGGAGGAGGAGGAGGACTAAGAACAGGAGGAGGAGGAGGAGGAGGAGGAGGAGGAGGAGGAGGAGGAGGAGGAGGAGGAGGAGCAGGAGGAGGAGGAGGAGGATGACTAGGAGCAGGAGGAGGAGGACCTATAGCCGGGCCTGGCCCGGGAGCAAAGAAAGGTCTGTTCTATTCTAGTATATCTCCTGGCGCGTGTACCTGCTGCGGGGCAAGGGCACGCTTCACACACAATTAGACCTCAGGAAATTTGCCACCAGATTTAGGTGGGAGGCCACGCTTCAATCGAGACAAAACCTCCTTCCCAGCTTTCGTGGGAGGCTCACACCAATTCTTCAGGTCCCGAGGGACTTCCACACAATGCCTCCCGCATATTTCACAATAGAGCACACCTCGAAAACAGGCAAGGTGATGGGAGGGGTGGACGAATTCCCCACAGGGATGATCGAGAGCAGATTCCCCGCCCCCACCCCCTCCCGTCGGCGGGCCTAGATCATCAGGCACACGGGCAGGGGCGCCTGCGGACGCAGTGCCTCGAGGGGAGGGGGGTCGAGGAAGAAGACGTTGAACTCGTTGCTGGACCACAGCACGAGGCTTGCACGGGTTAGGCCAGAATTCGGACAGCTGGCCTACCCGCTGGAAAGAGCGATGACAGAGAGTGCACTTGAGGATAGAGGGACGAACAAGCAAAGAATGTCCCTGAGACCGCAATCTGTTACAACGCTATTGCAACGCAGAGATCTTCCTGGAACGTTCTCGGGAGACCCTTTCAGGACGTTCACGCTGGGACAAAAACAGGCATTCACGCTGCACAGACAACAGGCGACAGAGGGCGAGGCTAACACTCTCGTCAGCGTGAAGGGTCCTCCTCACAAGTTCCTCAGGGATCTCACCTGCGTCAGCGGCCTTGCCCGCGAAAATATATGCGGACATATGTAAATAAACTTCTACATCAGTTAAAACCAGATCCTGACATTGGGCCTGGGTGGGGTGCCCTTTCGCCCATCGAACATCGATCGTTCCTCCTCGGGACATCATCACATCATGATATTGGGCCTACAGATCGAGAGAAGCTGATTCCCTCTTGGCCTTGAGGGTCTTGCGGGTGCCCTTGACGACAGACAGGTTATCGCAGTACACACGAATATCGCCAGTAGAACGTTTTGCAAGCTCGAGCAAGGCGAAGAGTTCAGCGCGGCCAGCGTTCTGCGCCTTAGTTGGCAAGGCACCGCTGGCCACTCCATCAAAAAGTCCATGGGCACCTAAATGGGCGACGGCCCAGCCACACCTCCGCAGGCGCCAATCTTTATAATTCTTACCCCCAGCACCATCAATTCCCCAGACACCTCCATGAACTTTATCCCCGTTCAAGAAGCGGCCCCAGGACCGCGACAGGGCACGGGGGGGAGGGAGGTGGCCGACGGAACCAACGAGGGGGGGAAGGCCACGTAACCAAAAGGCACACTTATCATGTTGGGAGAGAGCTTCGGACACAAGGTGGCTTGTTTTGTCAATGGAGCTGTCCAGCAGATCAGCATTGCGAGGGCAGCCCCAAAAACGATGGGCCGCAGTTTCGGCCGCCGCACCACACCTAGGGCAAACGCCTCTGGTGTAGGAATCATAGCCCGACTGGGCAATTCGATCCTCTGTCCAAAAGCCACCCGTTAAAACATTCCGAAGCATCCCAGCAGATTCATGCGAGTTATCTTTTTTCAAGCTTCCTCAAAAATCTCCGAATGCCAGTAAAATCAACTCCTCCTTCCAAACCTGATCCAAGGTAATGGGCAGAAGCAGCGGGCCAGGACATCTGGCCACAAACTCGCAGAAGTGCCTGTCACAGAGCGCGAGGAAACTGACTGCCGGCAATCCGCAGATCAGTGTCATCTTCCAGGCGCCAGAAAACAGGGCTGATAGGGGCAATCCTGAGGTCCATCAGGACAGCCACTGAAGCAGCAATAGGGCCCCGAACCCGTTGCCAGCGATGCTTGGCATGTCCGAAGGCCTGAACGGTAGTAGCCCATGACTGAGCCACTTGCATACGCATCTGGTGATTCAAATCGTCCCAGACGTCGGCGAAAGCTACCAACTGCTCATAACGGAGCCTAAACTGGGTGTCATCCTTGGCAGGGCTCACAAGAGCCAAAACAGTAGTAGTGCAGGCACCTGGGACCCAGTGCCCCGAGCAAGTCGCCGCTTGCGCACGAAAGGAGCGAATTTGGGCAGGAGACAGGCCCAGGACCTGATGGCCCCAGGACCCCACAGCCAGGACACCTGGCTTGTACAACTTGCGGGCGGACCCAACCAGCCGAGACAAAAACGAAACCTTCCTGGCCTTCTTGGAGGCCTGAGCGCGTCGGAGCCGAAGCTTGGCAGTAAAACGACGTTTACCTGCCGTAGTCATGACCCCCAAGTCGCGAGCAGCCTCTGCAAGCTTGATGGGTAAACCAATGGACTGAAAACGTATCTGCAATTCCTTACCAAGTTCGAGATGACTACAAACTAAGGTAGATTTATCCGAAATAATACACTTCAAATGTTGTAGCTCATGAGTAAGATACATAGCAGAAGGGGCCAGGTAGCTCAAGATATCCTCGGGGGAACCTAGCTGAGACTGGGTCAAATCGTCCACATATCCCTTAATAGCCACGGGACGGAAATGCACATGCATAGTGTCCAGCAACTCGTAAATGTAAATCTTAACCCAACTCATAGACTGCATACAGCCAGCCAAAATGCTGCACTCTGGCGCAACGGTGTCGGACACAAAGCCTCCGACCTCCAACGCCCTGGGAGCAGCGTGGACGAGGATACCTAAGTACAAGGGGTGAACAGGGTAGTCCACATTCATGGCAAATCCGACCAGGCGATGAGGATCAATAGAGTCAAAAAATCTGTTCAGGCCCCAATGGGCCCCCACAGAGCACACGCCTTGAGACCGAGCGACCTCATGGCCGACTTCTCGCAACATGGCCGCCTGAGGGGCGCTGGAACCTTTCATTGCCGTGTCCCAAAAATTTGACCTTTCGGCTGTCCAGTCGTCCAAATGATGATTGCGAGCTTTACAGTAGATCCTATAAATGGTAGGGCATTTACAAATAGGACGATCACATTCAACACTCTTGGGGATCAACGCGATTAAACTCAAAAGCGACTGGGCAGGCCACATGAGGCCCAGTTCGCACTGATTGAGGAGAGTAGTGAACCCCATGACAGCACCCCTAGGCATGTTCAGAAACGACCGCGGATGCCAGTGGTCAACGCCCACAGCGGCGGTAGCAGAGAAACAGCGGGCAGCGCGTTGAACATCGCTGACCTCCAGAGGGTCTACCAATTGAACAGCCTCAAGGGCGCGGGGCCTAAGGGAGTCCAGCACACATGAGAAGTTATGTCGGGCCCAAGGGTCGGACGTCCAAACGCCACGCCAGTATTGTTCACGGTACTGGAGCAAGTCAGCAGGGAGCTGACGAATATGGGTAGGGGTCACCAACACCTCAGGGGGCTCTCCAAGATCGTATTTCAACCAATCGTGGACTCTCTTAGCACCTCGTGGCAGAGCGCGAAGGAGCCAATTCTTCACGTTGGCTCTCGAAGTAGCCTTAGCTTCACGCCAGGCGGACGCTAGAGAGGCTGAGACAGCGGCCGATAGATCGTCAATCGCACCAATCTGGGTAGGCGGGCAACTAAGCTGAGCCTGCCACCAGTCGATGCCTCGAACGTCGTCGGCCAACAAAAATGCAGAAATCTTGTCAGCTAGGCCTTGGAGGACGCTAACTAAGCCAGTGACAATGCACTTTGACTTGCGAGCAGTATAGAGGCGGTATTCCCACAACTTCTGAGAAAGATGAGTCCAGAAAGCCAGTCCAGGAGAACGAAAGCTCTGTCCAATCGGGCCGCGTCTCCTGATGTTATTCTTCCGAAAGGTAGGGAAGTCGCCTCTATGTGTGTCAGGTAAATCGTCAACCACAGCACAGGCACGGGATGCATAAAGCCACTCAGTAGCTCGAGACCAGAGCAAATATGCAG
>CAUYUJ010006245.1:0-15000 GCA_963575745.1 Prorocentrum cordatum | reverse complement strand
AGGAGGAGGAGGAGGAGGAGGAGGAGGAGGAGGAGGAGGAGGAGGAGGAGGACGAGGAGGACGAGGAGGACGAGGAGGACGAGGAGGACGAGGAGGGCGAGAAGGGAGACTGTCCCTGGGCAAGAGTGACCTTTGGCGCGCGGCATGCGGAGATCTCGCGGCGCGCGGCGCGGCAGCAGCGGCCCCTGCGTGCTCCGGCCTGGCCGCGCGGCCCTCCTCCCCGAGAGCAGCGCGCCGGAGGCCCCCCCCCTGGCGAGACGCCACTCTGACGCGCAGCCGAGCATCGAGACCCCCGCAACGGGTACGGACGAGACGGGCACGATGCCCCACAGCAAGTGTTGCCCCAACCCGTCCTCCTCCTTCTCGGCCTCCTCCTCCTCCTCCTCCTCTCCTCTTCCTCCTCCTCTCCTCTTCCTCCTCCTCCTCCTCTCCTCCTCCTCCTCCTCTTTCTCCTCCTCCTCCTCCTCTTTCCTCCTCCTTCTCCTCCTCCTCCTTTTTCTCCTCCTCCTCCTCCTCCTGCTCCTCCTCCTCCTCCTCGTCCTCCTCCTCCTCCTCGTCTTCCTCCTGCGTCCTAATCGATTGCTCAGCTTATGTATTAGGACGCACGCAATGGGTACGAAAGAAGCCCGGCGAGACCCCAAAGGAGGGGAACCCTATTGCAGGGGCGCATCGCTGGGCGCATCGCTGGGCGCATCGATTGGCATTGCTTGGCATCGCTTGGCATTGCTTGGCATTGCTTGCCATTGCTTGGCATGGAAACCCGAGGAACTCGAGGAACCCAGAGAATCTCAAGGGAATCTCTGGGGAAGGGGCAAAGTAGCACCTCGAGACACCATCTGTTCAACCAAGTAAGAATCCCTCAGGCAAGCCTAATTGGGGAAAAAATGTTACGATGCCCAACAACACATGTAGCCCAAAATCGACAGCGGCCGCTGTTGGGCGGGCGGCCTTCTGTCTCAAACGAACAACGTCCGCAGCGGCGCGGACCGCGAGTCCTGCTCAAAATGAACAGGAACTGTTTCTGGGCATCGTGCGCATCCTTTCCGTACCCCTATCTCGGTCGTGCCGAGAACACACTGCTCGGTGGCGCGCAGGAGGGGGGTAGAGAGAGAGGGCACGGCCTCTTAAAAGGAGGCTGCTCCTCAGAAGGCGCTGCCTCGCATCCACGGACAAGGCCCGCGCCTTCTGAGACGCAGGAGGGGCTCCGAGAAGCCTTCCACCCTCCCCCTACCCGCCTCCACCGAGGGGCAACGACGGGGGGGGTACCAGCCTGGAACATATCCCTATCCCTATGCTGGGCACCTCCTCATCACGATGCCAAGCTTAGGGATTCCCTTATTTTTTGAGGGCGAATCCCTAAGATTGTCACCGGCTTTTGGCGTGCCAATCTTAGGGATAGGGATACGTTCGAGGCTGGTAAGGGGGGGGACTGGCACACGGGGGGACCATCGACCCGGAACCGGCGGTGCACCGCCGACGGAGCGGCCATGGGCCCCCGACAGCCTGCAGCTCCGCACGCCCCCGAGCGGGGCGGCGAGGTGTGTGTGGCCCCATGTGGGCCACCCGCGGGCGCCTGTGCGTCCAGGCCTCCCCCCCCCCCCGTGCCCAGCCTCCCCTGCCGCCTGCCCCCGAGGCACGCGCCCGAGCGGCGCAGGAGCTCTGCGCCCAGCTCGCCATCGCTCGGACGTCCATTCCCCGTGCATGTTTCGACTTCGTACGTGTATTTGTCGCAGGGTGTTCCAAAATGCTCCTCGAAGTTCTTTGCCGAGAAAAGATGCACACGTCCGAGCGATGCAACGCCAGACCCCCGACGCCGTGACCCCTTCGCTGCGTCGAGCCCCGAGGCCTCGACCCCTGCCCCGGGACCGGCTTCACTCGGGAGCGGCCACGAGGGGGGTGTCCAAGGGGGCCGGGCTGCAAATCATGGCCGGCGGCACGTGCGCGGCCCAGCGGGGGGGCCAGGGACGTCATGGACCAAGAAGAGGCGCCATGAGATCCGAGGAAATGTCATGGCCCCGGCCGTGATGTCCACCCCCCCTCTGGTCATCCCCCCCCTCCTTGCCGCCCCCGAGCTTCTCGTCCCGAGTCGTTTCTTGAGGGCCCCGAGGGCCGGGCAGGGTCTCCAGAGGCCGACAAGAAGGCAAAGCCTCCCCCCATGACTGTTGTCAGAGCCCTCTGGGCACGTGGCCGAGCTGCGGCGCTCCAGCTCGGCCCCGCCGACCCCCCCCCTGGCGCCGCCCGGGACGCCGAGCGGCTGCCCAGGGCGCAGGCTTAGATCGGGCATGTCCTCCTACGGGCGGGTTCCGGACAAGAAACGAAGCACCTGCAAACAGATCCAGAAACATGGAAAAAAGGTCAACAAATCGCCCGCAGACCATTCCAACAAATCATCCAAAATAGTCAGATAGATCCAAACAGATCCAAACATATTCAAACAGATTCAACAAAGGGGACGATATGATTTTCTATGTTTGAACACTCCTCCTGGAGGCCCGGCAGAAGCGCAGGCGGCGGCGCCCGGGCGCGAGCAGCGGCACGCACGCGCGGAGGCGGCGGCCGCGCCCCGCCGCCGGGCAGCTGCCCCGCCCCCCCGCCGCTGGCCGCGCGGCGGCGGCGCGTGTGGCTGGCGGCGGGCACGAGCTCGGGAGGTGGGCCGGCGTGGGGAGGAAGGAGGAGGAGGAGGAGGAGGAGGAGGAGGAGGAGGAGGAGGAGGAGGAGGAGGAGGAGGAGGAGGGCGTTCTCTTGCTCGGCGTTCCGACATTGGGCGGGAGGGGGGGGAGGGAGGGGGGGGGTCTGGCTCCAGGCCCCTGCTTACTGCGGCTGTCAGGGGGAGCACGAGAAGTGGCAGAAACATAAAAACTCGGAGGTCCGCGCGGATTGCTCGGAACCGCGCTGGGGCCCCCCGGCGGCGCCCCCGGCGCCGACCCTGGCGCGCTCCGCGCGCCAGGGAGGGGGGTACAGCGCCGATCCGAGAAATCCGCGCGGACCTCTGAGTTTCTATGTTTGTGTCATTCTTCGTTCCCCTATTGGTGGGCCCGTGCACGAGGTAGGGTCGGGCTTGGTTCGAGCGGGCACGCGAAAGGACGCAAGACCCTTCCGAGGGCTACATTGCCGTAGGAGTGTAAAAGGCACGGGCTTCCAAATACAGGACACAAGGGTACCCTTGACTTGGCAGGGGCGACCTACTGGCCAAGGCCCGCTGCACGGTCGGACCTGGCCTAGGACAGAAGAACATCCTTCAAGAACATGAGACCCCCCGCCGGCCAAAAAACACCCCAAGCCATGAGGCCACTCGAGGGTACCCCCCTGAGGACGCACAAGACCGTCCATCAATCATCGGGAGCGGCCAAGAGGGGGGTGTCCAAGAGGGGGGGTGCAAATCATGACAGGCGGCACGTGCGCGGCCCAGCGGGGGGGCCAGGGACGTCATGAAAGAAGAAGAGGTGCGCCATGAAATCTGGGGAAATATCATGGCCCACGCCATGATATCCCCCCCCCCCTCTGGTCATCCCCCCCCTCCTCGCCGCCCCCGACAATCACGAAGGCCATCTGGGCACCCTCCCGGAACCGACCTCGACCTTCTGCCCCGCTCCGCTCTCGGGCTGCGGGGCCCCGGCGGGGCGGCCCGAGCGGAGGAGCTCGGTCACGGGTGCCCCGAGCCCGCCACCCTGGGCCAAGAGGGTGGTTTTTCCGTGGACGCACGTACAAGATTGTGTGCGAAAGCTGTGCGGCTCCTGGACGAGCCATCCAGGCCCCGTCCTGCACACATCCCAGGCAGCCGCGACAGCCTTGCGCCGGCGAGAGAGGAGGCGCAACCGCGCTTCGAACGCCTGGGCCAAGAGGGTGCTGTCGGGGCCTCGGCGCGGCCGAGGCTGCCGCCGAGGGACATGGGCTGCCGTGGACGTGCGGCCCTCTGGTGCAGTCGTCGAGGCTTCAGCCGCTCACAGGTGGCTGTGCGCGAGCTCGGCAGAAGCAGCGCGGGGCAGGTCACACGATCCCTGTGCGCCTGTGTGATTCCCAGGAGGAGGAGGAGGAGGAGGAGGAGGAGGAGGAGGAGGAGGAGGAGGAGGAGGACCGAGGAGGAGGAGGAGGAGGAGGAGGAGGAGGAGGAGGAGGAGGAGAGACGAGGGAGGAGGGAGGAGGAGGAGGAGGACGGAATAGGAGGAGGAGGAGGAGGAGGGACGACGACGACGACGACGACGACGACGACGAGGACGAGGAGACAGGAGAGAGGAAAAAGGACGCAAGGGGAAGAGGATAGACGGGTAGGGGGTACGGGGTGGAGCGTGGCCTGAGATAGGCGGGTAGGAGGAGGAGGCGGAGGAGGAGGACAAGGAGGAGGAGGAGGAGGAGGAGAAGGAGGAGGAGGAGGAGGAGGACGACGACGACGACGACGACGAAGAGGAGGCGGAAAAGAAGGAGGAGGAGGAGGAGGAGGAGGAGGAGGAGGAGGAGGAGGGGGGAGGAGGGAGGTCATGGGAAGGAGGGGGGAGGGAAGGGGGAGGGGAAGGGGGAGGGGGGGGAGGGGAAGGGGGAACAGAAGGGGAGGGGAGGAGGAGAGGAGGAGGATTCAGGCTCTGCTGGGAAGCTGCCCAAAAGCCCCGAGGGATCTGCCAGGGGAGGGGGATGGGGGGCAAGAGGGAAATGGACGAGAAGGAAGAGGACGGGTGACGACGAGAAGGAGGAGCACGAGGACGAGGCAGGGGAGGGGGATGGAGGAAAGCTACCTGGAGATCCCAGAAGGCCCAAAGCCCACATATTTAAAACGTGGCCCCTCCATCCTCGAGGAGAAAGAAGAAGTAAGATGAAGAGGAAGGTAAGACGAACAGGAAAAGAAAGAGGAAGGAGAAAAAGGAGGAGGAGGAGGAGGAGGAGGGGTGGACGGCTGCGTGCGAACCGAACTCCGCATCCAGACAGCGACAGCGATATGAGGGAGGAGGAGGAGGAGGAGGAGGAGGAGGAGGAGGAGGAGGAGGAGGAGGAGGACGGCGACGACGAGGAGGGCGAGGAGGGGGCCCAACGTGGATTCGGATGCCCCGGCTGGCCGTCGCGACGACCGCGCCCGCGAGGTAGACGGCGACCGCCAGAGTTCCGAGCCAGACGGCCACCATGGCGAGGGCGATCGCGGCCTCGGCCGTCGTCGTCGTCGTCGTCGCCAAAGCGTTCGGCAGGTGACGCACGCTTCTCTTCATGATCTGGGCCTCCTGGGGCTCCTCCTGTGGCCACGGCTGGATGCGCTTCGCGATTATCGTCGGAAGGCTGCCCCGGAACCGGTCGGGGGGACCTCGCCTTCCCCGTCCTCGTCGCCGGCGGCGGCGTCGTCGTGGTCGCTGTCGCCGTATTCGGTCCTCGTCGTCGTCGTCGTCGTCGTCGTCGCTGCCGCCGCCGCCGTCGTCGCCGCCGTCGTCGTCGTCGTCGTCGTCGTCGTCGTCGTCGTCGTCGTCGTCGTCGTCGTCGTCGGGTCGTTGCTGTCGTCCTCGGCAGTCGTCGTCAAGCGCACGCTGAGGGCGTGGCCACGCACCGAGCCGAAGTGATCGAGAGGCTCAGAGGCGGAGCGGTGATTCGAGGCAGCGCGTGCGAAGCGCTGCCTACCTGGCGCAGGACTCTGGGAGACGTTGCAGACACAGTCAAACATATATATATATATATAAACAGGACTGCAGTGGCGCTTCGCGCCATGCACCTTGGTCCTTGAAGTTTGGAATGCAGGCGGAATGGCAGGAAGGTCAAGCCGACAATTTAGCGATAACTCCTGGTTGCCTTTTCCGGCATCGCCGCTATAATGATGTTATTCATTATCTTTCCTCCACGCTTATTGTTTCTTATTTTCGCCATACCCTGCGCATTCTCCCCATCCTCCTCAGCTCTTTTTTGCGGAGGTCCCTCCTTGGAGAGCCTCTAGGGGCCTCACAAAAGTTGTTTCGGGCTTTCTTACGGCCTTCTGGAGGCCTCCTGGGCGTATTCTGGGGGCCTCCGGGGGCTTCCTCGGGCCACCGTGCCTCCAACCGCCGTCTCCCTGAACGACCGAATCACGTTTTGGAATTCTTCGGAGGGTGTCTTTGGGCCATCTTTGGCCGCCATGGGGCTCTCTGAGGGCCATCTTGGACCCGTGTTGTGCCATTTTGGGGCTCTCTTGGACTGCTTGGAAGCCCTTTCGGATGGTTGTGGGGCGATTTGGGAGCCTCCCAGGCGGCTTCGGACGCTCGGAAGACCGCCGTCTTGGAGCGTCGGGAAGCCGAAAAGAGGAGAACCCCAAAATTCGCCAAAAACCAACAGAAAATCCTTGATTTTTGCCTCGGGGGGGGCCTTCTTGGAAGTGCTCTTGGAGGCCTCTTTGGGGCCGTCCTGGAGGCCTCTTGGGCCATCTTGAGGTCACGTCGGTCACTCTTGGAGCGCTCTTGTGCTGTCTGGGGGGTCTCTGGGACGTCTCCGATGACCCCCCTGATCGCCCTAAGTGTGCTGGGAAGGCTTGGCAAAACGCCTTGCGATGCCCAGTGGCCGCTTCGAGGCCCGTCCGGAGGGCCCCAATTACCCAGGTCCCGGGAGTCCGGTTTTTTTTGAGGGGGGGGGTGACGGGTTTTCCCCCCGCCCGGGCTTATAAAAATATAGGAAGAGGAATATGTATACGTACATAGCGAGGATGTGTGGAAGGGCCGCAAGACCCTTGGACCCCGCAGCTGACGCGCTCTGAACAGCGCAAGGCCGAAACGCCTGAGAATGTGCAAGAACCCCAGGGGAAACGACTGGCCCTCACTGCGGTCAGGAGCTGTTGCTTTTGATCAGCGTGTCGCGGCGGCGGCCCCATGCGAGACGGCATGCCCTGCCAGCGAACCGCAGGTCGCTCCGATCCGCAGGTCACGGGCAGCTGGGAGAGGCTCGGACTGTTCACGCTCGAGAGCGGAGACGTGGACAGCGCATCGCGCCGAGGCGTGGTGACCCAGCACTGGCGGCGCGACACGCTGTAACCAGAACCTCCCGACCGTACGGGTCTTGACTGCACGGCAGTGGCTGCGTGTCCCCGACGGCTGGGGCGGGCGCGCTCGAGGGGCACTCGACGCAGGACGTCCTCGCGGCGGGCGGGGCGGGGCGGAGGGCACTGCCTGCGGGGCGGGCGGCCCCGCAGCGAGGCCCGACGGCCACCACCGCTACCGGCACGCTCGCGGCTGCACGCGCAGGCGGCCCCAGCGCTGGGCCGAGGAAACACATCGGATCGGCGCGCGCATCGAGTCGGCAAGAATCGGCAAAAGTCGGCTGCGCCGTCGGATCGGCAAGAGTCGGCCTCGGGGGCCGGGGGCCTCCCCGAGGCGGGGGCCCCGGGCCCCCGGAGGCCGTGGCATCGGTGGCGTCAGCCTGTCGGGAAGCCCGCGCCGTGGCGGCGCAGAGGAGGCGACGACAGCAACTGCTGCGATGAGGACGGCCACGGTGACGGAGACGAAGGCGGGCGCCCCGTCAGCATCGCGGATCCGCTGCCTCCTGAAGCCGAGGCAGGGTGGGGACAGGTTCGGGTGAGGGTGACTCGGGCATCTCTACATGCTGGTGGGCCTGGAGGATTTATCGGGCGCCACGGCTGTCTCAGAGCGCCCCAGAACGCTCCGAGAGCGCTCCAGAACGCTCCGGGACGGTCTCTTCTGAATATGCCTGCCTGCCCTCCGCCTCCTCCCCGCAGCCACTTTAGCAACTCGCGTCCCCAAAGCCCGAGCCGAACAAGCAGATATTCACCGACGCCTTGGGGAATCTTCGGCGTGTGAGAGGGCTGCCCCTCCTCAAGCCCAGATGCCCCACGTCGCGGTGTTGGCCACGACGTGGACCCCCGAATGTCTGGAGCCCTCTCCTGGGACCGGCGCTTCCTCCCGCGTCGTCTCATGGACGGCCCCGGCGAGACCCCCCGCAAGCCGAACACCGCCGAAGACTGCCCGCTGCGATGTGTTCGCTGCGAGTGCAGACGCCAAGCCCAGCCGGCCCGGAGGCTGCGGAGGGGGCACGGCAGGCGGCCCCCGGGGCGGCCGCGGCCCCGGCCCTGGCGGACTCAGCTGCTCCACAGGCGCTGGGGAGACCGTTTTTTGGATTGGGCGGCGAGGGAGGGGAGGGGAAGTGAGGAGGAGAAGGCCTTCTCAGAAGGCGGCGGGACGACTTCTCAGAAGCCCTCGCGCCTTCTGCGAAGTGTTCTACGTCTTCCGGGAAGGCCTCAGAAACCCTCTCAGAAGGCAAGGGACCTCAGAGCCTGCTGAGAAGGTCTTGTCCTTCTCACTTCCCCCCAGGCTCGCGACCGATTTAAATTTCGGCGAGAACCTGGGCGATCCCAGGGGGGAAGGGAGGTGCTGGCCGATCACCTAGCCTTCTCGCTCTGTGGGCAGCCCCAGGCATGCCCGCGCGCACCAGCACTGCGTACACCCCTCGGACCTGCGCCACCGACGAGGTCAAGTTCTCCAGGGGGGGGAGGGGGCGGGCGGGCGGGCCCGATAACAACTCGTGGTGGAGCGGGGTACAGGGGAGGGGGTGGGGGGAAAGGGTGGGGGGAGCAGGCGGGGGAGCGAGCGGGGCGGGATGAGGGGGAGGCGGAGCTGGGTCATAGCCGGACCCTCCTGCCAGGTGCGCTAAAAAATTGTCCCAGAGGGCCCCAAGACCGTCTAAGAGGGCCCCGAGGCGGCCCCAGAGGAACCCCCCCCGAGACGGCCCACGCCAGTCTCAAGACGGACCCCCCCGCGGCCCCCAAGACCACCCCCTCCAAGAGGGGCCCAAGAGGGCCCCCAAGAGGCCTCCCAAGAGGCCCCAAAGAGGCAAACATCGCCCGTTGTCCTGAGGTGCCTCTGCATGTCTGATGTGCTCGCCTTTCCCATCCTCGGGGTGCCAAGGCAGCCCAAGAGGCTGCCAAGACTGCACCAAGACGGCATCAAAAAGGCACCCGAGAAGGCCCCACCCCAAGAGAACCCAAGAGGCCCCCCAGGACAGCCCAGGAGACCCCCAGGAGGAGGCCGAGAGGGGGAACCCCAAGGGGCCCTGGGAGCCCTCCCCCGCAAGCTCGCCCCCAAGACCCCCAGCATGCCCCCAAGAGAAACCAAGAGAGACACCCACAGGCCCCCAAGAGGCCCCCAAGAGGGCTCCGACAGGGCTGGACCTAAGCGTTGTTTTTCGTTGTGTGCTCGTTTTGTTGTTCGTTTTGCTCGACCTGTTTTCCTGTATCTCCCTGCCACCCCCCTCAAAAAAAAAACACAACCGAAATCCAGCAAAACAGCGTTTAGGTTCAGCCCTGGGCTCCGAGCCGACCCAATATAGCCTCTTTTCAAGACGAGTTTGGGTTTCTCAGAGTGACGCGCGGCATCAGCAAGCTTCTGCGACAACACCCCCCCGAAACAGCACCCGGAACTCTCCCAAGGAGTCGGCGGGGCGTGGCGTGAGCCACTGGAACAGATCTCCAGCGAGCCTCGGGCGACGCCACCGCGAGGCCACGGAGATCCCCGTTGACGAGGCGACCAGACCTGCAACGAGGCCGCAGGGTACGACCCCAGACATGATCGCGTCGCTGAAAGATCATGAAGGGGCCCCAGGACACACAAATAAACACACACAAATAGAAGGATTCCGCATACTATCCTATATTTTCTGGGTTTCAGTTTTCCCCCCCACTTCCCATATGTTCGCATATGTTCTGGGAATCGACGAATAATTGTGTCTGTGTGTGTGCTTTTCCCCCCCTGATGAAAGATCAGGACGGGGAGCTGTTGGCTGTTTTCGGCCCCAGGGGGGGCCCTCGCCGTGCCTCGGGGCCGTCCAAAAACGACTCGGGACGACAAAACCGGCCCCGGGGGAAGGGTCGGGACTTCCAGGGACGCCGTCCTGAAAAAAACACAAGACTAGGGGAACAAAAAGTGGCATAAACATAACAACTCGGAGGTCCGCGCGGATTTCTCGGAACGGCGCTCGGGCCCCCTCCCTGGCGCGCGGAGCGAGCCAGGGGCGGCACCGGAGGCGCCGCCAGGGGGGTCCAGCGCCGATCCGAGAAATCCGCGCGGACCTCCGAGGTTTATGTTGATGTCATTCTTCGTTCCCCAAAAGACGTCGTATGCCTGGGCTCCACGTCCCCACGCGGCTGACCCCTGGCCGGCTCGAGCACCGCGCCGAGGGCAACGGCACGCATCACAGCGGTTGTCTAGCACTGCCCCCTCTGTCTGTTGCGTGTGCTCGCACCCTCTCCTCTCCGCAGCCTCTTGAACCGGGCCCCCACTAGACGAGCGCCTCCCACGACTCGCAAAAGCAACTACTCGCAAATGGCCTGGATTCGCCGCGGGGGGCCCACGATCCACCACATCGAGGCACACGTATATATAGGTTCTTCTCGGACGCTTGCGAGCAGGCACCTTGCGAGCCGTGGAGCGCGCTCGGTGACCCACGGCGGCAGAGCGGGGGGATGGACTTTCCAGCCGCCCTGGGACAGGCGCCCCCGCCGGCGAAAAGTTGGTCCCGCACCGCTCTCCGCGCGCTGGCGCCCCTGCGCCCGCCCCGGGCCTGCGAGACCAGGCCCCGGCGAGCCGGGCGCCCCCGCGGACTCCCGCAGGCACGCCCGCGGCGAGGCCGCGCGGATCCGGGCAGCGGCGCCTCCGACCGTGGCCGGCGTCATCAGGGCCACGTGGGAGGACGGGCGCCCGTCGGTGCTCGAGCTGCCCGCCGTGTCACCGGTGAGGGGGACGAAGCACGACGGAAACGCAAAAGCTCGGAGGTCCGCGCGGATTTCTCGGATCGGCGCTGGGGCCCCCTGGCGGCGCCTCCAGCGCCGCCCCTGGCGCGCTCTGTACGCCAGGGAGGGGGGCCCAGTGCCGATCCGAGAAATCCGCGCGGACCTCCGAGTTCTTATGCTTATGTCATGCTTCGTTCCCCTACGCAGGGAAGACGGGAGCCCGTCGGTGCTCGAGCTGCCCGCCGTGTCACTGGTGCCGCGGCCGAGCAGAGCTCGTGCGTGCAAGGGCCCGAGGCAAGGAGTCATCGCGGGCAGGCCCTCTGACCGTCACCGCTCCCCCTGCGCCTCGGCCCCCCTCCTGGTATAAGAGGGCGGACGGCGCCCTCCCGCGCCACGGCGCTGCCGGGGGGGGGGGGTCAGAGCTCCACGCCCGCGGGCGACCGCGGCGCTTCGAGGGCTGGCTTCTGCTTCTTCAGGCCGGGCCTCATGGCCTCCTCCGCGGAGCCCTTGAAGGTGAGCACCCTCTTGCCCTCGAGCAGGAATGGCAGGAAGAACTCGCCCACCTTCAGCCAGCCGTCGCCCTGGTCCCAGCCCGTGAGGGTCGTCCCCCACGCCGCGAACTTGCGCATGTCCTTGACGGTGTCCGTCAGGTTCTTGCTGTACCGGAAGGCCATGCCCTGGCTGGGAGCCTTGTACTCCCTGTTGTCCACGAAGTAAATACCGTACGTCTCCTCCGCGTCGCTGTCACCCTCCTTCGGCGAGCCCTTCGGGGCCCCGACAAACTCCAGGCCGCTGGAGGAGTCGCCCGTGCTCGAGCCCCCCTTGCGCTTCCGCTTCTTCTTTTTCTTTTTCGACTTGCCATCTGCCGTGGGCGACCCGGCGGGGGGCTCGAAGGCCTTCAGCTCCTCCGCGGACAGGCCAGAGAGGTTCGGCATGCCAGACAAGCCGTACATGCCGGGCCTCGCGTGCACCTCTGGCCTTTCGCAGAAGCCAGAGACGCGGCCACACTTCGAGCACATGCTGCAGAAGCCGCACATGCCCATCTCGCCGCACGCGCCGCACTCCTTCCGCTGCCCGCTCTGGCCGCAGTGGTGGCACTGCGCGTACTCGCTCGTCTTCTTGCGCTCGACGCTCGGGCGGCCCTGGTCCTCGGGGAGCAGCGCCAGGGCCGTGCAGGCGGAGAGCTCCTCCGCGCCCCTCTGCGGCCGCAGGCTCACCTGCCTCCGCAGGGCCGCCCCCTGCGCGATCTTCGCCAGCCGCGCCTCCTCGGGGTCGAGGTCCCGGCGCGCGGCCACCTTCTCCGCGACCCGCTGCAGCCGCTGCCTCTCCAGCTCCTCCTGGTCCTCGCTCCGCCGGGCCGCCGCTCGCTCCGCCACCTTCCTCAGGCGCTCCCGCTCCGCGGCCTCCGCCCGCTGCTTGCGCGCCTCCCGCGCGCTCAGGCCCGTGGCGGCTTCCTCCTCCGCCGCGGGCTGCGGCTCCGGCGACGGCTCGGGCTGCAGGAACTTCAGCAGGGAGCCCGGCTTCAGCACCCTCCGGAGCAGGTCGAGGCCCCTGCCCTTCACGGTGCCCAGCGCGCGCCGCCGGATCTCCTCGGCGTCGGCGTCGGGCGAGGCGAGGGCGGCGCGCTTCGCCTCCGCCTCGACCTCGGTGGAGACGAGCGCCAGGATCTTCATGATGCCGCGGTCTCCCGCGAGGTCCGCGGCGATGACCCCCGTCGGCGAGGGGAGATCTGGATCGGCGCCTGCCAGGAGCAGCTCCACGACTGCGTCCAGGCTGTCCGCGGCAGCGGCGGCCATGAGCGCGGTGTGGTGCAGCATGGTGTCCTCCTCCTCTGAAGGGGAACTGGGACACACAGATAAATACAAACAAATAACCAGATTCCCCATAATGTCCCAGATTTTATGGGTTTTTGTCTTCCCCCCCACTCCCCACATTTTCCCATATTTTCTAAGGGATCGACGATTCATTGTGTCTGTGTGTTTTTCCCCTTCTGCTCCTCGGTGACCATGGCATTCGGGTCCGCCCCGAGCCGCAGGTAGTGCCGAACGTCGGCCCGCCTGCCCTTCCACGCGGCCACCTCCAGGGACGGCGCCAGGCCCTCCTCCTCCTCCTCCGCCTGCTCGTCCTCCTCCGGCACGTCCAGCGGCTCCTGGGCCTCCTCGGCATCGTCGACCTCCACGGTGCCCCCCAGCAGCGCGGCCATCGCCGCGGGCCGCCGGGCCCGCCGCCGGGCGCGCGGGGGCCACGCCATCCCCGGCGGCCCAGCCATGCCCCGCGTCGGGGGGGTGGGGCGCCCTCCCGCTGCCCACCTCGCCCCCCGTGGGCCAAAATGGCTGCGGGGGCCCAGGCCAGAGATGGGCCGGGCACGTCCGCCTGCAGGGGGATGTTGGACGACAGGTAAAAAACATACCCCCCAAAATGCCCCCAAATGGTCAAAAATCAACCGACGAACTCGCACCCAGATTATGTTTTACTAGTCTCGAAGATTCCTCCTGTAGAGGGACGTGCCCGACGTAAGGCCAGAGATGGGACGAGCATGATGCCATGAATGGCTGCGAGCGGCTCGGGGTGCGCCCCGGGAGCTCTCTGGAGCATCTGGCGGCCCTCGCTGCTGCGGCCCGTGCGGAGCACGGGGAGATCCTGGGACCCCCGGAGCGGCTCACTATCATGCTCTATTTAGGGGGCAAACAAACCTACCTCGCTTTTGACCACCCTCGCTTCCAAGAGATACCAAGTGATGCCAAACTACGGCCTGCACCCCGGAGCGGCTCATTATCATGATCTATTGCTCCGCTGACCTGACTTTCTGAACGCTCCGCCCCCAGAAGACCTCTCTGGCCGCCGGCAGGCGCCCTGAAGACGGCCCCAGAGACACCCTAAAGACGGTCCAAGAGGGCTCCGAGTCGCCCACAGATCGGTCCAAAACAGATCCCAAAAGACCCGCAGGACCCCCTGCCCTGCACGATCCAAGAGAACACCGAGGCACACACCGACTCAAAGGGCTCGGCGGATGTGGCGCAAGCCTGTAGAATCCTTACCATGACCTCTTGCTCCTCTGGCCAGAGAAGGACGAGCAGTAGGGAGGGCACAATAGACGAGACGGCGCAAGCGGGGAGGGGCGCGTATACACAACCCCGCCGGCTGCCGCCGCGCGCACAGGAACAACATGGCACCGATACCGCTGCGCTGGCTGGATGGGTGCCTCCCAGCTGGGGTCGGCGGATCGCGCCGCATCGCCGATGCAACGCCCCGCTCGCAGGCCAGCTGCCGGAACAGCCAGTCGCCACACGGTCCGAGCTCGCTGTCTCTTCTTCAGCTGGATGCGGAAGTGAGGGCGATCATCACAGAAACTCTGGGACCTTGCAAGGCGCCTCCCCTCCGACACGAGGAGGAGGAGGAGGAGGAGGAGGAGGAGGAGGAGGAGGAGGAGGAGGAGGAGAGGAGAAGAAGAGAAGAGGAGAAGAGGAGACCAGCGTGGAAAGCAGAGTGACACTGACGATGTATCTAGCAAACTCCGCACACCCTCGAAGAGGAGGAGGGAGGAGGAGGAGGAGGAGGAGGAGGAGGAGGAGGAGGAGGAGGAGGAGGAGAGGAGAAGAAGACAAGCTAGGTGCGCTCGCGTCATATCTGACGTCCTACCTCTCCCTCCCATCCCTTACCATGGCGCTGATTTTCTCTATCCGCGGACGCGTGTCGTAGCGGACCTGTGGCTCCGCGCGCGCGTGCGTAGTGGGTGGTGGTGCACGTGCGTGCGTGCGTGCGTGTGTGCGTGGTTGTCGTGGTGGTGGGGGTGGTGGTGGTGGTGGTGGTGGGGGTGGTGGTGGTGGTGGTGGTGGTGGTGATGGTGGTGGTGCTGGTGGTGGTGGTGGTGGTGGTGGTGGTGGTGGTGGTGGTGTTGGTATGGGCTGGTGTGGTGGTGGTGGTGTGCGTGGTGTGGTGGTGGTGGTGGTGGTGGTGGTGGTGGTGGTGGTGGTGGTGGTGGTGGTGGTGGTGGTGGTGGTGGCGGTGCGGCGCGGTGGTGGCGGGCGGATGGGCGCGCGAGAAAAAGGCCCGCGCTGGGGCGAGAACGCCATCCTGAACGACGGAGGCCAAACACCGATCCGAAAATGAGGCCCACGCTGCAGCGGGAGCACGATTCGGAACGATTCGGGAGCAGAAATGAGGCCGGCGCCTCAACGAGAGCAGCATTTTGGGAAAAAAATGACGCCGGCGCCTCAGCGAGAGTCGTTTCCCGGGATTTCCCGGGCATCCTGTGTGTAAAAAAAACAGTACGCGGAGGGTGCGCGGCCATCACCCGGACGCCATCAGGGGAAGAGGGAGAGTATATT
>CAUYUJ010006244.1:25000-55045 GCA_963575745.1 Prorocentrum cordatum | reverse complement strand
GCACCAGCAGCGCATTCAGCAGCGCGACCAACGCGACGCAGGTCAGCCGTGCACTCCACGCAACCGCTCCCCCGCGCGCGTCCCGACAGGCGGCAACACGGTGTACGGCGGGGGCGCCGCCTATCACCGTGGCCCCATTGGCGCCAGGCCCGCGGCGGCTGGAGCAGCCGCCTCCAGCTACGGCCATGCCCCCCGCGCCAGGGTGCATCCAGCGGCCATCGGTCACTCGCGGGCACTCGTGCAGTCTCCCCCACGGGCCACCTCGCCCGTGCCAGGGTCCACGCGTGCCTGGGGCCACTACCCAGGCCGCCATGACAGCACACCCAGCAACCAACCCGCAGTGCTAACCCCTGCGGCTTCAGCCCAGGGGGCTGCACCAAGCCGTGGCAGGACAGGGCGGCCTGAAGGATGGCGCGATGCGAACGTGCGCGCTTGGCAACCGCGCCAACACACGCCCCCGCCAAACGTGGCCGCATCGCTGCGCCCTGCCCAGGCAAAACCTGCCCCACCTGTGCGAGAGAGGCAGCCGCTCGTCCCGCTCGTCCTCACGTACACCCAGGCGCACCTCAGCGCCTCCCCGCGGCACAGCGACGGAAGTGCCCACCACATCAGCCCCCGCCCCGACGCTGTTGACCCTGACCAGGCCACAGCCACGGCGGAGGGCGGCGCAGGCGGCCCCCGCCAGCCAAGCCCATCACCCTGCGCGGCGCCGATCCGATCCCCGAGCAGGGCGGATTCCGAGCGCGCTAATGCCCAGGCGACCTCGCCACGCGACCGCCACACGGGCGGGCTCGTCCCGCGCAGCAGGTCCTGCAGCCGCCACAGCTCACGCAAGGCACCAGGGAGCTCCACGAGCTCGCCGCCTCGCGAGACTCAGGCTGATGGCCGAGCTTCCGAAGTGGTGCCACGCTTCGGTGCCAGCGTCATCGAACCTGGCCAGGTCGACCTCTCTCCGACGCCGTCCACGGACCACGAGCCGCCGCTGCCCACCCGCGTGATCGTCCCCATCGACGAGGCGCCGACCTTCGACCCGTTCAAGAACAAGTACCGTGTCAAGGACCTTGCGGCGGGTTTCGGCGGTGGCTCACCGCTCTCACCTCTGAGTCGGGGCGGAGCCCCCGCCACCTCAGCCGCTGCCGCGGCAGCGGCGGCCCCGCGGGGAATCAGCCCTGTCCGCAACGCGGCCTCACGGCAGCGGGCATGGACGAGGCCCAGCGCCAGGCCACCGACCGCGCTGCTCGAGCTGTTCCACCAGATGCTGCTCATCAAGATACTGACGGGGCGGGCGCGCCACCGCAGGACGGACCAGCGGTGTCGCGTGCGAAGTATATGCGCGTGCGTTGTGCCGCTGCCGCGCCGAGCCGCCGCCGCTGGTTCGCTTTTGCTTTTGTGTTCGGCAGGACGGATCGAGGAGTCGCCTCCCTCTCCCTCTGCTGCCGTCTCACCTCTCCTCCCCTCGTCCCCTATGGTTCAGGAGTGAGGAGGATTTTTCGAGACAGTTTTACTGACGTTTATGAACCCCCCCTGGCGCAGTGCCGACCATGTCTCGCCAATACTTCTGGCCTGACGGCGGCTTCAGCCCCGGTCAAGCTAATCCATAGGAACGCCATGAGCTCCTACTGTGGCCAAGCCTTCTACCTGGGCGAGGGTCAGGCTGACCTACACCGTGCGGGGCGTGCAAACCCCAGCTCCACCGATGGAGACGGGCCAGGTCGCTCCATACACCTCGTCAGCCTAAACAACACCAGTCTCTCAGCGAATTGGCCAACCATCACCGCTCTTGGTGTCGACCACAACGCCGCAGTCATAGCACTGCAGGAGACCCGACATGCCAAGCCGACCAGACAAGCCATCGCTACCAGCGCCGCCAATCCACACCACGGAGGATACCACGCCAGTCTTGGACCTGACCTGGATCTGGCGCGAGCCCAGCGCAGAGCTGCCCACGGCGGCACAGACCACACCGTCGTGGGCAACACTGGCGCCTCGGGAGGGGTCGCCATCCACTCTAAGGATGCCATTGTCGACTCCACTGTCGACGACACTGCGCCCTGTATCGTCGCCCTCAAGGCCAAGAAAAGATGGCACGAGGCCTTTCTCCCGCTCTGCACTCAGCACCGCCGCAGGCGGCGACGAAACAACCACGGGCCCGCTGGGATCTACATAGCGAGCCTCTACGGGGTTGCTTGAGGAGACAGCACAGATCTTTTTCGGCTCGCTGACTGCGCCGCCGCAAGGGTCGGCTCAGCCCCGTATTTCATCTGCATGGACGCCAACACGAACATCGACGACAAACCACACCTGCTGCACATGATGCAGCACGGATGGTTTAACGTCGCTGAGGGCACACCAGACCACACCATGCACACATACGGCAATATCCCTGACTGGGACCGCGTCACCAAGTGCCCCCGCACTTCGCGCATTGATTATATCATTGCCAACCAAGCGGCGCGATCCCTTGTCACCGACTTCTGCTATCTTCGCGACTTGCCAGCGAAGTCCCATGTTGGCCTGCAGGTCACGCTTGACCTCAGTCGCCTCGACCATACGGCCCGACGCCTTCTCGCCCCCACGCCCTACCCTCCCAACGATGGAGCTCACGAGGGTCACGAACTGCAGGCTTTAGGGACCCTCATCGCTGGGCGATATCAGGACCGCATGGAGCAGGCCGACGCACGCGATGACGTGGAACGCATGTTCGCCCTGGCTAACGAGGCCAGCCATGAGTACCATCTCACCCGTCTGCGCGACCTGCCACCTCCACCGCCTGACCACCCCAAAAAGAAGCCCCCCACCATGCACGGGCTCACGCCCATGTTCGAGGAGCGACCAGTTGTCCCCCGTGCCTTCCCCACCTACGGAGCTTCCACGATACACATGAACCGACTGCGCAAGCTCCATCGGCAACTCTGTGAGCTTCGCTTCATCGGACAGCACCATCATTTAGATTGCCGTGCCATCCCGCCGTACCTAGCGCAGCGCATCGACTGCACGTGGACCGCGGCCCGCCTACTATGTCACAAGCTGCGCCCCACGGTTCTCCTTGACTTCCCCGAGGCCTGGACCCCCGACGAGCCAGCACCTCACGGAGAGCACCTTGACGGTTTGATCCAAAACCTCGACCTAGAGCTGGCGCGACGTGCGAACCGTGCCAAAGCTGAACGCATCAAGGTATGGGCTGAGGGCGTCCGCGAGCCAAGCGGGCGAAAGGCGGCCATATACGCACGGGCTGCTGACAGCTCGCCCACGGCGTATCTCCGCACGCCTACCACACCTGACGATACGCAACTCCACTGCGACACCAACGCTTTCAAACCTGACAAAGCTAGCACGGACGATAGCGACGCTGACACCGAAGCTGGCGGCTTCAGCCCCAGCGACGGTAGTTCGCCCGACACGGACAACGACGAAGACCACACTTGTGAACCACCACCTGCACAAGTCCCCGACATTCTCCCTGCCACCGCCATTGTTGCTAATACCAAAGACATGCTTAAGCTCATGGTCGACACCTGGGAGCCCATCTTGGGCAGGTACCGCGCCCGTGCAGGACATGACGCCGAAGCCATGCCGACGTGGGCTGTCTTCTACGACGAGTACCGACAAGAGCTGCCTACGCCATCACCAGCTACCCCTTTCCACCTCACCGACGACCAACTCATCCACTTTATTCGCACCCGTTCACCGCGCCGTGCGGGGGGACAGGACGGCTGGACTACTAAGGAGGCTAAGGAGTTACCCGACGACATCCTTCGCCTCTTCGCCAGCGTCTTACGCGCTATGCAACGCACTGGCACCATCCCAGAACCCCTCCTTCATGTGCCACACCCGTGCCTCCGAAAAGGCCGAGGCGAACTCCCAACGGACCAACGACTTCTCTCGGTGCTTTCCGTTTGGATGTATGCGTGGGAAGCGCCAGCTTACCGCAGCCTCACGGACTGGCGGAAAGGATGGACCCACGCCACGAGCTTTGGCGCTGTCCCCAAAGCTACCATTGGGACGTCAGCACCTCTCTTGCCCTGCGCATCGAACACGCCAGGGCCTTACTCCTTCCCTTAGCTGGGGCTGCCCTTGACCGACAGAAGTGTTTCGACTACCTCATGACGTACATCTGCCTTAACCTTGCGCTTCACGCGGGGTGCCCCCAAGACATCGTTACTGTCCGCAGAAACTTCTACAGTCGCCACAAACGCTACATCCGCATGAACGGAGCGTACTCTAAGGAATTGGCCAGGACCAACGGTCATCTCCAGGGAAGCTCTTGGTCCCTGGACGACAGTAAGCTGCTCATGTGTGTGTGGACCAAGAGACAGCATCGATACGTTCCGCGATCACTCAGCACTACCTTTGTTGACGACAGCAACTCCACTACCCACACCGCGCCCGAGTTGCAGAAATCTCTTGATGAAACCGCCAAGTTTGATCGATTCTCTGGTCAACGCATTCATCCTGGAAAAGTGGCGGGGTGGGCGCTCACTGACGAGCTTCGCACCGCCGTTACCCAGCTTACTTTGGCGGAACGGCCCTTACGCGTGGTCGACTCCTTTAAGCTCGTCGGAAGTTACATCAACGCCGAGGCAGCGCCGGCTCCAGCCGCGCTTAACCTCACGGCCACCGCTGACGCCCGTGTTCGGAGGGCGACTAGTCGCCTGCCGCGCATTGGCAAGCTCCCATCGCCGATGCTTATTAAGGCGCGGCACGCCCGATCCCTTGCTGCCAGCGTCTGTACCACGGGCACCGACATTCAAGCCCCATCAGGCCCCGTCAAAACTGCCTACAACCATGCCCTTAAGGCGGCTATCCGCCCAAAGGGAAACAAGTGGGTCGAGTTTTGGACTCTCATGGCCGTGTGCGTCCCAGGACACGCCCTGGAGATTGACGCCATCACGCAGCGTGAAGTTTTCCTGTGTCTGCGGCGACAGGTAAATCGCGACGCTACACTCTGCGGTCTCGTCAGGGATCTCCAACACCACGTTCAGACCCTGTTTGGTGGAGGACCTGTCGGACGACTTGTCCAGTCGCTCCAGCAGCTCCGTTGGACCTGGCCCACATTTGGCATCATGTACGACGATTGGGGCTGCCAGATCAGTTGGCTGAACTTACCCCAAAACGCCTTCCTTCACATGCTGCGGGCCTCACAACGCAGAGCCTTTCTGAGGAGGATCAAGCCACGGCGTCACGACCTTGGATACCTTGCCTCTGTCAGACAGGGCCTCGACCTCTTCGCCAGCACGTGGCTCGCCCGAGCGAAAGGAGCAGCCAAATGCAATGCCTGGCAGCTGGCGCTCCTCCTGAACACCTGTCGGGCGGGGACCACACCCAACAGCGACGATCCCGATCAAACACGTCTGCTGACCCCAGCCCCATCTGCCGATACTGCGACGAGGAAGAGGAAACTCAGGAGCACACTGTTCGCGACTGCAAGTGCTGGGCCCGAGAAAGAGTCCCTCTCACCACCCTCGTCAGTGACGAGCAGTGGGCCCGTCTTCCGCCGCGCACAAGACACTGCGGGCTCTTCGATGAAGACCCAGCCCTCCTCGACCTGCAGGCCGACCTCGCGAGGGACCCGCTACCTCAGCCCATACCGCGGCCCCCACCTGAGGGAGATCCTGCGGCTTCAGCCAGGACTCCTACACCACCTACCTTGACCACGACACTGGTTGGACATGGGTCTACGCTGCCACGGACGGTGCATGCACCAACCAAGCCATCCCATTGCAAGCACGAGCGGGCTACGGCGTCTACTACGGCATCGACCACCGCATGAACTACAGTGCACGCGTTCACGGCATTACGCAGAACGCACAGCTTGCGGAGACCCTCGCCATTGTCCACCTCACGGCATGTGCTGAACGACCCGTACACGTTTTCGTGGACAACCAGGCGGTGGTCGATGGGTTCCAAAGTATCATCGACGAACACTCACCACCGCAGGGCACGCACGTGGAGCTCTGGGAAAAGATCCACCGATGCGTCATGGCCAAGCCCAACATGTTCCGCGTCGAGAAAATCGCAAGCCACCTGGGAGACATGGGCATCGACCTCGGGCTCATCGGGCCCATCGCGGAGGAGTTCAATCGTCAGGCTGACGCCCTCGCCACAACGGCGGCACGTACTCACAACCTTCCAGACGACATCGTCGAAGCTGCCAAAACACGACATCGCCAAGCGACCGTGCTTCATGGAGTCGCTGTCGACATCTACGAGCGTAGACACCGCACACTCCCCCTCCCACACCGCAGGGCTGGGTTTACAGCTGCGGAACTCAACAAAATGGAACCAAACCCCCTGCTGTCTGACCAGGCACCACCCGCGGCTGGACCAGACATCCCACAGAACCCGGACGAGCTCTGGGCCGAGGCCCTACGGGCGATATTCGACGAACAGGAGGACGACCCGTTCGGCTTTGGCGGGGGCCTTGACTTCCTAGGCGACGGGCCAGCCAGCGCCAACCTTGCCCCGTTGGGCACCCGCACGTCGCCCTCGACTCCGCCACTGAGAGCGGCATCGCACCCACATGACAACGCCGCTCACCTTCAAGACGCTGACGAACAGGAGGACGACCTGTTCAGCTTCGGTGGGGGATCGGACGCTTTGGACGACGGACAAGTCAGCGAAAACCCTGCCCCGTCGGGCAACCTCTCGACGCTTACCGCGACTCCGCCCCCGAGAGCGACATCGCCCCCATACGATGATATCGGCCACCGCCAAGACGCCGACGACGACCTGGGTGACCCCCGCGGACTGAGTGGCATAGACGACGCACCGCCGACACCCCACGCTGCCGACCATGCCGCTCTACCGAGACGCCACCCTTCTACGCGGCCGACCTCAGAGCCCTCGCACGGCATCATGATTGGTCCCACCGCGCAAACCACTCCGCCCCCCCACCAGCCGCAGCCCGCGGGGGCGGCTTCAGCCCCCCCGCAGGGCACTGAACCAGACAGGCCCTCGCGCCCCGTCCACGCTTCCATCGTTGCTGAGCGAGAGGATGCGGCTCTCCCGACCTCTCGGGGCGTGGCCCTAGCGGCTCCAGCCCTGGGGTCGCGTGTTCCCCTCCAGTCACCTCTCAAGGGTGACGGACGACAGCGTACAGGGTGCCGCACTACGCTAGTCCACCATCTGGACAGGCGTACCGAGGACCTCGCCTCTGTCTCGAGGCCCTCGGCCGCTGGCACTGAGCAGCCACCCCTCACCGACCGCGAAACCGAGCTGTCCCAGGCTATGGCTGCTCTCCAGCAGAGGTGCGTTGCTCTCGCCGCGGACCTCGCCGCCGCCCAAGCTCGCCAAGGTCCTCTACTCCAGCGCCTCCACAGCGCCGGGCGAGCCTTCGCCGAGCTGCTCACGCCCTCGCCCGATGGTGCCGTGCCGACACTCACCGTCCAAGCTATGCTGTCATCGTTCCGCGGCGCTCCACCTGGTGCCCCGCGCTAATCTCCTCCTCTCTGCCTGCCCGTGTGTACGCGTGGCTCCGCGTCCACGGTGTCAGGGCGTGGGGCGGGGGGTGCCCCGTCACTGCGCGCCGCTTTGCGGCCAAGCGCCCAACTGGCGGTCTGCCAAGCCGCCTAGCCACGTGTCAGCACGTCGCCTTTCTTGTTGGGGCCTCTTTCTTTACGCGGTCTGACAGGTGTGATCATCACCGTCTGTCCGCCGTCTGTAGCGTCTGTCGCACTGCGCCGGGGGAGGGGGTTTTTGTTGCCCGCCCTCGTATCTAAAGGCTGCACCGCCGCAAATAGTGTTTAGCGTGTTGTCGCACCGCAGTGCGCCTCGCGGACGGACCCTGGTCCGCCTACTTGTCCGCTCTCTCTCTCTCTCTCTCTCTCTCTCTCTCTCTCTCTCTCTCTAGTCTCGGCTCGAGAGTGCCCAGCACTCAGACCGCAGCCGCGACGCGAAGCGCCCCACCTCGGAGTCAGACTCCCAGGCCTCGCGAGACCGGAGGGGCCCCAGCAGGACCCTACTGATTCGCGCCACCTCTCCCCACCAGAGCGCCCGCAGCAATGGCCCCCAATAAGCCGGAGCGCCGTCGCTCTTCCAAGCAGCCCCCGAGTTCACGTCCTGCTGCTGAAGGGTCTCTCATCCAACGCAAGCAGGACTGCATCGCAGCGTTCAAGCAAGCGGGGTCTGACCGCCCCACGGCCGCATACAACGGGCTTGCCGAACTGAACGCGGACGAGCTCCAGGCAACGTACGACATGCACAAGACCAACACGAAGAAGCTTGGCAGTGCCTTGATCCGCATGTGCGCCGCCAACCAGATCAGCTACACGCTTGATCATCACCAGCGCAGCAAGCCTAAGCGCATTGGCGGTAACACATCACACCCACCAGCTGGGTCCGCACGTCTTCAGGCTGCGGACACCCAATTCATCGCCTTGGACCCGGCCTTTTGGAAGGTCCCTGTCCTCGCCGAACCCACATCTCCTGACGACGGCAAGACGTACAAGCCCAGTATCAGCCTCCACGACTACGAGAGCGGGGAACGGCTGCTGCAACACCACCTCGAGCAGGGTAAGCGTACCACGGGTCAGCTTGCGATTGCTGTCATGGGCCCAAAAAACGATAACTACGTCGGTACCGAGCTCGCCGTCCCCGTGCTGAAGCGCCACCCCAAGGCGCCCAAAGTGGTCCACACGCACGTCCCCGTGACCGTGTACCAGCTGGGCACCAAGGAAGTCGCCTGCACGGAAAAAGCAGCCGTCGCCACCATCGACCCTGCCGACCACGTATGCTGGATTCGGGCGACCATACATGAAACCGAGGCCATTGCCGCAGTCCCCTCCATGCATCAGGCCTTCGAGGACCAGTTCTCGGGAGGTGCCCCCGTGAACGGTGGTCCACGCGCCAAGGGTCCTTTCCGAAGGGACTCCCCTCCACAGGACAAGGCGCGCCAAAAACCAAAAGCACAGGGAGTCCAAGAAAGACGCTCGCCGCCAGGTGCTCGATAGTCAGCTCCAGGACACCTTCAAGGCCCTCTTCCACGGCAACTTTAAAGCCGTCACCATCCTCGAACCCTGCAAAAGCCTAGGCAGGTTTGGATCGGGCGTCGGAAAGAGGTCCCTGGCTGCCACCTTCGGCGTCAGTCTTCAAGCGGTCGACAAGGTCTTGGCGGGATCAGGGCAACTCGGTGCCACCTACGACCTCAGCAACGTAGGTGCAGACGAGCCCACTGCAGAAAAGTATCAGACCGTGTGGTTCCCTGAGGACCAGCCCATCACGATGGCAGATGCGTTCCAGAAGTCGGTGGATTTCAAGGCCCTGGGAGTCGTCAGGCACGGCAAGTCAGGCTTATTGGGGATCCGTGTTTCACGGGGGTCAGACGCCGCCAAGGCCGCTGCCGTCAGCATCCGCGGCTGCGAGGCCACCCTCGCCAAGACGCGCTACCGCATCACTGGCATTGCGGCACGCCACGCCACGCTGACCCAGCTCGCCAAGACTCTCACGGGCCCGTCTGTTAAATGGGACTGTGAGGTCTACCACACCGCCTGGGACCCAGCCACCGCGGCTCAGTTTGCCTTAGTGCGCGCCCATCGCCCCCCACTCACATATACGGTACAGGTCGCAGGGTGCCCCATCCCGTGGAGCATCACCGAGGCCCCGCTGGCTGAGGTGGTGCCGAAGCGGGACAACGTTACCATCGCCACGCCTACCACCATCACAGAGCCTGTGACGCCGCCAGCCCGTGGTGGCGGCTTCAGCCCCGCCACCGGCACACTCCTCACCAAAGCGGCCCAGAGCCCCTACCTCCACGACCTCATGACTGCCACGCCCAAAGGCAAGGGCGTCGCACCGCTCCTGATCCCCAAGGAGGAGCCTTCAGCCAAGCGCCACCGATCCTCCAGCGGGAAACGCGACGCCACGCCGCACACAAGGTCACACGGCGCCCCAGGCCGCAGCTCCTCTGCACCCCCGCACGGCACGGACGGAGCCGCTGAACAGACGGCCGTCCCAGGATCAGGTGGTCATGACTCTCGGCTTGGCACGGTGGCGGCTGAAGGTGGGGGCCACACCGAAGGGGGCGCTGCCACAGCCGCCGAAGCACCAGGCGACGCTGACGACGTCGAGATCCTCTCATCAGGTGATGAATACAGCGTGGCCTCCCACGAACTCAACACCTTCGGCGAACGCTTCGCATCGGCCTCTAAACTGCCAGATGCCGCCACGACCCGCATCCAACACATGGAACAACAGCACGAGCTGCTAGCCAACACGGTGGATAACATGCAGGTCCAGCTTGCGGGCGTTCTCTCCTCCCAGGCCACACTCACGGAGCACGTCTCAAGGTTGGAACGGGGGCTTGCCACCGTCGTCACCCAGCAACAGACGGCAACCGCCGACGCCGCTGCACTGCGCGGCGACATCCAGGCCCTCCTCGGGCACCTCACGGGGGGCACCATCCACCTGCCACAAGTGGCCACTCTGGAAACTAAGAAGGAGGAAGCTGCATCAGTTGCCGATCCCGTGGCAGTCTGTGGGTGGATCGACCAGCCAGGCCAGGTCACCCCAGGGACGGGGCCCCCAGGGGCTGACAAAGGCAAAGACAAGGGTCGGGTCACCCAGGAACCCTATTGAAGGTGCCTCAGAGAGCCTGCCTCAGCCCTCCGAGGAAGCGCCTTCAGAGGCATCTCTTCCCCCTTCGCGTCGTATCTCTTTCTTGTCATATCATGTCAGTTTTGGCAGCAGCACGCGCAAGCTATCTGGTGTAGGGACACCCGTCATCTTGCAGGGGGCGTGATTGTTGCAATGTACATGAGCATGCAGGGGTATCTGAGGATGCGTGCTGACATGCAGCTTCTGGCTCATCGCTCGCGCCGCCCGCCAGGCCTCGCCATCATGTGCGCCTTGCCTGCAGCCTGGCCCTCCCCTCGCTCGCTGGAGCACACCCGTCTTCAGGCGGTGCGCCCCAGCATGGAGGAGAGGTTTTCCTGCGACACGCTGAACGTGGGACTTTCTTCTACCTTAACGATGACAGCATCAACAAGCACGATCACTGCACCATTTTGGACCTGATCGTGAACAGCACCGCCGCCGCGGGTCCGTGCGGCAACGGACCGCTGGGCGCCATCGCAAGCGCATCCACGCCCTCGTCAACTACGACACATGCTTCGCAGTCCACCCCCAGCGTGGCCTCGACCGTTGTGCAGCATATCCTTGACGGGGACGCTGACAAAGGCCAGGCACGCAGTGGCGGCTTCAGCCCCGCTGTCGTGCCCCGCTATAGCCCCACGGGTTTCACTACCCCCCTGTGCGCTAGGGGCGAACCCGAGGAGGACCCCGCTTTCTGGCACCTGATGATGATCCGAGCACGGCTCATTCCGTGCGCCGCGGCGTGGGCACCAGGTGAGGACCACCAGGACGTGTTCTGGGCATGGCTTGAGGACTGCGTCCCGTGCATCCTGGCGACGCTCCATCTGCCACAGTACGACCACTTTCTCCAGGAGGACTCCGAGGAGAAAAACGACGCCCTGCGCCAGCGCACCGCGATCGACATGTGCGAGGACATCTGGCATAGAGCGGGCCCTGACAGACAGCGCACCAACCGCAACCTCACTCGTATCCAGGGCAGCCGCGAGTACTCCACCCGCTACTTTGGCCTCCTTCTGGAATACCAGGGTGCTCGTGCCCAGCTTGTCGGCCCTGAGGCTTTCACGGCACCTTTGCCGCCATACCTCTCACGGGCCCACGCCTTACTGCGAAGAGGCCTCCCTCCACCCGACCAAGACGCCCTGGCGTACCTCGCGGATGCGATCCTGCACCACCCGACAGACATGCAGCCGCTTGTCGAGGCGGAGCTCGCCGCGGCACCGACGGAACCGCTAAACCCACCACCGCCAGCTGGCCTCGCCCAGCACGCCACGGGTGATCAGGCCGCAGACGACCCCGTATCATGGCTGCTCCAGCACATCGCGGCCAGCGATATCAGCAACATACCCCTGGACTCGTTCCACGCGTCGGACGATATCAGCAACATATCCCTGGACTCGTTCCACGCGTCGGACAATAGCCAGGACGACATGGAAACCCAGGATCGTGACGGCACGACACCACCAGGTGACACGGCCCAGCGTGACCGTGACAGCGAACCCCACTCAGGGCACACCCCGTCGCACAGCAGTCCGCCCAACAACTCGGCCCAGGCCGACCCCTGCGCACAGCTCAACGACGCTGAAGGCGCCACTGCCGCCGACACGGCAAGCCATGCCACTGCATCGCCAGCTCAAACCAGCCCGCGCAGTGGCGGCTTCAGCCCCGCTGCAGCACTGGCTGGACCTGGACATCTCCAGACCGCAGGTGGCAGCACCACGCCCCGCACCCTTGTCTGCCGTGTTAACGTGACTGACTCCAATCCCAGCGCCATCGACCACTGGCAAGCCGACATCGATAACGACCCCATCGACGACGCGAACCCAGATGCCAGCGGTTCCTACGAGGCCCAGCACAGCGCAGCGGCATCACGACACTGTGGCTGCCTCATTTGCCTCTTTGTGGCCACGTACGCCATCGTGATAGCAATGCCGTGCAAGGACCAGATCGATGGGTACTTGCCGACACCGAGCCGAGACCCCAGCTACCGACAACGACGACGACGTGAAGCGGCGGCACCAGGCCCATCTGTGCCCACTACACCCCGACGCACAACGGCATACAACGTCACGTCCGCATTGTGGGGTACTCTCAAGTGGACCAGCGCCAAACTCAGAGATATTGTCTCGGGCGGAGCCAGCGCAGTCGGGGTCGGCCTCGGGGGTGTCCTGAAATGGGCCAGCGGCAAACTCGGAGCTATCGCCACTGGCGGAGTGGTGTGCGGTCTTCTACTCGTCGGCGCCAAACTCCTCGCTCAAGGAGCCGTCGGACACGTAGGAGCCCGCATCTGTGCGCGTGCCCTGGATTCATCCACGGCCCAGTGGTGCCTCCGCTGTTGCAAACCGAGCAGGAGGCCGCGTGATGAGGCCACATACACAATGCCGCGCACGCTTGCCGACGAACACGAGGACCAGCACGTGCACTCACTCCGACATCCCCTGCTACAGGAACACTACGCCGCAGCAGTTGCCGCCGCAGTCGCCGATGTCACCACCGCCACCACCGCCGCCATCGTCGAAGTCACTGCCGCCGTATCGCGAGCCTCGTCTGTCACACCACGATCGACCAGCCCGTCCCCGCGAAACGGCTCCAAGAGCGGCGCGGCCTACGGTAACCCACCGACTCACGAAGACGCCACAACCCACGCCAGCGACGCCGAGGCAAGGGAACCACGTGAGCGCACCCGCGACAGCCCGTGGTCCATCTTCCGACATGCAGATGCTCGTGGTTCCTCTTCCGACACGGACACCCAACCACCACGTCGGCGAGCACGCTATGCATCACCCGCCAGGCCCCAGGCGCCTTCAGGCCCTGGTACGCCCCACCTAGCCCTCAAGCCACCGACGCGCAACTTACGCAACACTATCCAGTGCGACCCAGCGGTCCCCGTGCCGCCGACGAGCACCCTCAACGCCCTGTACCAAAACGGCTTTGCGCTTGGTAACAGTGGCGTGTCTACAGAGGACATCAAAGACGCTCTGCGACTCCACGACCATCCTCGATTCACCCATGATCTAACACTCCAAGCGCTGGGGCCGTGGACTGACATCATGCAGAGGCCCCCGAACCGCCTCACTTGGGTGCTCGAAGACTCGGGCGGGAACTCAGGCGAGACGATTTTTCCCTACCTCACGTGGGACCTCCGCAAACCCACCACCGACGCGCCCACTGTCTTCTGGCATGGGACCCGCGGCGACCTTGCGGCCCGTCTCGCTGCCAGCGGAGGGCACCTCTTGCCAGGCCCCCGCCGTGAAACGAAGGGTCGAACTGGCACCAACGTTGGCCGCACGTACGTGAGCGTGAACCCTTCGCTGGCCGCGTGGTACGCAGTGCCGCCCCACCCGCCCTACAGCCTCGAAGACGACACCCTCGCGTGGGGACCCATCGCGCTCTGGATGTGCGAGGCCCCCCAACCACCGCGCGGTGAGAACAGGCACAACTTCGTGAAAGGGGAGGCCCACGGAGCGCGTCTCATTTACCCTCGCGTCCTGAGCCTCCTCATCCGCATGGACTGGTGCGCCCCCACAGAAGCTGCCTCCAGGTGCCGTGCCTTACCACATGCCTATGGCATGGGCGACTGTGCGCACGCCCTCCACATCGCTGGCTACGATCATCCAGATCTCCGTGAGGCGGCTGAAGCTCACGACCAGGAAGCTAGCACCAGGCGCAGGCTGGACATCGCGGCAGCGTGGCCACCGCCGCAGGCACTATACTCGCCAGGGGCAGCGCGAGTATGGGCCAAACAGCACTACGACACTGAAGCAGCCACCAGGGCCGACCCCAACCAGCCCCGTCCACGCGTCTCGCTTCGCAAGCTCCAGCTGGACCCGAAACCACTCATCGACCTGGTGTACACTGGCTTGCAAGCCGTCCCCGTGCGGGGGCATCCCGACGCACGCGAGTCGCGCCCCAGCGGCTCCAGCCCCGGGGCCGCGTCTGGCCCACCGCGCACTTACCAGTCAGGTGCCGCCCTGGCACACAGTCCAGACCGCTCATCGACGACATCAGGAGCCGACGACCGCCGTACGCCTTCCCTCATCAGCGCGGCCGCCGCCCTCGCCCGAGGCCATGCCCGCCCACGGCGATCCGCCTCCCGTTCGTCACGGCAGAGTGGCGGAAACACCACCTCGGACAACAGCGACATCGAGACGTGGGAGCACATCGAGACGGAAGAGGAGCCGACCGCCTACCACGTCCTCGCCTTCCACGTCCGCGATGTGCGGGCCCGTGTCAATGCCCCTGGCATCGAGGTCTGGCTTGACCCGGGCGATCACCACGACGGCGCCTACTTACCGTGGGGGACGACCGTCATGGGCCATCGCGTTATCGACCCTGAGGTGGTGGGTCGTGACGGCTGGGTCATCCTCCACCACGACCATGGCGATACCACTACCAAGCTCTGGGCACCGACCCAAGTCCACGTCAAAGCGGACGACACTTGGCGCACGGTCATGGTACCAGCGGACATGGGGCCCCAGTGGATCGAGCGCCATGCCGACGACGCTCGCCTCCCCGCCGAGGTCGTCCGCACTACAGGCCAGTCCTGGTTTGCCGACGTCTGGCCCTTGTGGGATCGCCCCCGACCTCACCCAGACGACCCAGGCACAAACGAGCAAGCGCTCCCGCCCCTACCAGGACCCTGGTCTTGCCTACAGTGCCGATTCCAATGCTGTCAGTACTGTGCGGCCCGCCGCAACACGCAGCTCGGCACCTCGGGCCAACCAACGTGCCCAGACTGCGCCCTCAGCGGACTACGTGCACTTATGGACTGGTCCACGGACTACTCTTGCAACAGCTGGACGTGTGCATACAGCACCGACAACAGGGACTCCGACACATGCTGCCTGTCCAGCAGGTGCCCCCATCCGCCCAGTCCACACAGCCTGTTCGACGTCCGTGCCACAGGGATGCCTCCGCACATCCTTGCCCGCCAATATGGCAACGCGCCAGCCCACCACGACCTCAAGGAACCCCCCCGAGCGCCTTCAGGCCCGGGGGGGGGGGGGGAGCCTCCACAACCAGGCCAAGCAGGTTACCAGGGTCAATGGCATCTTCCTCCGAGGCCGCGGCGCGTCCCCATGCAGGGACTGCCTGACGGCACGAGGCGGCCACCTGGGTTCACAGGAACGGGGATGCCCGAGGAACCGTCCCCCGACCAACCTCTCTGGAGGGAAGGCTACGTGCTCTTCGGCCCCCACCAGGCCCTCAAGGAGGACTTCACCTTCAACAAGACGGTCCGCCGACCTTACTCCCTAGCCATCACCAACATGTACAGGGATCGTGTCACAGTCAGGACCGTCTGCGAGTCTATCGCCGAGCGCATCCACACTACCCGCACCCGCTGGCGAGATGTGGTACTGTACTGGGACGCCGAGGGTGGCCCTGGGCCTCAAGCTCTCGACTATGACATGCGACTCTGCGACGCCATGGTGAGCTGTGCCACGACCGAAGCCGAGCTGAACCACGACCGCAGCAACCGTGGTAGTTTCTGTCTCTATGGACCAGCGCACCAGCGAGCTGTAAACATCACGGTGCTCCTCGAGCCACAGAACATCGACTACCTGGAGCATGTGCGGCGATACTCACCCGCCGGGGAGACCTACCCAGACCACGCCTACGAGCACGTCTATCGGGGCTGGCGGCGGCCCGACGTGCCCACCATCCTCCCCGACACCCGCCCGCTCTCGAGAGCCGACCAGCAGCGCTACCAACAGCACCAGCAGCGCATTCAGCAGCGCGACCAACGCGACGCAGGTCAGCCGAGCACGCCACGCTACCGCTCCCCCGCGCGCGTCCCAACAGGCGGTAGCACGGTGCACGGCGGGGTTGCCGCCTATCACCGTGGCCCCATTGGCGCCAGGCCCGCGGCGGCTGGAGCAGCCGCCTCCAGCTACGGCCATGCCCCTCACGCCAGGGTGCACCCAGCGGTCATCGGCTACCCGCGTGCACTCGTGCAGGCCCCCCCACGGGCCACTTCGCCCGTGCCGGGGTCCACGCGTGCCTGGGGCCATTACCCAGGCCGCCATGACAGCACCCCCAGCAACCAGCCCGCAGTGGTAACCCCTGCGGCTTCAGCCCAGGGGGCTGCAACAAACCGTGGCAGGACAGGGCGCCCTGAAGGATGGCGTGATGCGAACGTGCTTGCTTGGCAACCGCGCCAGCACACGCCCCCGCCAAACGTGGCCGCAGCGCTGCGCCCTGCCCAGGCAAAACCTGCCCCACCTGAGCGGGAGAGGCAGCCGCTCGTCCCGCTCGTCCTCACGTACACCCAGGCGCATCACAGCGCCTCCCCGCGGCACAGCGAGGGAAGCGCCCATCACGTCAGCCCCCGCCCTGGCGCTGTCGACCCTGAACAGGCTACAGCCACGGCGGAGGGCGGCACAGGCGGCTCCCGCCAGCCCAGCCCATCACCCTGCGCAGCGCCGATCCGCTCCCCGAGCAGGGCGGATTCTGAGCGCGCTAACGCCCAGGCGACCTCGCCACGCGACCGCCACACGGGCGGGCGCGTCCCGCGCAGCAAGTCCTGCAGCCGCCACAGCTCGCGCAAGGCCCCTGGGAGCTCCACGAGCTCGCCGCCTCGCGAGACCCAGGCTGATGGCCGAGCCCCCGAAGTGGTGCCACGCTTCGGTGCCAGCGCCATTGAACCTGGCCAGGTCGACCTCGAGCCGACGCCGTCCACGGACCAGGAGCTGCCGCTGCCCACCCGCGTGGTCGCCCCCATCGACGAGGCGCCGACCTTCGACCCGTTCAAGAACAAGTACCGCGTCAAGGACCTTGCGGCGGGTTTCGGCGGCGGCTCACCGCTCTCACCGCAGAGTCGTGGCGGCGCCCCCGCCACCTCAGCCGCTGCCGCGGCTGCGGCGGCCCCGCGTGGAGTCAGCCCTGTCCGCAACGCGAGCCTCACGGCAGCGGGCATGGACGAGGCTCAGCGCCAGGCCACCGACCGCGCTGCTCGAGCTGTTCCACCTGATGCTGCTCATCACGGTACTGACGGGGCGGGCGCGCCGCCGCAGGACGGACCAGCGGTGTCGCGTGCGCAGTATATGCGCGTGCGTTGCGCCGCTGCCGCGCCGAGCTGCCGCTGCTGGTTTGCTTTTGCTTTTGTGTTCGGCAGGACGGATCGAGGAGTCGCCTCCCTCTCCCTCTGCTGCCGTCTCACCTCTCCTCCCCTCGTCCCCTACGGCACAGGAGTGAGGAGGATTTTTCGAGGCAGTTTTGCTGATGTTTATGAACCCCCCCTGGCGCAGTGCCGACCATGCCTCGCCGATACTTCTGGCCTGACGGCGGCTTCAGCCCCGGTCAAGCCAATCTGTAGGAACGCCATGAGCTCCTACTGTGGCCACGCCTTCTACCTGGGTGAGGGCCAGGCTGCCCTCCACCGTGCGGGGCGTGCCAACCCCAGCTCCACCGATGGAGACGGGCCAGGTCGCTCCATCCACCTCGTCAGCTTAAACATCACCAGTCTCTCAGCGAACTGGCCAACCATCACCGCTCTTGGTGTCGACCACAACGCCGCAGTCATAGCACTGCAGGAGACCCGACATGCCAAGCCGACCAGACAAGCCATCGCTACCAACGCCGCCAATCCACACCACGGGGGATACCACGCCAGTCTGGGACCTGACCTGGATCTGGCGCGAGCCCAGCGCAGAGGTGCCCACGGCGGCACTGACCACACCGTCGTGGGCAACACTGGCGCCTCGGGAGGGGTCGCCATCCTCTCTAAGGATGCCATCGTCGACTCCACCGTCGACGACACTGCGTCCTGTATCGCCACCCTCAAGGCCAAGAAAAGATGGCACGGGGCCTTCCTCCCGCTCTGCACCCAGCACCGCCGCAGGCGGCGACGAAACAACCACGGGCCCGCTGGGATCTACATAGCGAGCCTCTACGGGGTCGCTGGAGGAGACAGCACCGACCTGTTTCGGCTCGCTGACTGCGCCGCCGCGAGGGTAGGCTCAGCCCCGTATTACATCTGCATGGACGCCAACACGAACATCGACGACAATCCACACCTGCTGCACATGTTGCAGCACGGATGGTTTAACGTTGCTGAAGGCACACCAGACCACACCATGCACACATATGGCAATATCCCTGACTGGGACCGCGTCACCAAGTGCCCCCGCACTTCGCGCATCGATTACATCATCGCCAACCCAGCGGCGCGATCCCTTGTCACCGACTTCTGCTATCTCCGCGACTTGCCAGCGAAGTCCCATGTTGGCCTACAGGTCACGCTCGACCTCAGTCGCCTCGACCATACGGCCCGACGCCTTCTTGCCCCCACGCCTTACCCCCCAAACGATGGAGCACATGAGGGCCACGCACTGCAGGCATTAGGGACCCTCATCGCAGGGCGATGCCAGGACCGCATGGAGCAGGCCGACACACGCGACGATGTGGAACGCATGTTCGCCTTGGCAAACGAGGCCAGCCATGAATACCATCTCACCCGTCTGCGCGACCTGCCACCTCCACCGCCAGACCACCCAAAAAAGAAGCCCCCCACCATGCACGGGCTCACACCCACGTTCGAGGAGCGACCCGCTGTCCCCCGCGCCTTTCCCACCTACGGAGCTTCCACGATACACATGAACCGCCTTCGGAAGCTCCATCGGCAACTTTGCGAGCTTCGCTTCATCGGACAGCACCATCATATAGACTGCCGTGCCATCCCGCCGTACCTGGCACAGCGCATCGACTGCACGTGGACCGCGGCCCGCCTCCTCTGCCACAAGCTGCGCCCCACGGTCTTCCTGGCCTTCCCCGAGGCCTGGACCCCCGACGAGCCAGCACCTCACGGAGAGCACCTTGACCGTCTGATTCAAAACCTTGACTCAGAGCTGGCGCGACGTGCAAACCGTGCCAAATCTGAACGCATCAAGATATGGGCTGAGGGCGTCCGCGAGCCAAGCGGGCGAAAGGCGGCCATATACGCACGGGCTGCCGACTGCTCGCCCACGGCGTATCTCCGCACGCCTACCACTCCCGACGATGCACAACTCCACTGCGACACCAACGCCTTCAAACCTGACAAAGCTAGCACGGACGATAGTGACGCCGACACCGAAGCTGGCGGCTTCAGCCCCAGCGACAGTAGTTCGCTCGACACGGACAACGACGAAGGTCACACTTGTGACCCACCACCTGCCCATGTCCCCGACACCCTCCCTGCCAACGCCATTGTTGCTAATACCAAAGACATGCTTAAGCTCATGGTCGACACCTGGGAGCCCATTTTGGGCAGGTATCGCGCTCGTGCAGGGCATGACGCCGAAGCCATGCCGACGTGGGCTGACTTCTACGACGAGTACCGACAATAGCTGCCTACGCCATCACCAGCTGCCCCTTTCCACCTCACCGACGACCAACTCATCCACTTCATTCGCACCCGTTCACCGCGCCGTGCGGGGGGACTTGACGGCTGACAACTAAGGAGGCTAAGGAGTTACCCGACGACATCCTTCGCCTCTTCGCCAGCGTCTTACGTGCTATGCAACGCACTGGCACCATCCCAGAACCCCTCCTTCACGTGCCAAACCCGTGCCTCCGAAAAGGCCGAGGGGAACTCCCGACGGACCAACGACTTCTCTAGGTGCTTTCCGTTTGGATGTACGCGTGGGAAGCGCCAGCTTACCGTAGCCTCACGGACTGGCGGAAAGGATGGACCCACGCCACGAGCTTTGGCGCTGTCCCCAAAGCTACCATTGGGGACGTCAGCACCTCTCTCGCCCTGCGCATCGAGCACGCCAGGGCTTTACTCCTGCCCTTAGCTGGGGCTGCCCTTGACCGACAGAAGTGCTTCGACTACCTCATCACGGACATCTGCCTTAACCTTGCGCTGCACGCGGGGTGCCCTCAAGACATCGTCACTGTCCGCCGAAATTTCTACAGACCACAAACGCTACATCCGCATGAACGGAGCGTACTCTAAGGACTTGGCCAGGACTAGCGGTCACCTCCAGGGAAGTTCGCGGTCTCTGGACGACATCAAGCTGCTCATGTGCGTGTGGACAAAGAGGCAGCATCGATACGTTCCTCGATCACTCAGCACTACCTTTGTAGACGACAGCAACTCCACTACCCACACCGCGTCTGAGCTGCAGAAATCTCTTGACGAAGCCGCCAAGTTTGATCGATTCTCAGGTCAACGCATTCACCCTGGCAAAGTGGCGGGGTGGGCCCTCACCGACGAGCTTCACGCCGCCGTTGCCCAGCTCACTCTGGCGGAACGGCCCTTACGCGTGGTCGACTCCTTCAAGCTCGTCGGGAGTTACATCAACGCCGAGGCAGCGCCGGCTCCAGCCGCGCTTAACCTCACGGCCACCGCTGACGCCCGTGTTCGGAGGGCGACTAGTCGCCTGCCGCGCTTTGGCAAGCTCCCATCGCCGATGCTTATTAAGGCGCGGCACGCCCGTTCCCTTGCTGCCAGCGTCTGTACCACGGGCACCGACATTCAAGCCCCATCAGGCCCCGCCAAAACTGCCTACAACCACGCCCTCAAGGCGGCTATCCGCCCCAAGGGAAACAAGTGGGTCGAGTTCTGGACTCTCATGGCCGTGTGCGTCCCAGGACACGCCCTGGAGATTGACGCCATCACGCAGCGTGAAGCTTTCCTGTGCCTGCGGCGACAGGTTAACCGCGACGTTACACTCTGCGGTCTCGCCAGAGATCTCCAACACCACGTCCAGACCCTGTTTGGTGAGGACCTGTCGGACGACTCGTCCAGTCGCTCCAGCAGCTCCGTTGGACCTGGCCCACATTTGGCATCATGTACGACGACTGGGGCTGCCAGATCAGCTGGCTAAACTTACCCCAAAACGCCTTCCTTCACATGCTGCGGGCCTCACAACGCAGAGCCTTTCTTGGGTATGTCTGGGGGGGCAGCACTAAGTGGGGGCCCGAAACGCACCGCACTCGACGCCCACACTAGCGCCCGCACTTGACGCACACACTCGCGCCCTACACTCGCACGCCCCACTCGCCCCTTGCGCTCGGCCCCCGTACTCGACCCCCGAACTCGGCCCCCGCAGTCTACGCCCACGCTCTACGCACACACCCGCACCCCACACTCGCACTCCACACTCGCCCCTCGCGCTCGGCCCCCGCACTCGACCCCCGCGCTCTGCCCCCGCACTCCACGCCCACGCCTTGCGCACACACTCGCACCCCACACTCGCACTCCACATTCGCCTCTCGCACTCGACCCCCGCACTCGACCCCCGCACTCTACGCCCACGCTCTACGCACACACCCGCACCCCACACTCGCACTCCACACTCGCCCCTCGCACTCGGCCCCCACACTCGACCCCCGCATTCGGCCCCCGCACTCTACGCCCGCACTCTACGCACACACTCGCGCCCCACACTCGCACCCCACACTCGCCCCTCGCACTCGGCCCCCGCACAGGACCCCCGCACACTGCCCCCGCACTCTACGCCAACACTCTACGCACACACTCGCGCCCCACACTCGCACTCCACACTCGCCCCTCGCACTCGGCCCCCGCACTCGCCCCCCGCACTCTACCCCCGCACTCTACGCCCACGCTGTACGCGCACATTCGCACCCCACACTCGCACTCCATACTCGCCCCGCACTCTACGCCCGCGCTCTACGCACACACCCGCGACCCACACTCGCACTTCACACTCGCCCCTCGCGCTCGGCCCCTGCGCTCGCCCCCCGCGCTCGGCCCCCGCGCTCTACGCCCGCGCTCTATGCGCACGCTCGCGCCCCACACTCGCACTCCACACTCGCCCCTCGCACGCAGCCCCCACACTCGCCACCCACCTCGACCCCGCACTCTACCCCCACGCGCTCTACGCCCACGCTCTACGCCACGCCACTCGCGCCCCACACTCGCACTCCACACTCGCCCCTCGAGTTCGGCCCCCGCGCTCGCCCCCCGCGCTCGACCCCCGCACCCTACCCCACGCTATACGCGCACACACTCGCGCCCCACACTCGCACTCCGCACTCGCCGTTCGCATTCGGCCAACGCACTCGCCCCCCCCCCACACTCGACCTCGGCACTCTACGCCCACGCTCGACCACGTACCACTCGCCACTCACACTCGCCCCGCTGCCCCCGCCCCCGCCCCCCCCACCCACCCACCACCCACCCACTCCGCCCACCCACCACACCCCCCCCCACCCACCCCCACCCCCCCACCCACCCACACTCTCAGCCATGCTCGCCCCTCACTCTCGAGCATCGTGGTCGCGTAAATCTCACGACGTCGAACGAGCGTGCGCATCCGATTCCTCCTCCTCCTCCTCCTCCTCCTCCTCTCCTCCTCCTCCTCCTCTCCCCCTCCCCCTCTCCCCCCTCCCCCCCTCCTCTCCTCCCCCCCCCTCCTTCCTCCTCCCCCTACTCCTCTCCTCCTCCTCTCCTCCTCCTCCTCCTCCTCCTCCTCCTCCTCTCCCACTTCCTCCTCCTCCTCCTCCTCTCCTCCTCCTCCGCCTCCTCCTCCTCCTCCTCTTCCTCCTCCTCCTCCTCCTCCTCCTCCTCCTCCTCCTCCTCCTCCTCCTCCTCCTCCTCCCCCTCCTCCTCCTCCTCCTGATGCTGCCGCGACCCCAGCAGCCGGCGGAGTGGTTGAGGGGACGAACTGGCGAAGAGGGAGGGCGATGGGGGAAGAGAAAGAGCAGGGGGGCGACGAGGAGGACGAGGAGGGGGAGTAGGAGGAGAAGGGGGGAGTCGGAGAATGAAGAGGAGGAGGAGCAGGAGGAGGAGAAGAGGGTGGAGGACGAGGATGACGAGGAAGGCGAGGAGGGCGGTGAGGAGGATCCGGAGCAGGATGGCGATTGTGACCGTGACCATGATGGATGGAAGGCAGGGGGCCGAATGCCCCACCACCATCCATCTGATGAGGGCGAGGAGGCGGATGAGGAGGACGAGGATGAGGAGGAGCAGGACGACGAGGAGGAGGACGATGATGAGGAGGAACGGGGACGACGACGAGGAGGACGAGGCGGAGAAGGGGGACGAGGAGGACGACGAGTGCGAGGAGGACGAGGAGGATACGGATGAGGAGGACGAGGCGATGGTGACCATGACCATGATGGACGGAAGGTAGGGGGCCGCACGCTCCCCTACCATCCATTTGATGAAGACGAGGAGGCGGATGAGGAAGAGGAGGGGGAGGACGAAAACGATGAGGAGGGCGGCGATGATGACGACAAGGACGAGTAGGAGGAAGAGGGCGATGATGATGATGATGAGGAGGAGGAGGAGGAAGAGGAGGAGGAGGAGGAGGAGGGGGAGGAGGAGGAAGACGAGGCGGAGGAGGAGGACGACGAGTACGAGGATGACAAGGAGGACGAGGAGGATGCGGATGAGGAGGACGAGACGATGGTGATCATGACCACGATGGACGGAAGGTAGGGAGCCGCACGCCCCCCTACCATGGAGGCGGATGAGGGCCGACAGGCGCGGTTTCGAGTGACGCCGCCGAGAATCAAACGTCCTCCTATTGGTTGCGCCATAGGTTGCGCCTTCGGCCGCCGAAACGAAAACCGCTTCCTATTGGTGGCCCCATAGGTTGCGCCCTGGTTCGCCGAAAATGCACTGTCCTCCGAACAGATACGCCCAGTCCAGTCAGTCCAGTCAGTCTCGTTCGCGCGCTTCATGGGTGCGAGAGAGCGAGAGAGAGAGAGAGAGAGAGAGAGAGAGAGAGAAAAAAGGAGAGAGAGAGTGAGAGAGATAAAGAAATAAAGAGAGACAGAGAGAGAGAGAGAGAGAGAGAGAGAGAGAGAGAGAAAAACAAAAAGAAAGAGAGAGGTGTCCGTGGCATGTCTTGGGGGCGCGCTCCTTGGCTGCTCGGCACCCTCTGGCCGTCTTGGGCGTTTCTTGGGCCGTCTTGGGCGGCTCGTGGGAAGTCTTGGGCCGTTTCGGGCGGCTCTTGGGTCGTCTTGGGGCCTTCTTGGGGCTTCAGGGCCGTCTTGGAGGCCTTTTTGGGCGACTTGGAAGCTTCTTGGGCCGTCTTGGGGCCCTCTTTTGGGCCGTCTTGGGGGCCTCTTGGGCCGCCCTGGCCCCACCTTGGAGGCCTCTTGGGCGATCTAGAGGGCCTCTCGCGTCCCAGCCCTGAACAAGGCTGGGGCCTGATAGTGGTCGTCCTTTTGGGGCCTCTTGGGCCGTCTTGGGCGGCTGTTGGGTCGTCTTGGGGCTCTCTTGGGGCTTCGGGGCCGTCCTGGAGGCCATCTTGGGCGTCTTGGAAGCTTCTTGGGCCGTCTTGGGGTCCTCTTGGGGTCGTCTTGGGGGCCTCTCGGGCTGTCCTTGGGCCATCTCGGAGGCCTATTGGGCGAGTTTGGGGGCCTCTCGCGTCCGAGCCCTGAAAAGGCTCGGGCCCGATAGCGGTCGTTTTTTGGGAGCCTCTTGGGCCGTCTTGGGCGGCTCTTGGGCCGTCTTGGGGCCCTCTTGGGATTTCAGCGCCGTCGACGAGCGACGACGACGACGCGAGCAGCACGTAAGTGGCGATCTGCCCACTGCGCCTGTGGACTCCATAGCGCTCGCGTGCGCCGCACCGCGCGCGTGCACCACAGCGCCTGCGTACACCGCAACAGCCGTGTGCAACGCACCGCCCGCGTATACCACAATACTTGGGAGCACTACAGCGCCGGTGTACATACACCGCAGCAGCCATGTGCAACACAACGCTTGTGTACACCACAGTGCTTGCGTGCACCGCAGCGCCTGCGCACGCCACAGCGCCTGTCTACACCACAGCATCTGCGTGCAACGCAGCGCTGGTGCACGCCACAGCGCCTGCGTGCGTAGGACAGGTAAGAGGAACATGTACGTCAGGATCTGATGCGGACAACTCAACGCCACGCCAGGAAAGTTCTGATAATAGAATGCGACGATTTTCCCTCCTCCCTCCTCCTCCACATCCTCCTCCTCCTCCTCCTCCTCCGCCTCCGCGTCCTCCTTCTCCTCCTTCTTACCCCCTGTCGTGCGGCTTGGCGTTGCAACGCACGTGCGCATCGCAGCGTGCGCCGCATAATGACCGATTGAATCGGTCCACTTGGTTCTCGGACGGCCACTTTAGCTGGGGCCCCCTGGGCGCAAAGAGGAATTAGGGTGATGCGGGCGGACCCGGGGGGGCTCGTAGATTCCAGCGGCGCTCCTTTGTCCATGAGGGTTGTTCTCCATTGTTTTCTCTGGAATCCGCGCGCGCTCCATTTTGTCACAAAGATTACTTCTGAAATTCTATGCGCAACAATGGCGTTGTGTTGCGCGCGGCTGATGCGGTGCACGCAGGCGCCGCGGCGTACGCAGGCACTGCTATGCACGCAGGCATTGCGGTGTACACTGGCGCTGTGTTGCGCACGGCTGATGTGGTGCACGGAGGCGCCGCGGTGTACGCAGGAGCTGCTGTGCCCGCAGGCACGGCGGCGCAAACTGGCGCTGTGTTGCACGCGGTTGCTGCGGTGCACATCGGCGGCGTGGCGCACGCAGGCGCCGCGGTGCACGCGGGCGCTGTGATGTACACAGGCGTTGCGTGGTACATCGCCACCTACATGTTCGTGATACCCGCCCCCCGTCCTTCCTAACCATTCCCAAGTGTCGCCGGCGCGAAACGCGACGTCGTCGACCCCTTCCCCTCCCAAGATGGCTGCCGTCATCGGCCCGGACTTAAAAACAGGCCCCAGCAGCGCCCGCGCGCGCGACGACGATGAGCGACGAGCGACGAACCACGAGCGACGACAACGACGAACGACGACGACAACGACGACGACGACGACGACGACGACGACGCCTGCGGACCAGACACCTATGCGGATTCCTACGCGGACACCTACACGGATCCCAACGCGCACGGCGGCAGTGCCCGGAGCGCACTGGGGGGGGGGGCGTTGCGTCATAGGGGGGGGGGGGGCATGGCGCCCGCCATGCCCCAATCAATAAAGAAATGGCCTCTATCTGCGCGCGCTGCGTGGGCATCTGGAAGAGCAAAGTCCGATGCGCACCGCGTCTGCGAGGTCAATGATACATGGGTATCGCGCGCTGCAGAATGCACGCGCCAGAAAATGATATTCGCCACTCGAACGCACCAGTACGTGGACGATCCAACCAACTAGTCGTTCAGCGATAGACGCATCGTATAGCGTGGACAACGGTGCAAACCCGCATGCGATTGGAAACGCAGACGGCGCAATGCGCGAACGATCACACCAACCATTTGTTCATTGCGACCGCGCCTTGCGTTCGAGTGAAATCCAACCAAGATCTGCAAGAGCAAAATCTGATTTACACCGCGCCTGCAAAGACAGCCGCGCATATATTTAGCACGTGACCCATAATGAACACCAGAAAAATGCCAATCGCAATTCGGAAACACCTGAAATTATCCCACCAAGCATTCGTGCAGTGACACCACGCATCGCATAATCTCGAGAACGATGCAAACCCACGCGCGACCGGCAACGCAGACGCCGCAATGTGCGCATAATCAAACCAACAATTTGTTCATTGAGACCTTACATCGCATGTGAGTGAATCCCAACCAATATCTGGAAGAGCGAAGTCCGATTTACACCGCGCCTGCGACGCCCATCATACAGAACTATCACGTGGCGCAGAATACAAGCCGGAAGGATGTCATTCGCAATTCGGACACACCAGTTTGTGAATAACCCAACCAAGTATTCGTTCAATGATACCACGCGTCGCATAATGTGGAGCGCGCCACATGCAAACCCATGTGCGATTGGAAAGGTAAGCGGCGCAGTGCGTGAAAAATCAAACCAAGTATTTGTTCGTTAAGACCATGCATCGCATGTGATTAAATCCAACCAAGAGAAACGCCCTCAATCATGGCGGGCTCGCTTGTGCAACGCGGACCGGATGCCATTGAACTTCTCGGCCTCGCAGCAACAGTGCTCATCGTCGTGAAATCCAAACCCGTGGAAGCCAAACGGGGGAACCATTCTTGGATAAAGCTCGACTAAATGCTCCACAAGCAATGCGCGCAATCGGGGCAAGCTAATAGGCACGTCTTTAGCAGGCGGTTGACCGAAAGTACGCAATAAATTGTCTTTGGCGCGTGGTCCACCAACAATGTCGTTGCTTTCGAGCGTCATCAACATGAGATTGGCTTCTGCACGCGCCAACGCGCTTGCCACAGCACCCTGAAAAGTCTGCCTAAACTCTCTGCTTGGCGGGGCGACATTGCACAGCACCGGAAGGGCGTGACCAAGCACTTCACATGCGACGTAGGATTTGAACTCACCAAACGACATCCGCCAACATGCCCCATGGCACGTTGATGCAAAAACGAACACCGAGTGTTGTCTGGCAGGATTTCAATATTAATTTGAAGGGGACCACCCCTCGTCTTGCACCCAAGGACGTTGCTCCGGATGAACCACCGGAACCCCCCAAACCCCGAGAAGAAACAGCCCTCTGGGCGCAGGTGGTCTAGAGCGTTTCCTCTTCCACCCCTTCCTCTTCCCCTTCGGGGAAAGATTGCCCCTGCCCTTGACCCCCCCCGGGCCTGGGCGGGGGGGGCCGCGGGTCGTTGGAGCGCCCAAGATGGCTTCGCCGTCCTTTCCCTCTTCCTCATCCACCTCTTCCCCCTTTTCCCTCCTCCTCCTCCTCCACCTCTTCCTCCTCCTCCTCCTCCGCCTTCTCCTCCTTCGCCTCCATCTTCCTTGTTTCTTCTCCTCTTTCTCGTCCTCCTCGTCCTCGCCCTACTCCACATCCTCCTCCTCATTGTCCTCCTCCTCCTCCTCCATGTCCTCCTCCTCCTCCTCCTCCGACGACGACGACGACGATTGGTCATCCATCCCCCCCCCCTTCTTGGAGTCTACGACAGCTTCCCCAGCCCTCTGTTATGTTGCATGTTCCCCAACTTCCCCGATCACCGCAACTATCCTGGGCATCGTTTCTGGGTGGACTGGTGGGGGCACGCGAAGCGTCAACAATTTGTTTCCTCTGGGCACCCCGCGCAATCCCCCTCACTCACTCGCTCATTCATTCACTCACGCACGCACGGACACGTATCGTCGCCAACATCATCGCTCATGCACTCACTCATACACGTACGCACCCGGCGTCATTATTTGAAGGAGCTTGTCTTGTGAACCCACGTCATCCTGACCCCCGGCGCACGAGGCAATGGGCTCGCCAACTGCCTCCCAGTTCCGTTTCCGGCGAGAACAGAAAAATCGGGCGACGAATTCAAACCAGCGCCCTCGCGTGGGACATCCTCGAAAAATCGGCCCCGCCCCCCCCAGAAACCCCCGGGGGGGCCCTGGAGGTCCCCGGCGGGGGGGCGGGGAGGAGGGGGGGGGGGGGCGGTGCACGGGGGCGCAATAGATATTCACGAACCCCCGAGCAACCGCAGAGCAGCTGCGACTCGTCATCATTCACACACTCATTCACCCATCCACTCACCTGCTTACTCACCCAGTTCTGGGAACAGGCGCGTGCGCGCGTGGATGTCCACCGAGTGGCTGTTGCTGAGGATGCGAAAGGGTGGGGTCGCGATCCCTAGCAACAACCACAATTCGGAAGGTGTTTTTGGGACCAGGCGCGCGCGCGCGGATGTCCACCCAGTGGCATGCTTTTGCTGAGGATGCGAGAGGGCGGGGTCGCGATCCCTAGCAACAGCTACAATTCGGAAGAAGGCAGTTTTGGGACCAGGCGCGCGCGGATGTCCACCGAGTGGCACGTTTTGCTGAGGATGCGAAAGGGTGGGGTCGTGATCCCTAGCGGCAGCTACAACTCGGAAGAAAATGATTTTTGGGCCAGGCGCGCGCGCGCCCGGATGTCCACCGAGTGGTACTTTTGACATGATGCGAAGGGTGGGTCCCTAGCAACAGCTACCATATGGAAGAAGGTAGTTTTGGGGCCAGGCGCGCGCGGATGTCCAACGAGCGTTTTTTTGTTCCGCGGGGGGGGGCGGGGGCGAGAAGGTGGGGGCAACGACTACAATGCGGAAGAAGGTAGTTTGGGGAACAGGAGCGGGTGCGCGGATGTCCACCGAATGGTTTTTCTCTGCTATGGATGCGACAAGGTGCGGTCGCGATCCTTAACAACAGCTGCAATTCGGAAGAATGTAGTTTTGAAACCAGGCGCGCGCGCGGGTGTGTCCACCGAATGGTATGTGTTGCTGGAGATGCGAGAGGGTGGGGTCGCGACCCCTAGCAACAGCGACGTTTCGGAAGAATGTAGTTTTGGGACCAGGCGCGCGCGCGCGGATGCCCGCCGAGTGGTACTTTCGCTGAGGATGCGAGAAGGTGGGGTCGTGATCCCTAGCAAGCAGCTGCACGAACAAGGTTATTTTGGGGCCAGGCGCGCGCGCGGGCGCCCACCGAGTTGGATTTTTGTTTGCCGAAGATGCGAGAGGATTGGGCCGCGATCCCTGGCAGCAGCTACATTCCGGAAGAAGGTCGTTTTGGGTCCAGGCGCGCGCGCGCAGATGTCCACCGAATGGTGCGTTTTGTTGA
>CAUYUJ010006244.1:0-20000 GCA_963575745.1 Prorocentrum cordatum | reverse complement strand
TGCATGCGGAGATGGATATCCAATGGGCAACCGCTGAGGGGTCTCTTTCGACCCCAGGCAAGCATAAGGGACTTTCCTATTGCGGACAATACAGATACCGCCACGCGCGCGTCGGCGCATTGTAGGCTGCAACAATATACGTAGGAGGGTTCAGTTTAGTTCCCAGGCGGGCATGGCGGCGTTCTATTGCTGGCAATGCAGGAACCGCCGCTCGCGCGCGTCCGCGCATTGCAAGCTGCATCAGTAGTTTGTGTTGGAAATAAACACGCACGTTAAGTTGCAAGTCCAATCGGCCGGCAAACGTTAGGGGTCCACTTTCGCTCCCAGGCAAGCACGGCGACTTTCCTATGGCGGACAATACAGAAATCGCCCCGCGCGCGCGCGTCGGCGTCTTGTGGTCGCCACCAATAGACACAACCCGTAAAGACCGCAAATGAAGTTCGAAATCCAATCGGCGACCGCTAAGGGTGCACTTGAGTTCCCAGGTCAGCATGCGGACAATAGAGGAGCCGCCGCGCCCGACCGCGAGCGCGAGCGCGCGTCGGCGCATTATAAGCTGCAGCAGTAGACCAACACCAAACAACCGCGTGGCAAGTTGGAGATCCAATCGACAACCGCTAAGGGTCCACTTTAGTTCCCAGGACAGCAAGGCCACGCTCCTGTTGCGGGCATTTTGTGATATTTCTACAGATGAAAGGCGCGGGCGTGCACCGAGTGGTAGTTTTTTGCTAAATATGAAAGAAGGTTGGCGGGGGCAGCACCCCTTCCCAACACGTACTTTTCGGGCGAGGGTCGTTTAGGGACCAGGCGCGCGAGCGCACGGATGCGCACCGAGTCCTATTCTCTGCCGAGGATGAAACAAGGTGGCGTCGCGATCCTCCGCAAAACATACCACTCGGGCGAAGCCGCCAGCTGGCGGGGAAACTAAAGTCAGCCCTTCGCGGCGGCATGTTCGAATTCCAAATTAACGTTGGTCCTGGCGCATGCTTTCTGATGGCGCGCGTCGGCGCCTTGCCTGCTGCACTAGTAAACGGGAGACCGCCTGTTAGGGCGGAAATCTACTCGGTTACGGCTGAGGGTCCACTTTAATCCCCAAGCCAACATGGCGACGTTCCTATTGCTGGCAATACAGAGGCAGCCCGCCGCCCGTCGCCCGCCACCGGCCAGACATCAAAGAAAACACTCACAAGGCCCATGTTGACTGGGAAATCCAGTCGGTCGCCTCTCTGTGAGGGCTCACTGTTTCCATGCCAACAAGTCGGCTCTCCTTGCGTGGGCAATTGAGAAACAACCACGCTGCGCGCGCGCGGGGATGTGCACCGAGTGGTACCCTTCGCTAATGATGGAAGAGGGTGGGGCCGCGATCGTTCGCAAAAGCCACCTTTCGGGCGACGGCCCTTTTGGGGGCAGGCGAGCGCGCGCGCGTGCTAGGGGTGAAAGAAGGTGGGGTCGCGATCCTTTGGAGCTAAATACAATTTTGGGGCACTCGGGCGAGGGTCGTTTCGTTTGCAAATGGCGAGAGGGGGCGTCGCGATCCTCCGCATACATACCACTCGGTCGAGGGTTAGTTGGGGACCAGGGGCGCGCCGAAACGAAAGGCGGGAAACGCGTGCGAAAGTAGCCACGCGCGGCGTTCGGCGGAGCCACCTATGGGGCCACGGAGCGCGCGAGGAGCGCGTCGACGTGAAAGGCGCGGACGCATGCGAACGCACCCACTTGAGGCCTTCGGCGGCACCCCCAATGCGGCCACGAAGCGCGCGAGGGGCGCGCCGAACCGAGAGGCGCGGACGCATGCGAACGCCACCCCCTGGGGCGCGCAGCGAGGCCCCCACGAGGCGCGCGGGCGGCGCGCCGTAATGCGAGGCGCGGGCGCATGCAAACGCAGCCTCCTGGAGCCTTCGACAGACTCGCGATGGGGCTACGAAGTGTCTGACGCTGCGTGCCAAAACGAGGAGCTCCGGGGAAGCGCGCTCAACAATTTTCAACGCTTACAGCTCGGCGAGCGAGGCGCGCAAAAAGGCGCAACATGCACGCGCATCAACGCGCGACGCGCGCGAAACAAATCGCGCCGATGAAAATTTCGGCGCGCGAAGCGTGCTGAGCGGTTTGCAACTTGTACACGTCGGCGCGCGGAGCTCCATCAACGGCTGACAACACGGAGCGCGCGAAACGGTTTATCACATGCACGCCTCGACACGCCCGAGCATTCCCGACCGTTCCCCAGCGATCCCGCTGCCGAGCTCCCCCTGGCTCGGGAAAGCTCAGGGGAGGGGCGGGGGAGGGGGGGGGGCGAACAATGGCTTAGGAAGTCTGAAGGAGGCCAAGGGGGGGGCTTCGATTGGCTTCGGGTGGCCGAGGGGAGCCGGGCGCGTTGGCTTCGGGGCGCCGATTTGATTTGCAAGTGCAAAGTTGATTTCGCGAGTTCGATTGCCGATGCATTTGCGCAATTGATTTCGCGAGTTTGTTCGCCGAGTGGATTTGCAGAGTTGATTCGCGAGTTGACTTGCGGAGTTCATTTGCCGCGTTGTTTCGCAGACTTGATTTGCAGAGTTGGTTCGCAGAGTTGATTTCGCGAGTTGATTGGCAGCGTTGATTTGCCGAGTTGATTTGTCGAATTGGTTTGCAGAGCTGACTTCGCGAGTTCGCTGGCAGAGCTGATTTCGCAAGCTGGCTTCGCGAGTTGATTTGCAAAGTTGATTCGCGTAATTGATGTCGCTAGTTGATTCGCCGAGTTGATTTGCCGAGTTGATTTGCAGAGTTGATTTCGCGAGTCGATTTGCCGAGTAGGTCTGCCGAGTTGATTTGCAGAGTTGATTTCGCGAGTTGATTTGCCTAGTTGGTTCTCATAGTTGACTTCGCGAGTTGATTTGCCGAGTTGACTCGCAGAGTTAATTTCGCGAGTTGATTTGCCGAGTTGATTTGCCGAGTTGATTCGCAGAGTTGATTTGCCGAGTTGATTTGCCGAGTTGATTTGTAGATTTGAATCGCAGACTTGATTTGCAGAGTTGATTTGCCGGTTTGGTTCGCAGAGTTGAATTGCCGAGTTGATTTGCCGAGTTGATTCGCAGAGTTGCTTTGCAGAGTTGATTCGCAGAGTTGATTTGCCGAGTTGATTTGCCGATTTGATTCGCAGAGTTGATTTCGCGAGTTGGTTCGCCGAGTTGATGTACCGAGGTGGTTTGTCGAGTTGATTCGCAGAGCTGGTTGGTCGAATGGCTTCGCAGAGATGATTTCGCGAGTTGATTGGCAGTTTTGATTTCGCGGCTTGATATCGCGAGTCGATTCGCAAAGTTGCTTGGCAGCGCTGGTTTCGCAGAGTTGGTTTCGCGAGTTGATTTGCCGAATTGATTCGCAAAGTTGATTCCGCGAGTTGATTCGCAAAGTTGGTTCGCAGAGTTGATTTCGAGAGTTGATTTCGCGAGTTGATTTGCCGAGTTGATTCGCAGAGTTGGTTCGCAGAGTTGATTTCGAGAGTTGATTTCGCGAGTTGATTTGCCGAGTTGATTTGCAGAGTTGATTCCGCGAGTTGATTTGCCGAGTTGATTTGCAGAGTTGATTCCGCGAGTTGATTCGCAGAATTGATTCGCAGACTTGGTTTCGCCTGTTAGTCCACCGAGTTGATTTGCAGAGTTGATTTCGCGAGTTGGTTTGCCGAGTTGGTTCGTGGAGTTGATTTTGCGAGTTGGTTTGATGGGTTGATTTGTTGATTTGGTTTGCAGAGTTAATTTCGAAAGCTGATTTGCAGAGTTGGTGTCGCGAGTTGGTTTGCCAAGTTGGTTTCGCGAGTTGACTTGATCGGCGAATTGACTGAGCGAGTTGATTTGGGCCCCCCGAATTGGCGGGCCGAGTTGACCGGCGTCTCGCGCTCGTGTCGGGGTACCGTGTCTGCAAGCCACATCGCGTTGGGTCTCCGTGTCTAGGCGCCGTCGTCGCGTCGGCCCCCCGTGCCTCCGCGCGGCCACCGTGACGGGCATCCGCGCCTCCACGTCGCCATCATGAAGGGAAGTCGTGCATCGGCGCCGTCGTCGCAGTGCACGATGCACCTACCGACTGACACCCAGAGACCGCGCGTGGGGGTGGACACGATCGGTCAAAACACAGGGTTCACTTCTAGTCTGACGACCGACGAACCTCCGCGCGCGAGCGCTCGCACACATCCAGACACACACACACGCGCGTTGCGCGATGCACCAACAGACGCGGACATAGAGACCGCGCGTTTAGCAAGAGATCCAACTTGGCCCCCGCGAAGGGCTCACATTCCTTGCCTGGCCGTTATGGCCCCTCCCCTTTCTATGCTACTCCTAGCGCATTGTAGGCCGCGCAGATAGACTGGCACGGAAAGACCGCATGCGGGCAAAACAGAAATCCTCACGCAGGAGCGCGCGCGCGGGCGCGCGTAGGCGCATTGTATGGGGCGCCAACAGGCGGGCACGTCAAGGCCGCATGTTGGGTTGGAAATCAAATCTGCAGACGTTAACGGGCTACTTGAGTTTCCAGGCCAACATGGCGGCAGTCTTAGTGCGGGCAATACAGAAACCACCGCGCGCGTAGGCACATTGGATGGCGCATCAGTCCCACTGTAGGCAATACAAAAAACAACGCGCGATAGAGAGAGAGCGCGCGCGTGGGAGCATTGTATGTCGCACCAACAGGCGGGCACGTACGGGCCGCGCGTTGAGAACGAAACCCAACCAGCAATCGCTGAGGGCCCACCTGAGTCTTCAAGCCAAAATTGCGGCCGTCCCATTGCGGGCAATACAGAAACCACCGCGCGAGAGAGGGCGTGCGCGTGGACGCATTTCATGGCGCACCAACAAGTGGGCACGTACAAGCCGCATGTTGGGCTTGACATCCAATCAGCAACCGCTGAGGAGCTACTCGAGCTTCCAGGCCAGCATGGCGGCTGTCCTATTGCTGGCAAATAAAGAAACCACCGCGCGCGAGAGCGCGCGCGCGTGCGCGGGCGCTTTGTATGGCGCACCAGCAGGCGGAGACGTACAGGCCGCGTGCTGAGATCGAAATCCAACCAGCAATCGCTGAGGGCCCACCTGAGTTCCCAAGCCGACATGACGGTCGCTGTATTGCGGGCAATGCAGAAAACACCGCGTGCGTGCGCGCATGAAATGCATGGCGGAACAATGGGCGGGCAATTAGAAACCGCACGTTGGGCTTGACATCCAATCGGCAGCCGCTGAGGAGCCACTTAGGTTTCCAGACCAACATGGCGGCCGCCCTATTGCGGGCAAAACAGAAACCACCGCGCGCGTGGGCGCATTGCATGGCACGCCAACGGGCGGGCACGCACAGGCCGCATGATGATCTTCAAATTCAAGCGACAAAGGCTAAGGGCACACCTGAGTTTCCAAGCCAACATGGCAATCGCCCAATTGCTGGCAATGCAGTAACCACCGCGCGAGCAGGCGCAGCGAATGGCCCACCAACAGGCGGGCACGTAAACGCCGCATGGTTGCTTGGGAATCCCATCGGCAACCGCTGCGGGGCATTTGGGCTGCCAGGCCAACATGGCGGCTGTCCTATTGCGGGCAATACAGAAACCACGGTGCGAAAGAGGGCGCGCGCGTAGGCGCATTTTACGGCGCACAATCAAGGGGGCACGTACGGGCCGCATCTTGCAATCCAAATCCGAACGGCAATCGTTACGGCGCCACTTGAGCTTCCAAGCCAACATGGCGGCTGTCCTATTGTGGGCAGTACAGAAACCACCGCGCGCGCAGGCGCATTGTATGGCCCACCAACAGGCGGGCTCGTAAAGGCCGCATGTTTGCTGGGGAATCCCATCGGCAACAACTGCGGGGGGGGGTGGGGCATTTGGGCTTCCAGTCCAACATGGCGGCTGCTCTAATTGCGGGAAACCACCGCGCGCGTGGGCGCAGTGCACGGCGTGCCAGCAAGCGGGCACGTACAGGCCGCACGTCGACATCGAAGTCCAACGGGCAACCGCTAAGGGGCCAATTGAGCTTCCAAGCCAACGTGGCGCTGCCCCTGTGCAAACAATCGTAAACCACCGCGCGAGCGTATGCGGATTGCACGGCTCACCAATAGGCGGGCGTGTAAAGGCCGCATGCTGGGTTTAAAATGCAGTCGGCAACCGCGAAGGCGCAACTTAAATTTTGCAGGCCAACATGGCGGCCGCCCTATTGCGGGCAATACGGAAGCCACCGCTCGAGAGAGCGCGCGTGGTCGCATTATGTGGCGCACCAGCAGGCGGGTGCGTGAATGCCGCGCGTAGACATTTAACAACTGGCAATAGCCAAGCGGCCACTTGAGCATTCAGGCCAATATGGCGGCTGCGAAGTTCCAGTCGAACCAAGCGAACAATACACTTCGTGCGAAGGTAGTGTCGGGACCATGCGCGCGCGCGGGCGTGCACCGAATGGCATATTTTGCTGGGGAGGCGAGAGGACGGGGCCGCGATCCCTGGCATAAACAACAGGTCGGGCGAAGGTAGCTTTGGGACCAGCCGCGCGCGCGCGGATGCGCACCGAGTGGTATTTTCGTGCTGAGGGTGCGAATGGGTGGGCCCGCGGCCCCGAGCGAAAACTACCATTCGGGCGAAAATAATTGTGGGACCAGGAGCGCGCGCGCGCGCGGATGTGCACCGTGCGGTGGCTTTTGCTGCCGAGGGTGCGCGAGGGTGGGGTCGCCATCCCTGGCGACAACTGCAATTGGGGCGTTGTGGGACCAGGCGCGCGCGCGCGGATGTGCACCGAGTTGCGTGCTTTTGCTGAGGATGCGAGGGGGCGGGGTCGCGATCCCAAGCAACATATACCATTCGGGCGAAGGTAGTTTTGGGACCCGGCGCCCGCTCGCGCGCGGATGTGCGACGAACCGTACGTTTGTGTTGAGGGTGCGAGGTGGTGCGGTGGCGCCCCGAAGCAGCACATACTATTCAGGCGAAGGTAGTTTTGGGACCAAGCGCGCGCGGATGTGCACCGAGCGGTGGCTCTTGGCGGAGGATGCGAGATGGTGAGGTCGCGATCCCTAGCAACAGCTACCATTCGGTCGAAGGTAGCGTTGGGACCATGCGCGCGCGATGCATCCTGTATTTGTTTTATACATTCGGCCCCATGTTAAATTAGAAAACCAATGCTCAACACCCAATGCACAACAAAAAACATTCTCTGGGTACAAGAAGCGGCCATACTAACGTGGGTTATAATAAATGATGCAATGCGGCAGGAGAGCGCTCGCTATGCACTGTGCATTGGCAGTATACACCCGACACGCATGTTAAAGTGAAGAATTCCTGTTCAAAGCCGAATGTAGAAAATCCATACTCTGGGTACAAGAAGCGGCCATACAAACGTGGAATGCTTCAAACTATACAGTACGACAGGAGATCGCGCGCGCTATGCATCCTGTAACTGTGTTCTATACTTGGCTCCATGTTAAGCCGGATAACCCATGTTCGAAGCCCAATGAAAGAATCAGTATTTGGGTTCAAGAAGCGGCCATGCAAGCGTGGAATACAATAAACCATATAATGCGAAGGGAGAGCGCGCGCGCGCTCGCGTACGCGCGCTATGCATCCTGTATTGGCTTCATACACTCGGCACCCATCTTGTGCTGAAACCGTAGTGTTCAAAACCCAATGTGAAGAAAAAAATTATTCTCTGGGTAAAAGAAGCGGCCATACAAACGTGTAATAGAATAAACTATTCAGTGCGGCAGGAGAACGCGGGCGCGCGCGCACGAGCGCGCGATGCATCCTGCATGTGTTTTGTACAACCGCCCCATGTTAAGTTGAAGAACCACTGTTCAAGACCGAATGTAAAAAATCATTCTTTGGATATAAGAAGCGGTCATACACGCGTGGAATACAATGCGGCAGGGGCGCGCGCGCGTGCGCGCGCTCTGCATCCTGCATTGAATTTATACACCCGGGCCCATTTCAAATTGCAAAACCAATGCTCCAAACCAAATTTGAAAATCATTCTCTGGGTACAAGAAGCGGCCATACAAACGTGACATATAAAAAGCTGTACAATACGGCAGGAGAGCGCGCGCGCGCTGTGCATCCTGCGTTGGGCTTTGATATTCCAAAAATGCCACCATGCTAAGTTGAAAACTGAAGGTTCAAAACCCAATGTTACAAATCATTCTCTGGGTAGAAAACGCGGCAATACACATGATGAGTGTATTAGACTATGCAATGCGGCAGGAGAGCGCGCGCGCACGCGCGCTGTGCATCCTGTATTTGTTCTAAAATATCGGCCCCATGCTACATTGACTAGCCCATGTTCAAAGACAAGTAAAATATTCCCTGGGTGGAAGAAGAGGCCATACAAACGTGGAATATAAGAAGTTTTCAATGCGGCAGGAGAGCGCGCGCGCTATGCGCCCTGCATTGGTTTTATACCATCGGCCCCCATGTTAAGCTGAAGACTGAATGTTCAAAACCCAATATATATATATATATACATATATCGCAGGAAAAAAAAACATTCTCTGGGTACAAGACGTGGCCACACAAACGTGTAGTATAATAGACTATACAATGCGACAGGAGAGCACGCGCGCGCGTGCGCGCTATGCATCCTGAGCTGGTTTATACACGCGACACCCATCTTGAGTTGAAAACTAAATGTTCAAAGCCCAATGTAGAAATTCATTCTCTGAGTAGAAGAGGGCCATACAAACGTGGAATACAATCAACTCTACAATGCGGCAGCAGAGCGCGCGCGCTATGCATCGTGCATTGGCTTCATACATTCGATACCCGTGTTCAGTTGAAAACCACATCTTCAAAGCCCCAGCCATACACACGTGGAGTCTACTAAACTAAATCATGCGGCAGGAGGGCGCGCGCGCGTGCGCGCGCGCTATGCATCCTGTTTTTGTTCTATACAATCGGCCCCAGGCAAAACAAAAAACGATCGAAACCCAATGACAAATCATTTTCTGGGTACAGGAAGCGACCATACAAACGTGCAGTATAATAAACTCTACAATGCGACAGGAGAGCGCGCGCGCTACGCACCCTGTATTGGCCTTATACTCTCGGTACCCGAAGCGGCCACACAAACGCGTAACATCATGACCTATACGATGCGACAATAGAGCGCGCGCGCGCGCTATGCATCCTGAACTGGTTCCATACACTCGCCATCCATCTTGGATTGAAAACTGCATGGTCAAAAACCACTGTCAAAATCCATTCCCTGGGTACAGGAAGCGGCCATACAAACGTGGAATACACTAAACCCTACAATACGGCAGCAGAACGCGCGCACGATGCATCCTGCATGTGGTGTTGCACAACCGGCCGGCATTATATATATATATATATATATATATATATACTATTACTATTACTTTTTGCGAAAAAAAATGTGCAAATCCATTCTCAGGATACAAGGCGCTGCCATGCAAACGTTAAATATTTTGAATTTTACCATGCGCCAGGAGCGCGCGCGCACGCGCGCTATGCATCCTGTTTTTTGTTTTATACAGTCGCCCCCATGTTAAGTTGAAAAACCCACGTTCGAAACCCAATGTACAATCTCATTCTCTGGGTACAAGAAGCGGCCATACAAACGTGGGAATATAATAAGCAATACAATGCGGCAGGAGAGCGCGCGCGCTATACATCCTGCATTGGTTTGATAGTATCGGCCCCCATGTTACATTGAAAACATAATGCGCAAAACCCAATGTAAAAAATCATTCTCTGAGTAGAAGAGACGGCCATACACGCGTGGAATCTATTAGATTATACCATGCGACAGGAGCGTGCGAGCGCGCGCACGGGCGAGCTATGGACCCTGTATTTGCGTTATACATTCGGGCCCATGTGAAACTGAAAAACCAATGCTCTAAACACAATTTGAAAATCAGTCTTTGGGTACAACAAGCGACCATACAAACGTGAAATATAAAAAACTGTACAATACTGCACGAGAGCGCACGCGTGCTATGCACCCTGTATATGTTTTATACGACGGCCCCCATGTTGACTTGCAAACTGACTGTTCAAAGCCTAAATGTAAAAAACACCCTCTGAGTAGAAGAAGCGGTCATACACACGTGGGATACGTTAAAATATACAATGGGACAGGAGAGCGCGCGCGCTATGCATCCTGACCATGTATGCGCTTTATACACGCGGCACCCATCTTTCATTGAAAGCCGAATTTTCAAAAACCCAACGTAAAACATCAATTCTGGGTACAAGATGCGGCCATACAAACGTGGACTGTAATAAAGTATGCAATACAGCAAGAGAGCGCGCGCGATGCCTCCTGCATGCTGTTTGTACAATCGGCTCCCATGTTAAAATGAAAAACCTATGTTCGAAACCCAATGTAGAAAATCATCCTCCGGATACAACGAAGCGGCCGTACACGCGTGGAGTACAATAAACGATACCGTGCGACAGGAGCGCGCGCGCCGTGCAGCCTGAATTTGTTTTAGACACTAGGCCCCATGCTAAGTTGAAAAACCCATGTTCAAAGCCCAAATGAAAGAAATCATTTTCTGGGCACAAGAAGCGGCCATACAAAAGGGGAATGTTATAAACTATACAATGCGGCAGCAAAGCGCGCGCGATGCCTCCTGCATGTGGTTTGTACAACCGGTTCCCATGTTCAGTTGCAAAACAACTGTTCAACGGCTAGAGTAAAATTTCTGTCTCTGGGTACAACAAGCGGCCATACACACGTGGAATATACTAAACGATACAAAGCGGCAGGAGAGCGCGCGCGCGGTCGCGCGCACGCGCGAGCTATGCATCCTGCCTTTGTTTTATACAGGCGACCCCGTGTTAAATTGGAAAGCCAATGTTCAAAGCCCAATTTGAAAATTCATTCTCTGGGTACAAGAAACGCTCATGCAAACGTGGAATATAATAAACCAGACAATGCGGCAGGAGAGCGCGCGCGCTATTGGTTTTTATAAAACTGCCTCCCATGTTAAGTTGAACACTGGATGTTCAAAGGTCATTATAAAACAAATCATATCTGGGTAGAAGAAGCGGCCATACAAACGTGTAATACAATAAACTATACACTAGGACAGGGGAGCGCGCGCGCGTGCGCGTGCGCTGTGCATCCTGTATTGGTTGTATACACGATGCACCCATCTCGAGTTGAAAACTAAATGCGCAAACCCCGATGTAAAATTCCATTCTCTGGGTACAAGAAGCGGCCATACAAACGTGGAGTCGAATAAACTATACAATAAGGCAGCAGAGCGCGCGCGCGCGCTCGTGGTGGTTTCTGTATGACCAGCAATCGGAAAGTCGGTATGTTGGCTTGGGAACTAAAATGAGCCCTTAGCGGCTCCCGATCCGATCTCCAACTTAACGCGCGGTCAGAGCGCACCCATTTGCTGGCACAGCGCACAAGCGCACAATGCGCCTACGCGCGCGCGCAGATGAGCACCGAGTGGTACGTTTTGTTGAGGATGCGAGAGGGCGGTGCCGCGACCCGTAGCAAAATTTACCCTTCGGGCGAAGGTCGCGTGGGGACCAGGCGCGCGCACGCGGATGTGCACAGAGTTTTTTTTCCACAGGTTGCGAGAGGTTGGGGCCGCGACCCCAAGCAAAAGCTACCACTCGGGCGAAGTAGTTTTGGGACCAAGCGCGCACGCGCGCGCGGATGTGCACCGAGTGGTACGGTTTGTTGGGGATGTGAGGATGCATTGGAAAATGCATAGTGCGCGCGGCGGCCCTGGCCCATTCTGCGCGGGAAAAATATACAATGCGCGAGGAGCCAGGGCCGCCGCGCGCGCGGCGACCCTGGTTATTCTGCGCGGGAGAATGCACAGTGCGCGCGGCGGCCCTGGCCCATATTGTGTGGGAACATATATCATGCGCGAGGGGATAGAGGGGCCAGGGCCGCTTTTTGTTTGTTTTCTAATTGATTTTGCGGTGCGCGGCGGCCCTGGACCTTTCTGGATCTCGAGATCCTTGGTGCGAGCGGCGGCCAGGCCAGTTCTGTGTTGGAAAATATCACATGCGCGAGGGGCCAGGAGCCGCCGCGCGCGCGGCGCTAGGCCGTTATGCCTTGGAAACTGTATCGTCGAGTTGGCGGACGGGAAGGAGTCTGGCCCATTCTGTGCGTGGAGATATGCGATGCGCGAGGGGGCCTGGGCCGCCGCGCGCGCGGCGGCCCTGGACCGTGCTGGATGGGAAAAGGCATAGTGCGCGGGGGGGGGGGGGGGGGGCGGCGGCCCTGGCCATTCGAAGCGGAAAAATTCTACAAATTGCGCGAGGGCTCAGGGCCGCTCGCGCGCGCGGCCCGGCCCTTCGTTTTGCTTTCGTCCTTATTGGGCCCGTTTCGGTATGGAAAATGCATAGTGCGTGCGGCTCGGCCCTGGCCCATTCTGGTGGAATATATTAGATGCGCGAGGGCCCAGAGCCGCCGCGCGCGCGGCGGCCTAGCCGTTCTGTATGGGAACATTTTGGGGGGGCCCCCCATAATGCATTGCGAGGGCCCTGATCCATTCTGCGTGGTGTATATCTATATATATATATATTTATATATATTATATACACACACATTTATATATATATATATATATTATATATTATTTATATATATATATATATATAGATATATATGCGTGAGGGCCAGGGCCGCCGCTTGCGACGGCAGCCCTGGCCGGTTTGGATGGAAGACGCATAGTGCATGCGTTTGACCAGGGCCATTATCATGTAGGACAATTTGCCATGTGCGAGTTGGGCCAGGCCGCCGCAGCGCGGCGGCGGCCCTGCCTGCCCGCTTGTATGGGAAGAGGGCATAGAGCGTGCGGTTGGCCCTGGCCCATTCTGTAGTGGCAATATGCCTATGCGCGAGGTGGCCAGGGCCGCCGCGCGCGCGACGGCCCTGGCCCATTCTGTATAGGAGAATGCATCGTGCGTGCGGCGGCCCTGGCCCATTCTGTGTTGGAAAATATATCACGCGCGAGGGGCCAGGGCCGCCGCGCGCGCGACGGACCTCGTCCGTTCTGTATGGGAAATGCATAGTGCGTGCGGCGGCCCTGGCCCGTTCTGCGATAGAAAATATACCATGCGCGAGGGGCCAGGGCCGCCGCGCGCGCGGTGGCCCTGGCCCGTTCTGTATGGGAAAATGCATAGTGCGCGCGGCGGCCCTCGGCCATTCTGTGAAAATATACAATGCGCGAGGGGACAGGGCCGCCGCGCGCGCGGCGGCCCTGCGATTTAACTTGGGCCTGATGTAAGCGCGCGGTCAAGGTGCGCCCATCCTGTTGTGCAATGCGCGTTGGGCGATGGCGCTGGCGGCGAAGATTTGGGCCAAAATGGCTTTGGGGGGCGGTTGGGGGCGAGGGGGTGGGGCGACAGAGGTGGCGATATCCACGCCAGAACTTCAGGGCCTGCGTGGTTTAACGAATCCCACCAGCCCTCTGGGCGTAGGTGGTTTAACAGACTTTGTTTTCTCTCTTTCCACAACCCCTCCTTCCCCTGTTCGGGGGATGGGTTTACCCCTCCACCTACCCCCTCCCCTGGGCCCGGCAGGGGGGGGGGGCACGAGGCGCTAGAACCCCTAAGATGGCTCCAAGGGGGCCTCAAAGAGCCCAAGATGGTCTCCAAGATGGCGCACAATAGCTCAAGATGGCTCAAGCTAGCCTCCGACATACCTCCACGAGGCCCCAAGACAGCCCCAAGACGGTTTCAAGTGCCCGCCGAGCCCTCCAAGGCCCCCCCCAAGAGGCCAAAATGGCTCCAAAACCAACAGAAAATCAATGTGTTTGGCGTTCCCGCCTTTCCGCTTCCGACGGGCTTCGGAGGCTTCAAAATCGCCCCAATATGGCCCAAGAGATCTCCAAGAGGGCCCCAAGAGAGCTCCAAGATCGCCCAAGAGCGCCCCAAGAGCGCTCCGATAGGGCCCTGAGGCGCCCTTTTTGAACCTCAGGGGAGGGGGGGGGGAGGGCTGAATCGGGGACCCCCCCTCTTTTGAGCCATGGGGCCCAAGAGAGCCCCAAGAGACCTCTCAGACCGCCCCCCCCCCCAAAGAGCCCCAAGAGGGCCCCAAGATGACCCCAAACGAGCCCCAAGAGGGCCCCAAGAGGGCCCCAAGAGGACACCAAGAGGACCCCAAGAGGACCCCAAGAGAGCCCCAAGATAGCTCCAAGAGACCTCCGCGAACCCCTCACAACAACACCTCAACTCGCCTGTGCATCGTTGTTGGGTGGGCTTGAGGGGATACGCGAAGCGTCAATAATTCGCGTTTGCAACATCCTTCCCCTGTGGGGAGGGGGGGGGGCACCTTGCCCCTGGGCCTGGCCGGGAGGGGCGCGAAGATTTAGAGCGACAAGGACGGCGCAGGATGATTTCAAGAGGACCCCTGATCGCTAAATATGGCCGTCGAGGGGGCGGAATGCCTCCAAGATGCCCAAAACCGTTCCAATGCGACTCCAAGTGTCAACGGAGCTTCTCAAGGGTACCCCGAATATGTCATCACCCTTCAAATGTGGTGTTTTGTTAAACGTTGTTTGCCTTTTCGATTGTTCGCCTCCGACGGGCCCCCGAAGCGCTACGATGGCCCGAAGGAGCCCGACGGGCCCAGAAGGGTTCCAAGGCGGCCCGCATTGCACCCGAGATCGCCACATGAGGGTCACAAGAGATGCTTTGTCGGACCCCAGCGGGGGGACTGATATTGAGCACCTCTCTTCATTGATTGATGGCCTTCATGCCGGCCCCGAGAAAGCCCCCGAGGGCCTGGGGAGGGCCCCAGGTCTCAAACTTCATCATTACCGGCCTCCTTCAATCATGATATGCGTAACACCGCCCCAAATAGACACCCTGCCTGGGCATCGTTGATGGATGAGCTGGCGGGGACACGCGAAGCGTCAAAGAATGGCGCGGGCGGGGGGATGGGAGGAGATCGTCATCCCTCCTCTTGCCCCCTGTTCCCCGTATTCGTCCTCCTCGTCGTCCCCCGTACCCCTCACTCCTCCAATTCCTGCACTTCCTTCACCTTCTTTCTCCTCCTCCGCTTCTCCTCGTCCCCTCCTCCACCCCCTCCCCCACCTCCTCCTGCTCCTCCTACTCCTCTTCCTCCTCCTCCTCCTGCTCCCCCCCCTCCTCCTCCTCCTCCTCCTCCTCCTCCTCCTCCTCCTCCTCCTCCTCCTCCTCCTCCCCCTCCTCCTCCTCCTCCTCCCCCCCGAGGTAGCCAGGGAGGCCTCTGAAGAGGCGAACGGGGCAATTCGTTTGGGAACCGTTTCTGGATCGGATCGGCCAGTGGGGCACGAGCAGCTTTGTGGACTGGGTCACCACCGTCCTCGGATGCGCGAATGCTTCTTTTAGCTGGCTCAGAAGCGCAGATATCCACATAGGAACCAGACAATCGGCTTCAACCGATTTTTGCAGGGGCGCCGAATTGAGTGGGCGACTGCATTGGGTGACTGTGTTTGGTGGCTGCGCTGGGTAAATGTGTTGTGTGGCTGCTCTGGGCGACTGTGTTGGGCGGCTGTGTTGATCGACTGTGTTGGGTGACTCTGTTGGGTGACTGCGTCAGGTGACTGTGTCTGTTGACTGCGTTGGACGACTGTGTTGGGCTACTGTGTTGGGCTACTGTGTTGGGTGACTGCGTTGGGCGCCTGTGTTGCGCTACTCTGTTGGGCTACTGTGTTGGGTTACTGTGTTGACTGACTGCGTTGGGTGACTCTGTTGGGTGACTCTGTTGGGTGACTGCGTGGGCAACTGTATTGGGTGACTTTAATGGGCGACTGTGTTGGATGACTGCGTCAGGTGACCGTGTCTGGTGACTGCGTTGGGCGACTGTGTTGAGCTACTGTGTTGGGCGACTGTGCTGGGTGACTGCGTTGGGCGACTGTGTTGAGCTACTGTGTTGGGCGACTGTGTTGGGCTACTGTGTTGACTGACTGTGTTGGGTGACACTGATGGGTGACTGCGTTGGACGACTGTGTTGGGCGGCTGTGTTGATCGACTGTGTTGGGTGGCTGTGTTGGGTGACTGCGTCAGGTGACTGTGTCTGTTGACTGCGTTGGGCGACTGTGTTGGGCTACTGTGTTGGGCTACTGTGTTGTGTGACTGCGTTGGGCGACTGTGTTGCGCTACTGTGTTGGGCTACTGTGTTGGGCTACTGTGTTGACTGACTGTGTTGGGTGACTCTGTTGGGTGACTGCGTTGGGTAAGTGCGGGCGTAGAGTGCGGGGTGCGAGTGCGGGGTGCGAGTGCGAAGTGCGAGTGTGGATTGCGAGTGCGGGCGTAGAGCGGGGGGTGCGAGTGCGGGGTGCGAGTGCGCAGCGCGAGTGTGAAGTGCGAGTGTGGGCGTAGAGCGCGGGGGTGAGTGTGGGGGGCAGTGCGGGGTGCGAGTGTGCAGTGCGAGTGTGAAGTGCGAGTGTGGGCGTAGAGTGTGATGGGCGGCCGTGCGCCCCGAAATGGCCTGCTTTATAGACATGCACGATCGCTGCCCCAGAGACATACACAAAGCCTTTCTGCGGAGGATCAAGCCACGGCGTCACGACCTTGGATACCTTGCCTCTGTCAGACAGGGCCTCGACCTCTTCGCCAGCACGTGGCTCGCCCGAACTAAAGGAGCAGCCACATGCACTGCTTGGCAGCTGGCGCTCCTCCTGAACTACCTGTCGGGCGGGGACCACACCCAACAGCGACGATCCCGATCAAACACGTCAGCTGACCCCAGCCCCATCTGACGATACTGCGACGAGGAAGAGGAAACTCAGGAGCACACTGTCCGCGACTGCAAGTGCTGGGCCCGAGAAAGACTCCCTCTCACCACCCTCATCAGTGACGAGCAGTGGGCCCGTCTTCCGCCGCACACAATACACTGCGGGCTCTTCGATGAAGACCCAGCCCTCCTCGACCTGCAGGCCGACCTCGCGAGGGACCCGCTACCTCAGCCCATACCGCGGCCCCCACCTGAGGGAGATCCTGCGGCTTCAGCCAGGACTCCTACACCACCTACCTTGACCACGACACTGGTTGGACATGGGTCTACGCTGCCACGGACGGTGCATGCACCAACCAAGCCATCCCATTGCTAGCAAGAGCGGGCTACGGCGTCTACTACGGCATCGACCACCGCATGAACTACAGTGCACGCGTTCACGGCCTAACGCAGAACGCCCAGGTTGCGGAGACCCTCGCCATCGTCCACCTTACGGCATGTGCCGAACGGCCCGTGCACGTTTTCGTGGACAACCAGGCGGTGGTCGATGGGTTCCAAAGCATCATCGACGGACATCCAGCGCCGCAGGGCACGCACGTGGACCTCTGGGAAAAAATCCACCGATGTGTTATGGCCAAGCCAAACATGTTCCGCGTCGAAAAAATCGCCAGCCACCTGGGAGACATGGGCATCGACCTTGGGCTCATCAGGCCCATTGCGGAGGAGTTCAACCGTCAGGCTGACGCCCTTGCCACAACGGCGGCACGCACTCACAACCTTCCAGACGACATTGTTGAAGCTGCCAAAACACGACATCGCCAAGCGACCGTGCTCCATGGGGTCGCTGTCGCTATTTACGAGCGCAGACACCGCACTCTCCCGCTCCCACACTGCAGGGCTGGGTTTACAGCTGCGGAACTCAGCAAAATGGAACCAAACCCCCTGCTGTCGGACCAGGCACCACCCGCGGCTGGACCAGACATCCCACAGAACCCGGACGAGCTCTGGGCCGAGGCCCAACGGGCGATATTCGACGAACAGGAGGACGACCCGTTCGGCTTCGGCGGGGGACTTGACTTACTAGGCGACGGGCCAGCCAGCGCCAACCTTGCCCCGTCGGGCATCCGCACGACGCCCTCGACTCCGCCACCGAGAGCGGCACCGCACCCACATGACGACGCCGCTCACCTCCAAGACGCTGACGAACAGGAGGACGACCCGGTCAGCTTCGGTGGGGGATTGGACGTCTTGGACGACGGCCCAGCCAGCGACAACCCTGCCCCGTCGGGCAACCTCTCGACGCCTACCGCGACTCCGTCTCCGAGAGCGACATCGCTCCCAGATGACGATATCGGTCACCGCCAAGACGCCGACGACGACCCGGGTGACCCCCGCGGACTGAGTGGCATAGACGACGCACCGCCGACACCCCACGCTGCCGACCATGCCGCCCTATCGAGACGCCACCCTACTACGCGGCTGACCTCAGAGCCCTCGCACGGCATCATTATTGGCCCCACCGCGCAAACCACTCCGCCCCCCCACCAGCGGCAGCCCGCGGGGGCGGCTTCAGCCCCCCCGCAGGGCACTGAACCAGGCAGGCCCTCGCATCCCGTCCACGCTTCCACCGTTGCTGAGCGAGAGGATGCGGCTCTTCCGACCTCTCGGGGCGTGGCCCTAGCGGCTCCAGCCCTGGGGCCGCGTGCTCCCCTCCAGTCACCTTTCTAGGGTGACGGACGTCAGCATACGGGGTGCCGTACTACGCTAGTCCACCACCTGGCCAGGCGTACCGAGGACCTCGCCCCTGTCACGAGGCCCGCGGCCGCTGGCACTGAGCAACCACCCCTCACCGACCGCGAAACCGAGCTGTCCCAGGCTATGGCCGCTCCCCAGCAGAGGTGCGCTGCTCTCGCCGCGGACCTCGCCGCCGCTCAAGCCCGTCAAGGCCCTCTACTCCAGCGCCTCCACAGCGCCGGGCGAGCCTTCGCCGAGCTGCTTACGCCCTCGCCCGATGGTGCCGTGCCGCCACTCACCATCCAAGCTATGCTGTCATCGTTCCGCGGCGCTCCACCTGGTGCCCCGCGCTAATCTCCTCCTTTCTGCCTGCCCGTGAGTACGCGTGGCTCCGCGTCCACGGTGTCAGGGCGTGGGGGCGGGGGGTGCCCCGTCACTGCGCGCCGTTTTGCGGCCAAGCGCCCAACTGGCGGTCTGCCAAGCCGCCTAGCCACGTGTCAGCACGTCGCCTTTCTCGTTGGGGCCTCTTTCTTCACGCGGTCTGACAGGTGAGATCTTCACCGTCTGTCCGCCGTCTGTAGCGTCTGTCGCACTGCGCCGGGGGAGGGGGTTTTTGTTGCCCGCCCTCGTATCTAAAGGCTGCACCGCCGCAAATAGTGCTTTGCGAGTTGTCGCACCGCAGTGCGCCTCGCGGACGGACCCTGGTCCGCCTACTTGTCCGCTCTCTCTCTCTCTCTCTCTCTCTCTCTCTCTCTCTCTCTCTCTCTCTCTCTCTCTCTTTCTCTCTTTCTCTCTCTCTCTCTCTCTCCCTGCCGGCTGTGAGGATGTCTCGAGCGAGCAGGCAGTGCTGTAAGTATGGGGCATGTTGCCCACACTCATGCCCACTCACACTCAAACGGAGGACGCGTCAGCAAGGATGTGTAAAAGAATCCTATCACGCTCAGAGAGCGTTACAATATACGTTTCGCGTGTCGTGAGGCGTTCCTTGACATGCACCCATAGAAAGACTTACCAAGGGATTGATATGCATGGAAATCCATGGAAAGATGTGCCAAGAGAATGAGATGCACATACGGGGAGCCCCGTGTCGAGTAATTATTAGTAGTAGTAGTCGTCGTACGATTAGTGGCAGTGGTAGTAGTAGTAGTAAATATGTGTAGTGACAGTAGTACTAGTGGTAATAGTAGTAGTGGCAGTAGCTGTAGCTGTAGCTGTAGTAGTAGTAGTAGTAGTAGTAGTAGTAGTAGTAGTAGTCGTCGTCGTAATCGTAGTAATAGTAGTAGTAGTAGTAGTAGTAGTAGTAGTAGTAGTAGTAGTCGTAGTAGTAGTAGTAGTAGCAGTAGTAGTAGTAGTAGTTGTAGTAGTAGTAGTAGTAGTAGTAGTAGTAGTAGTAGTAGTGGTAGCCGTAGCAGTAGTAGTAGTGGTACTCGTAGTCGTAGCCGTAGTAGTCGTAATCATAGCATAATAGCAGTAGTCGTAGTAATGGTGGTCGCAGTAGTCGCAGCCGTAGTGGCCGTAGTAGTCGTAGCAGTCGTAGTAGTAGCAGTAGTAGTAGTAGTAGTAGTAGTAGTAGTAGTCGTAGTAGTAGTAGTAGTAGTAGTAGTAGTAGTAGTGGTAGTCAAGGTA